>PVHX01001664.1:0-196784 GCA_004024805.1 Geosciurus inauris
TTTTTTTTCATTTCAAGAATTTGTTTGATTTTTTTCTAAAAACTGTTTCCATCTTTCTGTTGTTTCTCTGTTAGAATATGGATTCAATTCTTTATGTTTTCTCTAATTTCATTTTTATTTTCTTCAAGTATATATTCTAAATTCTCTACCCAAGCTTTCACCTGTACTGGTTATTTTTATTTTGGTTTCTGGCACTTTATTTCACCAGTAGGTAATTTTATAGTTTTTTTGAAAGCTCTTGATGCTTGGTGTGACATTGTCTGTACATTGACATATTTATTCTAGCCTTCATAATCTGACATTTTTGTGTCTATATTTTCAGAAATTCTAAGCAAGCTGCTATTTTCTTTGATTCTATAATCACTTCTACTATTTCAGCACTAAATGGCACCAAAAGTCCAGGTTTGCCATGAGTCTCCTTTTGGTGTATTTGTCACTGTTTCAGTATTAGAGTGCAATCCAAGCTCAGTCTTGCCCCAAATCTGCAGGTGGTGTGCTGTTCAGCATGAAATGAGGGAGAACCTAAAAAGGGCAATTCACACCTCAAAGTTTCTCCCTGTGATTGGGTTAAGCCCATTTGCCTCATACACAGTCATTGACACATGGTCAAGTGCTATAGGGTTCTCTCTGGCTCTGAGCAGAATCACTGTGGAGGGATCAACCCCAGGTTCCTATGTCATATTTGTGTCCACTGATGCAACATAGCTTTTCAATACTCAGAGTCCACAGTCTGCCAAGACCAGCATCGCATTAGGGTAGGGCCAAGGTTCATCCTTCTATGGGATTCCTTTTTGTGAAGTGGACTTATAGCCCAAGATTGCCACCATCAAATAGAGGTTGGCAAAGAGAAGTCTGATATCTCAGACACAATTGGGTCCATGTCTTCCCCTGGCACTGAGACTGTTCAAGAGCATCCCCGGGCTCTAGGCTGAGATCAAAAATCATTAGGATTTGTCCAGTATCAAATTTCACCAGCTTGGCATTGTGTTCTGAGGCAAGGTCCTATGCTAACTACCCTATCTCATCTTTAATAAATGGAGTTTTACTCTACACTGTGATGGCTAAGGTTGAGGGTGTTGGATGGTGGCCAGTCTCTTGGCCACCAGGGTTGATGCTAAGCTGGATTATGCTTGAATCTAACCCACAAGGGCCTGCACAATATCAGGTGTGTACCCAGACCCACACCACAGTTGGCAGTGATTCAGGCTGAAACATGAATCTTTTCCACCAGAGCACAGGTGTCTGCTTCATGCCAGGGCATGTGTGCAAGTTCCATCTGTGAGCACTAGTCTCAGGAAAGTTGTGCTGCCTGAAGTTGGGGAGGGTTGGTGAGTGGTAAAGAGCAGACCACTCCAAAGCTGGCACTGACACAGGTTAACATTCAAGTCTGTGTAACTAGCGTGTGAGTCTCCGTCTGACACTGAGGAAGGCCTAGAGCCTCCATCTCTAAGTTCTGGCATAGAAATGGGGTCTTTGATTTCTGTTTTGTGTTGGGTCTCACCATACCAAAATGGCAATAGTCTATATAAATATACCAAAAAAGGGGCTGGGACTGTAGCTCAGCGGTAGCACGCTTCCCTAGCACGCGTGAGGCACTGGGTTCGAACCTCAGCACCACATATAAATAATAAATGAATAAAATAAAGATCCATCAACAACTAAAAAAAAATTTTAAAAATTACCAAAAAAGTATATTTATATAGACTATCATGTTTCTATTCAGTATCGTTTTGTTCCAACTTGAAGAAGTCCATTTACATTTAAGATAGGTCTCATGGTGATAAAAAACTTCAATATTGTTTTTCAGGGAATGTTTTTTTCTCTCTTATTTTAAAGGACACTCTTTTGGTATATAGAATTCTAAATTTTCAAGGTTTTGTTTTATTTACTTTGAATATATCATCCCACTTTTATTTCATCTGCAAGTCTTCTGCTAAAATATTTACATATAGTCTTATGAACATTTCCTTGTATATAACAAATCACTTCTCTCTTTCTTCTTTTAAAACTCTGAGTTTTCACTATTTTATTACAACTTGTCTCAGTTTGGATTTCTTTGGAATGGTCTTATTTGCAATTGTGTGTGTGTGTGTGTATTGGGGGAGTTCTTAATCCTGGATGTCCATGTTTTTCACCAGATTTGGGAAGTTTTCAGCATTGTTTCTTTGAGAAAAATGTTTCATCTCTTTCTCCCTTTTCTTTCTGGAATTCCCATACTGCAAATTTTAGTCTACCTGATGATGTCTCAAATGGCTTATGCTTTCTTCATCCTTTTTCATTCTTTTCTCTTTTTGCTTCACAATTGCATAATTTTCAAATGTCTATCTCTGAGTGAGCTGATTGTTTCTTTTTATTGATATGGAATATTGTTTGATTTCTCTTTTGAATCATTCAGTTTAGGTATTATATTTTTTCAGTTGTAAGTTTTCTGAATGGCTCTTATTAATATTTGCTCTTTGTTTAAATGTATACTTTGTTCATTCATTGTTTTGCTGAGTTCAGTTAGAAATTTTATGATGGATATTTTGAATATTCTGGAAGGTAATTAATATATCTCATTAGGACTGATTTCTGGAGTTTTATTTTGTTCCTTTGTTTGCCTCAGACTGTCCTCCTCCTTCATTTTCCTTGACTCTTTTTGTTGGTATCTATGAATTTGGAAAACAACAAAACAGATCAAAAGTATGTCCCAGTCTTCATGAACTGGCCTTGTTTGGTTGGGGTAGGGGTGGGGGTGAACTCTTACTTATAAGCTGTCCAGATATTCTGTGAGCCACTCAAATTTGCATGCTAGTTTAAGCCAACATATTTGTTCTCAAAGACTCCCAGGACTCTAGTGAATGTTAGCTTCATTAGCACTAAGGAGAGAGAAGACAGTCCTTTGGTCAGCCCTAGAGAAATTGCTATGTGTAATATGTTATGTAACCTTTTCTCCTCCACTCCAGAGGAGAAATGTGATTCCCCTCACATTGCTTGTTTTGTGGTGAGTCAAGGGAGAAGCTGAAGTGAGTACCAATGCATTAGTTCAAACTACCAAGTTTGTTACCTACAATCTCCAGAGGTCTAGCATAAGCCAGGTCCTGTTAATGCTTAGAGTTAGACAAGACAGAAGAGTCCCTCAGACAGCATTCAGAAATCTTAGGAAACTGGATACATGATCCAACTGTTTTCCATTTCAGAAAGGAGATGGAAGCTGGTGGGTTTTGCCTGATGACTCCAGGCTAAGCCAAAGGGAGGAACTAGCCCATGATAGTTCAGATGGCCATCTTTGTTCTCTATAGCTGCCAGGGGTCTAGCATGTGCCAGCTTCCATCTGATGACAGATTTTTAAGAGGAAAACTATTGAAAAATCTGTATAGTGATAGCTCCATGCCAGTGATGCAACCCATGTTACAGTGAGAGCAATTAAGTACTCTTATAACCACACATCATGAACTTGATTTCAGTCCAAAAATCAATTTCAGGTAAAACATATCACATTCACTGTGCTATTGAAAATATTTTGTAAATATCATTTAACAAAGAGAGAGAGCACAATTAGGATCAGTTCTTTGGAGAAATGGAAAGGACCATCCACATAATCTTATTTTCATAGTAATATAAAAACCAGAGAAGGCAGAGGAGAGGGAAGAAGAAGAGAGGGAAGAGAAAAAAGAAGGAGTAGGAGGAGGAGGAGGGGGAAGAAGATAATACACCAAAATCAAAAAAGGCATCTGCCAAAGCTGATAAATCAAGACCAAGTTCCACATTTTCATATTTTCCTCAAAATCCTTTTTTTTTTTAAATTTTTTTCATTCTGAGGATGGTCCATTTCATATGCACAAGGCCTGCTGGAGAAATGAAATGAGAAATACTAAATGGACTCCGTCTTACAGCTGCCTTGCTCACAGGGAAGCAATAGAAGAATGCTGGTTCCCACTAGACAATCAGAAGGAACATTGACTATAAAATTAGTGTCAGAGTGGGCCCTGGCACCATTAAAATTTAAAACAAGGCAACAGCAGACTGTGTCATTTTCCCAGTTATGAGCTCTCTGTTTGAACTGATCAATTCCATACAAAAAAGGAGAGTGTCACAGAGTTAAGCCTCAAATTCAGCTCTTAGTGCAATTTTCTCTTACTAAATTTAATACTGGGTATATTGTGATCGAGAACAAATTTACATTTGCTTTGTCCACTAAATGGAAAGGTGAAATCTGCACTGTGGCCGAAGCTATGAACCCACAATACAATCAAGGGCTTTAGAGTTCTCAACCAACCAGTCTTTGCGATCTTTAACATGAGTATTTTTTTTACTTTACTTTCTTTATTTCAAGTTTAAAAAGAAAGAGTTTCTAACAGTCTCTTAAACTTTCAGATTAACTTTCAGGGCATCAAAAAAGTTTTAATATTTAAAATATTTAAAATTAGAACTCACAGTAAGTCATTTTTTCCCTTGAAAGAGCAAAGCTAATTTGGGCAGAGTAATTAAATAGGATAGAGATATTTTTATTGCTTTTACAAATTTTCAATAGATACATAAAAGTATACTTACACACACACATATACACAGAATGTTCCATTTAAAGAGCATTAACATCATGGTACCTACCAATTGGCCTAAAATACCAATACTTCTCAAACTCTTCTACCCTCTGGTTCCCAGTTCGTTCGTTCGTTCGTTCGTTCGTTCCTTCCTTTCTTCCTTCCTTCCTTCCTTTCTTCCTTCCTTCCTTCCTTTCTTCCTTCCTTCCTTCCAATCACTTTACTAAAATTTGGTTTTATTATTCTCTTGCCTTTATATGTGTTTATGAATATATATTTACCATAGATTTCCCTCGATTAGAAAATTGTTTGACAGAGTGTTTTCAAGTAGAAATGGAGGAAGGAATATTCAATGATTCCTGGTTCCAATTTCATCATGCTGATCCACTTAGCTTATAACTCATTCTCTTTCCTTACTCTCTAGTATCCATTCATTGATTGACATTTGAGTTATTCACAGATTTTTCCCACTTCAGTTACTGACATCTCCTTTGCATGATGTAGAAGGTTCCTTACCAGCTACCCCTTGTCTATCCCTTATCAATCAGTTCAACCTCTCTGAGCTGTTTCACCTTGATTCTGACAATGCTGTTTCCTTTTTCCTTTGAAGTCCTTGTACAGTTTATTTCCCTCATGGAATTGATTCAGTGATTATTGAATTTGACCACCCTAGACTCCCTTTAGACCCTGAACTGAGTCTTTTAGAGTGCTTATCATAATATAAATGAATGGCTACAAGATAAAAGCTAAACTAAAACACAGAAACTACATACTTCATTTCCATGATACTAGAAGCAAGGAGACAAGAAATAGATGAACATTCAGAGTTTCAGATTCTCATTTCTATGACACTGTCTACACTGCCTAAATTCACGCAGCTAAGTATCATCATTAAAAATCTCCTCATTGATACACAATTCATATATTCCACCATGCCCTTCAAATAAGTGATTTCCAATTTGTGAGTCCATGGAACACTTATCCCACCTGCTCTCCCTTGTTACTTCAAAAATCATGCCATCAGAATTAATGGGGATTATAATATTGCTTTCAATAACACACACATTAATTCACACATTCAGAACAGACAGGGACAAAATCACCTCCTAAATGATATTCAAAGTTTGCCAGGGATATCCAGGTCATACTTTGAAAAATATTATCTTGAATGGACTCAGAATTTAGCGTAGTCCTTCACAGAAGGCTCGCATATTGAAATGACTTTTAACTGACATGTTATTAACAGGAAATTTTTGGTGATTTGTTTTTGTTAGAAGTTTCCAATTTTGTAAAGCCAGTATACAGTATGAAATAGCAATGATCTATTTTTAAAATTTATATTAATAGTCTATGTATAGTTTTCAGGTTAGCATCAGTATGCCTAATATACTTCCTTGAAAAATTTTATGACATTTCATGAAAATGAACAAAATTATTTTAATGACAACAGAATTGTAAGATAAAGTTAAGACAGATTATATGGCAATGCTTGGACAAATTTTATTAGCTGCCTTATTAATAGGGTTTGACTGAGGAATATTCACTTGTACTATAAGCCAATTGAAGTATAATTTGCTCTAACACAGTCACAAAGTACCTGAGAAGATTAAAATCATGTTCAGAGTGCAGGGATTACAAGGCTAGGAAAACAAATGAAAAGCCATAAGGTGCATGCTATGAGCAAGGCAGGCAAAACTCAATGTGTGCCTTCATCAATGGATCTAGTTCTGTGTATATTCAGAGACCATAATTTTTGATATACTACATAGTTAAGAAGGGGGCTGGGATAAAGGAAGGTAGTGATATTTACATATTGGTATATTTATCATTTGAGATAAAGAGTAAAAAGCAAGAAAACAGAAAGAACTCTTAAGAACACACATTCTGAGAACAGTGACTTTTTACATTCAACATGATATTAAATTCACAATAGCATTAGGTTTTCTTACTTAGAAGAGATGATACTAGTAACAGAAGCAGGGATGTTGATTCAACTCTACATAAGTTGCACCAAAATTTATTGGTGAGTTGTGAATGTCCTTTTCATCTAGATCTGATAGCAGTTTGGTACTAGCATCTAAGAGGCCCTTGGAAGAGGTTAAGAGTGGTAACTATCCTCAACCTACACCCCCTCACACTGTTGTGCAAAATGTAAAGCTTTATTAGAATTTCATTTTTCTATAATAAAGAAAGAGAAAACATAAAAAGAGTCTAGAACCTAGGAAAACATATTCAAGTAAGAGAGGAAAGAGTGTATGACCCAGAATGCTTATAAGAAGAATAAGTTTTAGACAAGTTGTTTCCAGAAGAAATAATATCAATAAAAAAGATAAGATTCCTACCTGAAGTCCATAGAAAACCATATTTTGACCTTTACAGAACATGAAAGGGAAATATAGGGAGAGCATACACTAAGATGAAATCAGAGTTTCAAAGAAAGTGACTGCCAAAATAAGACTGCAAAAGAAATAAAAAGAATACCAGGAATACACTTAGGCCAATCAGATCAGATACACAAAAGACAAAAGTGTGATTCTCTCAAAAAATGTACAGTAAAAGGACAAAGAGATGTAAACAATAGTAGGAGGTTATAAATATAGGGACAGACAGAAGCAATGCAATCTGAAGATTAGAAGCATTTATGTAAAAAGAAAGCAAAAAAAATTTAAAAGAGGCAATAAACAAAGAAGACACAAAAAGAATTTCCAAACTGAAGAAAAAAATCTCAACTTAAAATTAGAAAGGAACTTCTCAGTTTGTCTAAAGTTAATAAGCAAAGCCCTTACCCAGCAATCTCTTTTCTTTTTCAAATTTAATTGAAAATTTGAGCAGCTTATGGTGGTAGTATTAACGAGATAACAAAGACAAAACAAAATAAAACAAAGCATACTAACCTCAGGCTTCTCATATCACTGAGAATCCATAAGGTACACATTAATTACTAAAGATTTTAAAATAAAGTGACTGATAAGGTGGAAATTGTGTACCCAGCCAAACACATCTTGATGTGCCAAGATAATAAACAAACATGGACACATTTTCTAAGGAACTTTCTGAAATATGTACCCCCTTGGAGTGATGAATAGTCATTTGGCATAAAATTTTAAGTATAAATAACTGCTGAGCATTTAGTTATAAAATTTGAATATGAAATTAAGGTCCATTTTTAATAAAAGAATTATAGGATAATACAACAATAAATTCAGTCACTGACAGGGAAAAGAAAAATATTGTTAACAGGATGTTTAAACTAAAACAATTTTTCAATAAAAAGAATATTACCTATTTGAATTTGTCTAATAGACTTATTTTAGTAGCATTATATTCAAATGCTACTTTTGAATAAAAATCATATGAATTCATATTCCCTCAAGCACTTAAATATATTTATAAACTAAACCTTTTATACAATTGATATATCAGATTCTCCTACATATTTTATAAAAAGAATACATAAACTGAGTACTGTCCATTCAATAAATTGTTTATTAAATTACATAGACTAAATTTTTTTGTCTTGTTTCCAATCTGATTCTATTTCGTTCCTAATTCTAGTTTCAAATTTTGATTTATTCCTGGGACTTTTATTCTGCTCATAACATAAAATGGTACATTTAACATTTCAGACTAGCTACAGGTTTGATAATTGCTCATGTTTGAATGAACACTCAAAGCTGAGGATCTGAGATCTGAATGAGTCTTCAGGGTGTTGCTACTCAGATCTGTTATTCCCTGTTGTGTGTAGTTTTCTCTGCTAGTTTGCTTTTTTTTTTTTTTTTTTGGTTTAAGACACAGATTTATTGTTTCACAGTTCTGGATGCTAGAAATCTGAAATCAAAATTTGCACAGGGTTATGTTTCCTCTGAATTCTGCATAGATATCCTTCATTGCCTTTTCCTAGGTTCTGGTGACTTGTCAATCTTTAACATTTCTTGGTCTGCAGCTCCGTAAGTCCTACCTCTGCGATTGTTATCACACAGCATTCTCTCTGTGTGTCCTGCTCACATGATCTCCTTTAAAGACACAAGACACCTTGAATTCAGGGCCATTTTACCTCAATATTATCTCATTTTTATTAATATTATCTTCAATGATTTTATTTTTACATAAGATTATATCCTATAATATAATATAATATAATATATAATTTTTACATAAGATTATATCCTATACTCTTGTCTATAAAAATTTAAATATACTAGCCTGTAAAACTTGGTAATAAGAAAAAATGTGTTCTTTCAAGGATTCCATTTGTTACTATCCCAGAGATAAAGTAAAGGCAAAAGACAAGAAGCATATTAGGCACGATAATAAAAAAAAGAGAGAGCACAAATGATTCTTATTTGAAAATAATATGCTCACTTAGACATATCAAAAAACACTGTAGAGATAAACTCTTATAAATATTTATAGATTGATAGATATAAGATCACATAGGGAATCAATAGTTTCTTATATAGTTGTAATAAACAATTACAACAATTAAAGACGAAAGATCCCATTAAGCATAGAAACAGCAACAAAAACTGTAGGAGACATGAGGTGAAGGAAAAAATATATAAGATTTTAATGGTGAAAATTACAAAATATAGTTGAAGGAGATAAGAGAGAAAAGAGATATATCATATTCAAGGAGTAAAAGATGAACCCATGTCATAAAAGTGACAATTCTTCCAATAATATCATAGAAAAGTTTAAATATTTTTTGTTTGTTTTTATTCATTTTTGGAAAGCTAAATTTAAAATGTATATAGAAGAAGAAGAAATTTAAAATAATCAAGGAACTTAGGAATAAGAAAACTTTAGGACTTGCTTCATCATAAATCAATGCTTTGGTATTTTTATTAATTAAAACAGTGTTTTAATGATGCAGGTATCAAACAAAAGAGGCTTCACAGTAGAGAGAGCCTAGAATACAGCTCTGTATGCAAGAAAACTTTAAAAACCAAAATGTGATGTTATTATCATCAGTGAAGAGATAAAGTGTTGAGTAATGCTGGGCCTAATGGTTAGGTATCTGAAAATATCAATCAGATCTCTGCATATATGTGCCCAAATTTAAATTTAAGATGGATTGTAGACTTAAAAACATTTAGAAGAAAATTTAGTATAATAAATTTTATGAACCTTTGAAGTTGGATAGGATTTCTTAAGATGGAGAAAGAACACTTTTTTTTAGTAAAATATTGAATAATGTGCATATTGAAATTTTAAAAATAGGTATAGAAAAGATACCTTAAACAAACAAATAAAAAAAGCCAAGGCACTATTACATATTTGAAATGTATATAACCAATAAAGAATTCATGATAAAAATACATAATTCACAAATCACAAAAGGAAAACCAAAAAATAAAAGGTTGAGGCATGTATACAGCACAAGAGAAGAATCTCAAATGATTGATCAAAATTTGGGAAACTACCATCACAAAAGTGAGTAAAATATCAAATATTTAGGAATGCAATTGACTAAATGAGCAATTTTAATTTTAATTAACAAAACTATATCAATTTAACATCTCATTCACAGAATTAGAAATAAAAATGGCTAAAAATTGAAATGAAGTCTTAGAAATTGAATAAATGTAAGAAAAGTAAAGACCCACAATCTAATATCCTTTTACCTATCAAAATGGGGAAAACATGAAAATATAGTTCCTGCTGGTGAGATTGCAGTGATAAGATTCACATGTCTTTTAAAAGTGCATCAATTATGGGGCTGAGGCTGTAGCTCAGTGGTAGACCTACAAGTGTAAGGCACTGGGTTTGATCCTCAGCACTGCATAAAAATAAATAAATAAAGCTATTGCGTGTCCATCTACAACTAAAAAGAATTATTAAAAAAATGCGTCAATTAGTAAATTATCCTAGAATTACTTGAATGTGGCCCAGAATATACCAATGGTCTACATTTCATAGCTGCACACACAGAGATTCCATTTCTACTACTCTATCCTGGAAAATAAAAAATCTGTCCAAGATAAATGTCTCACACAATATTAATAAGGGCGAATTAAAAAAGAAAATAAAATGAATGACAAAATAACAATAAAATGATTCCATCCACACAATGAATTAATATTAGGAATCAAAATATTCAATTTAATATCAGTAAAAAAATCAGGTTTTAAAATTGTATTCTATAGTGTATACTATGATCCTGTGTGTATAAGGCAAAATATTAGGAACTCAAACACAAAAGTGTATTTCTCAATAGTGCCCTTGTGTGTTTTGTCATTTTGTATTTTCTCTAAACGCTCTCAATAAGCATGGGTTGCATCTGTGATAAAAGATGTTTTTATTTAGGCAATTCACTTCAGATCTAGTCATGCTATCATCAACTAATCTTGATACTGGTAGTTCAGGATTCTATATTTACAGATATTTACATCCATGTTGGTATCTATCACTAAATATAAGATATACATATTATATTTATTTTAAAATTTTAACTAATATATATTCTGTTTTCTATAAGGATTGGAATATTTCTGATACCAATAAGAATAAAATTGCACTTTGAATTATTTTGTACATTGTAAATGTAAAATGTTCATGATGAAAAAACTAAGTGCTTCTTCAGGAAAATATTCAAGTTTGTAGAAAGTTTGTGTTTAACGTACTCAAGAAGATAAATAGAAAATGAGATAATTCTATTTTTAAGTCATGTTCTATATGAAATCTGAAAGGATGTGACCTGGGGGTAGAAGAATGGACTGGTTGCTGAGGGAAGAGATTCAGGGGCCCTCTTCCTTTTATTCATTTATTCATTCACTTGTGGGCCAAAAGCTGTGATGTATGGTCAATATCTCTGCAGCCTGAACATCTGTAAATTGTTAGTCCTCTACTCATGGGAACATAAACTTAGGCTCTTGTATCATGGAAGGCATGAAAATGAAGAAATTTGTAGTTATTGAGAAAAGAGTGGACCTGGGGGAGGTGAAAGCAGTGCCTCTTAGAATCATTTTAGAGTGTGGGTGGTGGTGAGTGATAAAGGGAAAAATGACAACAATGCTTTTCAGCAACAACAGAAAACCCATAGTTCAATTTCCACATGGATCAGAGACAGGGGTCAATTAGCGAATACATAATTTGAATTTCTGAAATGAACATAAAGATGGGTTGTTGGTCAGAACACTTGATGATTAGTGCTAATTCTCTGGGATAGATCAGGATTTGTTTAAGGTTTTTCTTTTTTGATTTAATTTGATTTCATTTAAATTATAGTATTGTGTGTGTGTGTGTGTGTGATTTTCTTTTCCTCCTCCTCTTCGTCTTCCATTGTTTTTCTCCTGCAATTTGGAGCTTGTGAAGTCTGGTGGTGAGGAAGGATGAAATACACACTTTAAAGGTAAATCCAGTGCAGGTCTTATAGCTGAGGAAATTAGAATACACATTTCTTTAGAAGAAGCTGGCAAACAATGTGGCCTGAAAAGAAAAGCAGACACAATAGTGTCTCACATTTTAATTTGAGAAAGGACAGAGTGTTGAGACACATACAGCTGTGGTTACCCAGGACTTTGCATGTACTGGGATGACTGTGTATCAAATGATTACATTTGCTGTCAGGACAATTCCAAAGGTAACACCCTTCATCCTTTCCTTTTTCCTCCTCCTCTGTCTCCTTCTAAGGGTAATTGATGAAGCTCTCCACCCTCTATTTATGACATTTTCAGGAATATTAATAAAGCTATGTATGCATCTGTAGGGGTAAGAGGGGATGGGGCTATTTATGTAAACAAACAGACTTGAACATGATGTGAATACAACCTAGACCTAATTAATTCATTAAATGGTTTACTAAAAATGTACATTAAATAAAGCTACTGTCATAGTAACCTGGATGCAGAAGTATGGAAGACTTTGGTCCTTGCCCACAAGGAATAGAGAAACAAATGAAAATGAAAAAATATATAATTTTGATGTACATAATAAGGGCCATTCAACAGCAATTAGGCAAACACTGTAAATAGTAGATACTGATGATCGTAATTAGTTTTGCTTTTACACAAACATACATTTTACAAATCAGAAAACCTTTCCTAATATAAAGCAGCATCAATACTATTTTTCAGATGTGAGAAATTTTCTCATTATATTCATTTTCTTCTACATTCTAATTCTTCATTTATATATATATTTAAAAGGGCCCTACATCAAAACCCTCAACAGCTGCAGTTCTTTGTGTCTACCTGTCCTTCAACTGCAGGCTTGAGCAAAAACCTCTGGATTTCTTTGGTGCACTCTTGTTTAACTGGGATGTTATTGGGGAACACAGTTCAGTTTTTCTATTTATGCCTATCATATCTGGGATCTTTGTCATTGACATTAGAGGCTAACTACATTTGTGCTGAAAGTGACAGTGTATTCACCCCCCATAGAATGGTCAAATGAAGGAAAGGGGCAAGGAGCAGACAAAATTAGAAAGGCTTTTGCATGATTACCTATAAATATTGTGGCCAAGTAAGATGAGAATAACTTATGACAAACTAAAGAATAGAAAGAGATAGGCAAGAAAAAAATAAAGGGGAGAAATTTAGATACTGTCATAAAGTAAGGTTTCTCAAAATTTAGTGTGTAGAATAATCACCCAAGTATCTTATTAAAAGTCAGATTCCTGAGCTCCTCCCAGGGAATATGCCCCATGCAAGGGCCCCTCATCAAACCAATGCTGACAATAATGTCTTTGATGAATGTTGGTCAAGAGGAAGAAATAGTGGGAGGCTGGCTTCTCATCTATCAGGGTGAGTGTGGTGGTGGGCAGTCTCAGCTCCCAGATCTGCAAGAGGAAGGGGCTCCTAACTCCATTTTCATTACTGTATCTTTATAGCTCCCCCAAACAATGAGTTCTTTATGGCTACAGCCAGTTTACCTGGGTTGGTCTGGGGATTCCTGGAGAGGAATGAGAACCACCCATATTTTTAATTTCTTCTCCACTCATTCTCACTCACTCCACAAAATAGTTTTTAAAACTTTATGTCTAGACCATATTTACATATGCAAAATATTGGTTTATGATTTTAAAACTAATTCCTTCCAATTCCTCATGGCTTGCTGATGCATAGAGTTCCATTATGAAGGAAATAGTTTTTAATTCTATTTTCCATTTCTATAACCAAGCTCAAAAGCTTAAAATTCAAATACCCAAGGAAGGGAATCACACTTAAAAGTTGTTGAATGTACATGTGATTCATATTGGAGTTTGTCCTGTTCACAGAAGCTACTATCCCCTTACAGGGATAGTTTCTATCCCTAAAGGTGGGGGAGGTGGGGTTAGGTCAGTCTCAGGAAGAAAGGAAGAAATAAGAAACTGGCAGACACTGAAGATAAGAATTGCTTCTTAAATTTTTCTTAAGGCAGAATAAGAAAGGTACTCTTGTACTGAGAATATAAGAGAAGCCAATTTTGGGTTAAGCCATGAAAGGAACCAGGACACAGCTATTTTTCTCATCAGAAGACAAAAGGAAGCCTCAGGTGGACTGGTGAGCACAAATGCCCAGGATATTGGAGCAGATATGATTCTAGTTAAGGTCAAATAAACAAGCTAATGGAAAGATTCCAAGCCTGAAATTCAAGAACAAGCCAGGAATAAATCTGCCATGCAATAGCTATTCTGAAAATTAGAATAGCACCCAAACAAATGGATCCCTTAGAAGCTTTCTAACTCTCAACTGAAGGAAGACAGGGAAGGTAAATTCCTAAGACATTTGGGGGAAAACTCCAAAATTTATATTAAGTTCCATTTTAATGTTTTTGTTTAGCAAACCAATTTTCACTGAAGCTCTTTTATATAGTCTGGTTTATAGTACACTTACTTTGTTATATCTGCTATTATAATTTGGATCCTTAAATAGAGTGAAATGCCATATTTCCTGTATTTCAAGACACAATTGATTTTAAAAAGCATCACCAATCTCATAACGACTTTTGAGAGATGTGAAGTAAAGAGAACTCACTACGTTAAATGCGCAAACAGATGCATACATACATCAAAAATATTAAGCATATTTAAGAGATGATATTATGTTTCTACAGATCAGCTTGGGTTGTGCATGTCTGCCTCTCTGTCATCTGTGTTCTGCTGTGCAGATACCAAAGCCCCAGAGGTCACATGACAATGTAACAACACTTGCCACAAATATATGCAAAGAGTCTAGGAGGCATTTTTGGGTCAGCCTTACATTTAAAACCTATTAATGACAACCTTCACTGCTGCCTAAGCAGCACTCATTATGAAAATCCCACAGAGAAGAGGAATATCCCTGCAGATTCTCAAATTAAACAATCAAGGTATTTTTAAAATAAGTTATTTAGGAAACATGTCCCTTGTCCATTCATGGTTAAAAACTCAGGTGACTCTGGAACATTTTATATTTTTGTCCATGGAAGAAGGACCAGTAGTTGATTTGTCCAAGGTAGGATGGGGTTGCTTGTAAGGTCTATTTTGCCAACATGAAAATATATGCCCATGCACAAATGAAATATAGCTTAGCCAGAAAATGTCTAGGATTGCCATGTGGGAAAGCATACCTATGTTCTAAGATTAATAGGAATCAGAAACGCTTTGTTAAAGCTTTACCATTAATCCTTAAGAAATGTAGGGATTTTGCTGCCCGTTGTTCAATTGTGATGCTTTTTTTCCCCCTACCTTTATTCTAAATGCTGTGATGATCAAAATAATGAAAGTCCTTAGGGATGGGGCAGGATTACTCCCTCCATCTAATGTTTAGGAGCTCAGACCAGCCCTATGCTTCACTTTTCAAGGACAAGAATTTCCAGAGGGACTAGTTAGCTGCTTTCCTATTAGCGGTCATTTCAGCTTAGAAGTTGGTGCCTCCATTTTCAGTTCAGGTTTTCACCTTCAATTTCCAAGTAAAAGTAATAGCTCAATGGCTTCCCTTAGTATCTGTTTTCTAAGAATCATGTATGGCAATGGTGATGAGAACTACAACATTATAGGTCACATCAAGGTATCTGAGGAAATTCTAAAAGTAGCTGAGAAAATGTTCCATCTACTCCTTTGACTTCCTACATTTTGCTGCTGGGTATACAAGTTGTAAATTAAAAATCTATTTCATCTCTAATGTGATGGTTAGTACCCCAAATTCTTCCTTTGTTAAAAAATCATGAACTTACCCAGAGAATAAAATAAAATTAGAAAGTATCTTAAGTATTATTTGCAACACTGTGGGGCATGACTGTTTCTATCATGCCTGACTCTCCTTTAATGTTTCTGAGTTGTGTATAGTTCTGCCTGAAGGCTGGGGGACAGACATGAGAAGAGTTTTATGCCTTTTGTTCCTTTAAAATGCATCACCCTGTGACTCTGTTTGGATTTCAGAGATTTGCATATAGACCACTAAGAGTATTATAACCCTTACAATATTAACAAACAGAAAATTTGTGTGGACTGGTACAAAAGTCAGTCCTGGGACTCCACATCTTCTCTCCTGTCTGTGATGTACATGACTGACAATCTGACTAGTACTTAGCTACTTGGGTGTCAGTGCTGTATCCACTAACCTTCAAAGAGGCAATCAAGCCCCCAAAGCTAACTCAGTCTTTGTTCCTTGGCCCCATTCCTTACTTATAGACTATAACTTGTTTTACTTTACTTAATATCTCTTAATCTAGTTATTGATTTATTTATTCATTTAAAAATGATTTGCTGAGCATTTATTATTTGCCAGACCAGTGGCTAATTGAAGGGCATGCAAATATGCTGTTTCAAATAAGGTGAATGAAGATGGATACTACTTTCAAAATCATATAATATTGAATAGAAAAATGCTATTAATATATGTTAATAAAGTTGAATATATTAAGTGACTTATGAGAAGTGGATTGAAGTAGTTAGAAAAGCTCTGAGACTATGGAAGATGAACAGTGTTTGTGGAGCACAGAATATTAGAAAAAAATAGGAAAGAGATGCGTTATCAGATTGTCAAAGGTAGGAGGATATACTGTACTTAAGGCATAGTTCAAGCTAATGTGCATTCATGTGAAAACTGGATCATTTAGTAGGGGAATAATGACAGATTGTAAGTTAGCTCCAGACAAGAAAGTTACAATCATTTGGCAATGGTCTTGCTCTGCCAGGCTGAAAACTCTGGACTGAACACTAAGAGATCAAACAAAACTCGTATCATATATATTGTATATTGAAATTAATACAGATCAATATATGAAGCTGGTATTTATTAAACATATGGGGTTTTTAAACCCACTTTTCTAGCTCATTCAGGAGCTCATTAATTATTCTATGGGCTATGGCAAGAGTCAGCCTTCTCCTTAACATCAACCTAATTGACAATTTCCTCAACCCATGCACTTCATAGTGGCATCTATTACAACTCTCGTAGGAAATGTATTGTGTTTAAATTTATTTATTTATATAAGTTTTCCCCCAAAATTTTCTGCTGAGTACTTGCTGTGTCCTGAGTACCATTCTGAACTCTGAGGATTCAGTAATAAGAGAAGATGAACCTCTTCCCTAAATAAATATTTTCCATTAAAAACAAAGAATTGAAAAATACGCATTATAATTTTAGGTAGTACATATTTGAAGAAAAATAGAGCAGGATAGAGGGACTCATGAAGACTATGTAAATAGAGGTCTGTGGAAATCCTCTCTGAATAATAAAATCTGGGGAAAGGTCTGAATGTAGTGAGCGTGCAAGTCATGTTGTGTGAATATTTGGGAAAGTGCTTCATGCAGAGAAACTAGAAAATGCAAAGGAGCTTGTATAGGGATTCATAAGCCATAATTTTAGGAGTTTGTTTTATAGTTTAAATGTGGAGAAAAGCTATGAAGCATTTTTTGCTATTATAGAGTGTAGGAACACTGCTCTGTTTGCTGGGTGGAGAACAAACTATAGCAAGAGAAAAGTAGAAGCAGTTAGGAGACATTATAGTAACCCATATGGGAGATGATGGTAGCTCAAAATAGGGAACTGGTGAAGGATGAGAAAAAGGTTCTAGTTGTATTGAGGTTTCCTTGAAGTTTTAGTCAATAGGACACGCTTAGGAGTTGAGATATGGGGCATAAGGGAAAGAGAAATTCCATATATATATATATATATGAAATTCTGTGTGTGTGTGTGTGTGTGTGTGTGTGTGTGTGTGTATTTATATATCACATGCCTGTAATCTCAGTAGCTCAGAAGGCCTAAGCAGGAGGATTACAAATTCAAAGCTACCCTCAGTAACTTAGCAAGGCCCTATGCAAGTTAGTGAGACCCTTTGTCAAAATTAGAAAAATAAAAATAAAAATAATTAAAAAGGATTGGGGATATGCCTCAGTGGTTAAGTTCCCCTGGGCTCAATCTCTGGTACCAAAACATAAATAATCAATATGTAGATGAAGGATAGAAACATACACTGAAATAGAGGAAATCTAGAGGTGGATTATAGTTAAGAGAATTGCTTTTGAAATATTAAGTTTCAGATGAGAGGGTAGTTATCTACCTGTAGATCTAGGGAGATGTTGATGATAGAGATTCTCCTCTGGGAATAATTTAAAGGTATGAACCGAGATGAGATCACTCAGGGAGAAAGTTTAGAGGAGAAAAGGGGATTAAGGAATAAACTTGAGAAACACCCACATCTTTAGAGATCAGTTAGAGAAGGAGGAACCATAAAAAGGACAGAGAAAGAGTGATTGATGAGGTAAGACAACACCTACATGGGGATGCCCAGAACAGATGAAGAAAATGTTCTAAGAAGGAAGCTCTGCTGTGCCCAGTACTGCTGAGAGACCAAGGAAGAGGAGACCTGAAAATGGGCCATTGGGCTTTATAAACTAGAGGTAATTGGCGACCTGAAAAGAGTCAGAATGGTATTCACATAATGGCAGGGAAGAAAGAAGACTCAGTTGAGACATTGAGACATTTGGAGTGAGGAAGCACAATAGCAAGCATGAGCCACTCTTCTGGGAGTTCAGCTGTTTGGGGAGAAAAGTTTCCAGGTGGTAACTCGAGGGCGCGTGTACACCTTCAGGTGAACTGTATCACCACATAAAATAGGGTGCTACTGGGAATGATCACTAGTGCTGTAGCGAGGGTGAACTTGATGCCTGAAAGAGGGTATGGTTACAGAAGCGAAGTCCAAGAGAAACCTCCAGGAAATAGGGTGCAATGTTCAAGTGTAGATTTGGCTTTTGGTGGCAGCCGAGAGAATGCAGTCTTTACAACAGAAGGGAAGTAGAGAGTGGGTACAGCTGGAAAATAGGTGGTGGAATGGGTGGTGGGAAAATGAGGTCCTTTTCTTCTTATTCAATGTTTAATTGAAGGAGATATTGAAACATTTGCTCTAGACAGAGCCAAGGAAGGAAATGAGCATAAGCAATGTAGTCAGGAAAAATGCTCCCAGGCACATGGCAGGCCTATGTGAAACCCAGATACAAAGTTCCTAGAAAACAGTGGGAGCAGATGGGACCAGCCTGACAGGCATCCCCCAGAGAACATGATGGAGGGGTACCAGGGGAGCGTTTTTAAGCAAAGGCTGACTTTAAGCCTAAGGCTGATTCACCATCTGCCAACAGGCTTTGCTGTCACAACCAACGGGCATTATTCCCAGGTCTGTGGAAGACAAGATGCATCCCCAGTAGTGTGTATTGTGCGTATGCACTTGCACCTGTGGGCCCTGTGTGGGAAAGACCAAGGTGGCATGGTGTAAGTGAGAGAGAACAGGACAGAGACTTGAGAGGTTTGAGTTTTAGTATCCGCCTTTTTCCAAAAGTGTAACTTTGGACAAAACCCACAAATCTCTCTGAACTTTTGATTCATATAATAAACAAATAAGGAGCCATGACGTGGCACACTGCTCCATGAAATCTGCAGTGGAAACTTCAGGGTCGCTCAGGGAAGTTCCTGCTCCTTAGCCAACATCTCAAGTTTCTTTTGTTTGTATTTTTAAAAAATAGTTGGCATAATACTTGTTCATATACATTGTATACAGTATAATATTTTCAACACATGTATACAATGTGCAATGATCAGATTAGGTTAATTGGCATATTGATCATCTCATTTATCATTTCTTTGTGTTGCCACTTTCAAAATCCTCTCTACTAGCTATTTTCACAGTACAATTAATTGTTGTCAACCATAGTTATCCCACTGTGCTATAGAATGTTAAAAGTTACTCCTCCTATTCAATTGTACCTTCTTACCCATTAACCATCCTCTTTCCACTCCCCTTCAACCTTTCCTGGCCTCTGGTAACCACTGCTATAATCTCTAATTCTAGGACACCAACTTCTTTAGCTTCTACATGTAAGTGAGGAGAGTAGTCTACCTTTGGTCTTGCCAGTCTCTAGGGCAATGCATTTTAAAAATAGGGTAGTTGAGTTTGTAGAAATCAGCCACATCCAAGTGCACAGAGTAGCACTGAGAAAAATGGTCATTCTTATGACAATCATGCAAAACTCCCACAAAACAACAACCAAAGAAACCGCCCCCCCCCCCCCAAAGTCAAGTTGCAGACACTGCAAGTTTCAGAGGAATTTTCTTGAAATGAGGGTGGCATATGCTCAGGGTAGTCACAATTAGAGGCTTCCTAACCACTGAAGACTGAAAGTTATCTATGTACCCCAAAGGAAGTGGCTGAAAAGAGCTTCCATAACACTTATCGGTCATGGCACCTGGGTCAAATGTTTAGGACAAATGGGACTTAGCTTTGCAAAGAAAGTTTATATTCATTTCTTTCAGAACTGCCACCACATTGCTATTCCATAGTTGGGGTGACTTATGCTAACATTATATTCTTCTGTTGCAAACTGTGTCAATGATCTAAGAAAGGGAGAGACACAAACACGCACACACAAACAAAGGACAAATATGGAAACTGGCTTCTGAAGTTCATCTCCACCAGAAAATAATTTGGCTTAAAACTTCACCATATGTACAGCATCATTTGTTTATGTTTTGGGCTGAGCCAGAATTAATCCTTTTTGTTACAGTAAAAATAGGTGCAATTTCAGGGGCCCAAAACTCCTATGTACTACTAAATACTTGAAAGCTAAAGCAAAGTCAGGAGAGAATAAAAAAATCAAAAAAACAGAAAACCCACGTGTTTTGAGTTTCTCTAGCCAGAATATTAAGGGTTTTCTATAAAAAAATAGAACTTAATTTTTTTCAACTATTTAGAAAATTTTCCTCTCATTCTATTTTATTATTTTTTTAAACTATCATAAATTTCTTTTGAAGGCAAGCGAAGTTTTAGAGGAGGATCAATAATTTTGTGCTTACAGCATTTTATTGATCTTTTCTCTTTTTAATTTTTATTTGTCTAAAGGAAAAAAAATGTAGGAAATAGGTTAAAAGGGGGAAGTTGTGATTTTTCTCTACTATCCCTTTTTTCCTTTCTAAAGTGTAGTTCAAACAAAAACTCTCCTGCCAAAGCAGTTAGTGAAGGTGCAAATCAAAGTCTCTCCTTGCCTTGTTGGTGAAAGCGAGTACCTGACTTCTAGGTCCAAAGAACAGGCTTTCATTATAGAGGAGACAAAGGCTTTGTTCACTTCAGAACTCTTTGGGAGAGAGGGAATTTCAACTTGGACTATTTATTGTTTCCTTTACCATTCAATGTCCTGACACCATGACAGCCTCTTGAAGAGGTGATGATGCAAATTAATGTCCTATTAGGGAGGATTGTGTAATCATCCTTGGGAGATGCTCAACAGAAGTTTCACTGGAAGGATATTGGTGTAGTAGATTCAGCATTTTCGAAGCTCCTTGTACACACCCTCTCCCAAATGCAAATATATTTCACTTATTCTAATCTTCTAATCGTAAAAGTTCCTAAATAGCAACTGTCATGCTCATATGACCAATGAAATTGACATCTGTCCTCCTTTCCCTACTTAAAAAAAATAAAATTATTCAAATATTTCTTGAGTACCTATTATATAGATGGCATTGATGCTGATTCTTTGATGAGCGGCAGTACATGAGTGAACAGAGACTTCCTGTGGAGATTTCATTCCAGTAAGAAAGACAGAGAAGAAACAAGTCAAATAAATAAATGAAGGATATACTATTCAAGAATTAAGCATAGGGTCATCATGGAATGTACACTTCACCTAGTTGTTTCCAAAAATATTTTCAATATTTTCATAAGTGTTAAGCATTTTGAAAAATAAAAAGGAAAATAAGGCAGGGAAGGTGAGGCAGGCCATGTGCTGTCCTTTCCCACTCCTGTATTCACACCTTCAATGTTGGCTTCCACTTGATAAGTGCTCTTGTGGTTTGCTTTAGCAATAGAGAGGCTAGAAGTACTGGCTGGGATGCCTGGTGCCATGTTTTCCCAGTGGAAGCCCAGGAGACCAGGCCTGCTCTGACAGTGGTAGCCACATTTGTATGTTCTGATTCTTTCCACCTGGCCCTGTGTTGGCTGCTTCAGCCAAATATCATTGCTTATTGTCAACAGTATGGTTTGTCCACCACTATAGATCTTCAGAGTTTCTTTCTCTCCATTCAAGAAGACACTGCAAAATCAAATCTATCCAATATTTAAAAAGATGTGTGTGGTTATCCAGAAGAGCTTTACTAACCCTTGAAACATCCTATTCATGAACTCAAACTTGACACAAACTCATTTAAATACTTTGGGTTACATATACTCTGATTATTGTCATTGTGAGTTAGTCATTATAACTGCAGAAATGACTGATTTCTTTATTATTGAGATGTCTCAGAAATAGATTTATTGATAGAAGATTAAGGATGCATTGGTTTCTTAAGTTCCACTTACTCTTGTAATTTTAAATATTGAGATTTAAGGTTCCTTATCCCTCTGTGATGGCAAAATAATGTGAATAAGTGGCCAATCCCACATTTCTCTTATAAACACTATCTTCACCAAATATGTGGTAGAAAAAAATTGCATCACATTATTGGACTCATCAATGAGACATTGAAAGGGGCTATTCTGAGTTACAGATATTGACTTCCAAAATAAATTGAGATGTTAGTAGGAAGAGAAACCCATGTGCCATCTCCTTGTCAGAGCATCATGGAGCTCTGTTTCTGTGATTTCTACCATGTTCCATCTCTGGTTTCAATAGACAACAATGGTGGAAGTGATTTCAACAGGGATGTAATTTTATAGATGAGGAAACAGAGGTTTAGAGATGTAAACACTTTTAAGAATGTGGTGAAGCAATTGAGTTGAGATTTATAAAATTCTTTCTGTCTGTGAAACCCAACTCCTAAGTTTTTCACTAGTTATCCAGTCTCCCTCCAGGGCCAAGTACTAAGCTTCAACTAGTCTTTTCTATAAATCCTTTTCCTAGTGTTAAGAGGTTGAGATGAGTGATGAAAGGGGGGCTCTGAATAAATATGAGACTGAATGGACAGTGACTGAGCCTGGCCAAAGCTGTGTGTCAGTCAGCTTGCTATCACTGAGAAAATCAATTTTTAAGGAGCTAATATTAATTTTGGTTCATGGTTTCAGGGGCTTTAGTCATGGTTGCTTAGGGCTGTTGGTGGGCAGCACATGATAGCAGGAAAAGCAGGAAATACAAGGTGGAGAAAAACTACTCACCTTATGGTAGTTGAGAAGCAAATGAAGAGAGAAAGGGCCAGGGTCTGAGTAGGCCCACCCTCAGTGACCTAAATTCCTTCTACTAGGCCCCATCTCCTAAATATTTCACCACTCCCAATAATACCATCAGCTATGACCCAAACCTGTAAGACAAGAGCCTTTGGGGGACATTTAAGATTTAAATGATAATGCTCTACCCCTGACCTCCAAAGGCTCATCCCCATCTCACAACACAAAATTCATTTAGCTCATTTCTAAGAGTTCCCTATGTCTCAATAGTTTCAGCATTATTCCAAAGTCCAAGTCTAAAGTTTTTTCTGAGATTCAAGGTACAGATAAGAGATACACTCTTATCTGTAAAATCATACAAAAATCAAAATTCAAGTTATACACTTGTAAAGTTAAAATTGCATACAGTAATCTGCATTCCAAAAAGGAGGAATGCAGAAATAGAAAGAAGGGATGGAACAAAGCAAGACCAACACCTAACAGGGAAAACATTAAATCCTGTAGCTACATGTCAAGCATCTTGGGCATGTGGTATTGTGATGTGAGCTCCAAAGAGCCTGCTGAGCCCTTGCCACTGTGACTTTGCTACAGACCATATAGGCTTTCCCTCAGGCTGGCTCTGCTTGCTATGGCTTCCCTGGGCAGACATTTCATATTCCAAAGCTTCTAATTTCTGGGCATCTCCATTACAGCTTCAGTTGCACTCTCTTTAGGGCTGCTTTTAGGGACTCCAACCCTTCTGCACACTGCATGGCCTCCTAGGCTTTCCTTTGAATTTTTAGTTGAAATCTCCATGACCCTACAACTGTTGGATTTTTTGTTCTTGCAAAACCAGCATCATGTGGACAATGCCAAAGTCTTCTTGTCAGCTTGAGCATTGGCTATGCCCCCTTGGACCATGGAAAAAGCAGGCTCTGAGTGCCTAGATGGCAGAACATCGGGAAATGAATCTCAGGGAAAAATTCCCTAGGTGACCCAGAGAAAGCAAGGCTCTCTTCTCAAAGAAACATCTTTGGGCCTGTTATAGACATAGTCTTTCTTACTCTTCAGATTCCCTCAAAGTATCTTTTCTATTGCTTCACTCCAAAGTATTTGATTTCTTTTAATTGGCATTAATATCTCCACCAGCTTCACCTTTCTTGGTCATAACTTTAAATGTGCTCTTTTTCCTGGTCAAGCTGCAATTTTTTCAAGAATTTTTACTCAGATTTTTACTCCTCATTCTCACTGAAAATTATGTTCAAAGAAGACAACAATACCAATGTCACAACTTGAATGCTGTGCTGCCTAGATATTTGCTCTACCAGATTAATTAATCCATCACCTTTAAACTCAGACTCAAAGTCTCAGGGCATGGACAAAATGTAGACAAGTTCTCTGCTAGGATGTAATATGAATAGACTCTAGTTTAATTCCCATTAGAATCCTCACTCCCATTTGAAACCTCATGAGACTGGCCTTTACTCCCTGCATTCCTGTTAGCATTCTCATCTGAGCTCCCACAAGAATTGCCCATTAAGCTCCACTTACAATGTTCTAGGCTTTCTCTAGACTGCTTCTTCAAACTTTTATAAATTCCTTCACTAATATCTAAACTCCAATTAATATTCAAATATTACCAGGGTTAAAATATGATCTGGATCACAGATAATCAAAAGTCTGGCTGAATAAAATGTGGTTTCTGCATTTATGTGAGACTGATCTGTTTTAAATCTCAATTGATTCACTTCAAAACTTTGTTAGCTAAGTCATTTCATATATCTGAGCTTCAATTTCCTAATCCATAAATGATGACAGTAATATCTACCTCTTAATTTTATCATACAAATTAGTAATGATTTATGAAAAGTACTTTACACAATCCCTAGCACACAGTAAGTGTTCAGTAAAAGGGATTATTATGGTTAGCTTATCAATTCCCTAAGTTTTGTCAATACCTCATTATGTTATATCCTCTGAGATGTGACTTGGATGAGAAATTTAATTTTCTATGTTTTGGCTAAATTTTCTTCAGTAGTTTCATCATTTGAACTTATCACCCCTCTGAGTATGACTACTGAAAAGATAGACTTCAGTGAGTTGTTCTTTTAGCCAAGTCATTATCTTAAAGGCTAAGGAGCAGCTTGGTAGGAAATATTCCCAAAAGCAGTACATTGAGAGAAAAAGAAAATTGTCATTATAACATGAGACAAATTCTTAGGTAAGTCCAACACTTGGAATCTTTAAAAATATGGCATCCCTTTTAAAAAGTCCTTTAATAGCCTCCTATCAGGTATTCAGATACTATATGATTACAAATGAACTATTTCCACCTACATGTTTTTTTCTTATTTTTAATATCTGTCTTATTTCTGAACACCTCCACAGTGCTCTACAGTTTTAAAACAGCTTTTATATTTATCCTGATTTAATTAATTTTTATTTTAAGGATACCCTAAATAAAGAAGTTTATTTTTCCCTTGATCGTGTATTTTTACTCCCACTAATGATAATCAGAAAGAGAGGAATCCATTCATTAAGCAGCAATTAATTTATATATACCACACATGATTCTGAAAGCTGGGGACACAGGTGCCCCTGGGAATATAAGACTAACACAGACCATGCTCTCTCAAAGCTTGAGTTCCACTGGAGCCTATTATGAGTATATATATCCAGCTTATATTGACATTCTTCTGTCTCATATTTTCATTCAAAATATTCTTTCATATTAAACATTAGAATGAAAGAAGTTAAAATAAAATTAAAATTTGTTTTTGAGTATTTTACTATGCAAAAGGCACTTGGGTACAATAATAATTATAAAATGTAGCCCTTTAATACAACTAATATGCATTATAATTGGACAGGAAAAAACCATAAACACAGAAATAAACAATATCACATTCAAATAACAATTCAAACAATGCTAAGAAAGTTGTTGTGGTGGTTGGACATCTTTGGAGGCTCATTACCTAGAGACTTTCTGTGAATTCACAGAGTGAATAAGGAGCAGAGAAGGCAATTTTTTGTTTCTGTTGCTTTTTTCTTACATTGTAAAGGCAGAAAAAAAAATCTTAGGAAATAAAGCCATCCTTCTCTTTCTTTGTAAAAACCTGTGTGACCTCTCTTCCAATCAGAAAAGGGTTTCCCTTGGCAACCATATCACTTATCCTCCTTCTCAACACAGCTCTGTAAATAAAAGTTATTTTGCAAAGATCAACTAAAGATTACTCTTTAGCAAATTTTCTTCTTTGTCTAACTCCAAATTAGATATTGACATGGACTCTTATTTAAAACAAATATATTTTTTACAGATTACAAACATTTTGAGAAATGACTTGAATGATTTTAAAACACATTTACAAAAAGAATTATGCTGCTGTTTAATATGGTAACTTGCTACCTTTAAAAATTCCCAGCTGTTATTTTATATTCTTTGGGTTAGGTTCATGAAATATAACTTCCTTCTGGAATTAAATATAATTAAGGACAAATGATTAAATCAAGTAAAATAACATGACCCTTGTAAGTCATAGTTAAATTAATATGATTAAATTATATCTAAGCAGTACACAGAACAGTTTGAAAATTGAGAAATAAAATATTTCCTCCAAATCCAAGCAACCATTGTGAGACTGACATTGTCATAGGGAGAGTCTTCATCAGGGTTAATTTGTGTTTTTTTCAAAAATCAGTTGCATCTTATAGTGCTTTAATGATATTTAGGACCCAGTGTTTTACTTTCAACATCACAAGCCATTTGCATGATAACTACTACCTTTGGCTATTTTGTGGAACTTAACTATGGGGAAAATATTGAACCTGTTAGATTTCTTTCCTCTTCTAGAGAAACCATGCTGGATGGGGTAGCTCTTATGTTACCTGAAATGCTAATAGATTTGCTTTTTACCTCAGCTAATGGGAGAAATAGTCCTACCGAGTATTTTAAAAATGAATGAACAATTTCACTTATGTAGTCCTGTTACTTTCCATTTATTCAGAGCTGCACCATGACAAGCATATCCCTTACTTCTTAAAAAGCTGAATATACAATAATTATTATATGAAATGAAAATCTGGAAAGTTACCTAGAAAAAATATTTCTTTTTACCATTGATGATGAGTTACAAAATGAGTGGAAATACTATGCATCTGATGAAATGATTTTGCTTGCAATTACAAAAAAAGAACCAAATTATGCTATATATACCATGATGAAACATGCTTATATGCATGTTTATAATGCACTAATACTAATAATAGAAAGATCAGTAGAATAGAGTAGTGGAGAAGGTGAAGGGAGGAGGAAAGGGTAAGGAAAACTATGGGAGAATGAGATCAAATTATGTGCACATACAAATATGGCATAATGAATCCCACTGTTATGTATAATTAGAATGTACCAATAAAAAATAAATGAATTTAAAAAAATGATGATACATCATGTTTTCCCATGGCCAGTAACACCTTCCTTTTCATAGAGGATCACATGGGGCAGACAAGGCCTTGGGTTTCCCCAAATGACTGCATTTCTTTGCTAATCCATGCCGAAGCACTAATCAACTCACAATCCTAGTCCTTTAAAATAGTGACTTTTTATTTTCATTTTTTATTTTTGCTGAGCTACAATGCCATCATTATTATTTACACCTTTCTCTATTTATTACAACATCAGATTACTTTGATCATCTCACTCACCTGAAAATTAGAAGGTAGTATTAAAAACAGGAATTATCAAATTAGGAACTTTCAGATGCTATAGCAGAGCTTCTGTAGATCTATGAATTCTAATTATGATCCATGGGTTATAAAAATCAAGGCCCACTGCATCTTTACTTGTGTCAGTTGAGAAAAGTCTGGAAGGTAGAAGGTTGCAGGGCTCTTCCTGACATTTTACAATTCTTGAGTGAATTACTTTGGACCTTCTTGCCAAATCTATTTCACCATATAGAAATAGGTCATAGCTCTGTTCTGTGCTCCAAGCACTTCAGTCACCCATCCCATCTTTTCTGCTCTCATGAGAGAATTTCACTTATTCATTTAGTCAGCAAATATTTTTGAGCACCTGCTAAGTATCAGATGTAGTGCACAGATATGGGGATATCATAGTAACCAAAGTAGACATATATGATCCTCTCAAATCTTAGATTTTATGAAAGTAAGAGATAAATTTAAATTTTATGTAAAATTATAACTGTGATCCATGCATCATTAAAAAAAGGCTTAAAATGATGCTTTCAAAGTGTCCCTTGTTAAAAGACAAATAGAACAATGGAACAAAATGGAGGGCACAAAAATAGACCTACATAAATGTAGTCAATTGCTCTTTGACAAATGAGCACAAGGAATTCAACAGAAAAAGATAATCTTTTCAACAAATGGTGCTGAAACTAGTGGACATTCACATGCACAAAAGGAAAGAAAATGAAAAAGAAAATCTAAACATAGACCTTATACCCTTCATAAAAATCACCACCATGGTGGTTAATCTTTTGTGTCAACTTCACTGGGCTGAGGGATGCCCAAAGAGCTGGTAAAGTGTTATTTTTTAATGTGGCTGTGTGTTTCCAGAAGAGATTAGCATTTGAAAAGATGTATCGAGTAAAGACCATCCTTACTAATATGGATAGTCATCATTCAATCCTTGGAGAGCTGGCATAGAATAAAACTGGAGGAAGGGTGAATTTTCCTTCTGTTTGAACTGATACAATCATCTTCCTGCCTTCAGGCTTTGGCACTTCTGGTTTCTTGGCTTCACACTTGGACTTGGTGTTTCATCATTTTAAAGGACCTTTCTCAGGTCCTTGTACTGTGACTCAATTATCCGATTGGCTTTCCTTATTTTCCAACTTGCAGATAGTAGATGATAGGACTTTTTAGCCTCAATAATCACATGAGGTCAATTCTCATAATAAAACTCTTTGTATTTCAACATCCATATCTGTATATCTGTATCTATCTCCCATCAGTTCTATTTGTCAGCAGAAACTTGACTAAGATAAACTCAAAATGAATCATAGACCTAACTGTAAAATGCAAAACTACAAAACTACTGGAAATAACATATGAAAAAATCTAGGTGACCTTGGGTTCAGCAATGACTTTTTATATATAACATCAAAGGCATGATCCATAAAAGAAATAACTGGTAAGTTGGATTTCATTAAAACTAAATACTTGTGCTTCTTTAAGACATTGCCAAAAGAAAAAAAGGCAAGTCACAGACTGGGAAAAACTATTTGCAAAAGACATATCTTATAAAGAACTCTGACCCAAAATACACAAAATACTTTTGAATTCAACATTAAGAACATGAATAATCCAATTATATAATTGCAACATTTAGGTATTGTGATTCTTTAGCTTTGTTCTTTTGATTAAAGTTTATTTTGAATATTTGGAGTCTTCTTTTGTTCCATATTAATTTTAGGATTTTTCTCTAGTTTTGTGAAACATGTCATTAGTATTTTGATAGAATTTCATGGAATCTGTAAATTACTTTGGGTAGTATGTTGACAGTATTAATTCTTCTAATCCATGAACATGGGAGGTCTTTCCAAATTATTGTGTCTTCTTCAATTTATTTTATCAGTGTTTGACAGTTGTCATTGTAGAGGCCTTTTATTTGCTTGGTTAAATTTATAGCTAGTATTTTATTTTGTTGTAGCTGTTTTAAACAGGATTACTTTCATGATTTCTTTCTCATCAAGTTTATTATTGGTGTATAAATATATTATCAATTTTTATGTGTTGAATTCATATCCTGCAACTTTGCTGAAATCATTTATCAATTATAATAGTCTTTTGGTAGAGTCTTTAAGTTTTTTTATGTATAGAAATACATCATCTGCAAACAGGAATTACCTGACTTCTTCCATTTCTATTTGTATGCCGTTTATTTCTTTTTCTTGCTTCACTGCCCTGGCTAAAACTTTCAGTATTATATTGAGTAAAAGTTGTGAAAGAGGGCATCCTTGTCCTGTTCCATATTTTAGAGGAAACATTTTCAACATTTCTCAATTTAGTATGACACTGACTGTGAATCTGTCATATATAGCCTTCATAACGTTGAGGTATGATCCTTCTAATACCTAATTTGTCTGAGGTTTGTATTCTACATATGATCCAGCTATCTGACTTCTGGGTGTGTTCACAAAGGAAATGAAACTAGCGCACCAGAGAGTGCTTGTTCTTCTCTGTTTATTATAAAATTGGTCAAAAAGGCTAAGATAGAATTAACCTAGGTGCCCATCAACAAATGAATGGATAAAGAAAATATGGCATTGATACACGAGGGACTATTATTCAGTCATAAATAAGAATGAAATTCTGTAATTTGTAGAAAAATGGATGGAGCTGAGCACGATGCCACACACCTGTAATCCCAGTGGCTTCAGAGGCTGAGGCAGAAAGATTACAAGTTCAAAGCCAGCCTCATCAATTTAGCAAGGAAGCCCAAAGCAACTCAGTGAAACCCTGTCTCAAAATAAAAACTAAAAAGGGTTGGGGATGTTGCTCAGTGGTTAAGCACACCTGGGTTCAATCCCTGGTACAAAAAAGAAAAGAAAAGAAAAGAAAAATGGATGGAACTGGAGGACATATTAAGTAACAGAAGAAATAGACAAATATCAAACATTTGTCTCACATGTGGAAGCTAAAAAGTCAATTTGAATGTAGAATCGTGATGTATAGAGTTTGTAAATAGAGAGGGGGAGGGGAAAAAGAGTTTAGATTATGGGTCCTAAAGCACAGTTAGATAGAAGAAGTGAGTTCGGTTATTACACAGCACAGTAGGATAGCCATAGTTTCCAACAACCTTTATATACTTTATACAGATCTAGGAGAGTGACATTTCAAAGTGCCAACCATAAGGAAATAACAAAAATAAATAATTAGAAAGGCTAATCACCCTGATATGGTCAATGTATGCTCCAATCATGTGTTCACTTATCCCACTGTACCCCATTCATACATACAATTATTATGTTAATCAAAATTATAAAATAAAATGGGCAAAAACCTAAATAGACACCTCACCAAAGATAGCATTCATAGAGAAAATAAGCATATGAAAATGTGTTTAGTGTATTATGTCATTAAGAAATAGTTTGGGGTGAGTCTCAGCAAATTAGCAAGTCCCCTGCTCTCAAAATAAAAAATAAAAAAAAGATTTGGTGATGTAGCTCTGTATTAAAGCACTCCTGTTAAATCCCCAGTATCAAAGAAAGAAAGAAAGATTAAAAATTAAAACAATGATGTAGTACTACACATCTATTAGAATGAACAAAATCCCAAACATTGACAATACCAAATGCTGGTGAAGATGCTAGAAAACAGAGCATGTTATTAATTGCAGGTAGAAATGCAAAATTATACAGACTACCTTAGAAGATAACTTGACAATTTTGTGCAAAATTAGGCGCATTCTTTGTTTAAGTTGGATTTTTCATGCTGTGACTAAAAGATCCAATCAGAACAATTGCAGAGAAGGAAAAGTTTATTTGAGGGCTCACAGTTCACAGGTCTTAGTCCTTCAAAGGCTGGCTCCATTCTTTGGGGCTCCAGGTGAGTCAGGACATCATGGCGGAAGAGAGTGGCAGAGGGAAGTGGCTCACATGATGATCTGGAAGCAGAAACTCCCCTGGCCAGATACAAATATATATCCCACAGCCATGCCCCCAATGAACCACTTCCTCCTGCCACACCCCACCTGCCTCCATTTACCACTCAGTTAATCCTATGAAGAATTAATTCACTGATTAGATTAAGGCTATAACAATCATTTCTCCTCTAAACTTTTTTGCATTGTTGCACAAGTGAACTTTTGGAGGGCACCACATCTAAATTGTAACACTCTTACTATGAGACCCAGAAATGATTCTGATATCTACCCAAATTAATTGAAAAGTTACACCCACACAAAAACTTACATGTGGATGTATATAGAGGTTTTATTTATAATTTACCAAATTTTGAAGCAATAAAGTTGTTCTTTGGTAGGTGAAGAGATCAAAACACTGTGATAATCTGAACTATAGACTTTTATTTAATGCTGGAAAGAAATGAGGTAACAGGCCATGAAAAGACATAGAAGAGAATAAGCTGCATATTGCTATATGAAAAAAGCTCATCTGAAAAGACTATATACAGTATGAATGCCATTATTTGGCATTCTATAATTAGAAAAAATGAAGAGAAAGTTCACAGATTGGGGAAGGAAAAAAATGAATAGGTAGAACACAGAAAAATTTTAAGATATTCAACTCTTCTGTATATTATAATGATAGACATCCACTGTTATACATGAATAAAAAATCTATAAAAGGTAAACCACCAGGACTAAATGAGCCCTGCTATAAACTCTGGACTTTGGGTTTTGTTGATGTGTCATATTGATTTATCAATGACAACAAATGTACCACTCTGGTGAGAGGTAATGGAAGTGGGAAGGCTCAGAGGGAGGGAAGGCAGGGGTACATAGAACTATCTTTGTTCAGACTTCTCAGAAAATAAATTCTATTACAACCTTTTGTTGTTAAAAAAAAGAGGAGAGAGGGGAGAGGGGGCATGGGGACAGTAAAGATGGTGGAAGAAGATGGACATCATAGCCCTAGCTTCACATGTGACTGCATATATGATGTGATTCTACATCACGTACAACCAGAGAAATGAAAAGTTGTGCTCCATCTGTGTACAATGAATCAAACTACATTCTGCTATCATGTATACCTAAGTAGAACGAATAAATAAATAAATAAATAAAACAGTGCTATAAATCCTCTCCTTCATAAAGTAACAAAACACTGGCAATTATTATCAAGCTCAACTTTTTCATAACTTTGAAATTAATCAAAGACTTAAAACAATATTAATGTTTTTAAAGAAAAAAATTATGTCCCTCAGTAAGAACACGAGCTTTGGAATGTTTTAACTTCATGTATTTGCACTCCCTTCTCCCCAGCTCTGTAGTAGTCTTGACAATCAACAACCTCATAATTATAGTAGCTCTGAGAACCAGAAGCTAAGACAAAACAGGAAGGAGGTAGTGCAGAGCTCTCCAAGAGTCCTGTGTCCTATGAATTACTGCTATTCTTCTTATCTGGCAACCATATGAAAAGTGTCATTCATAGGAACAACATTTACTTGAGCTTTTTACCTGACCTCAAGCAAACCAATAAGATTTCAGGGGCTACAAATGACAAAAAATACATATTTTATAAAATTAATCCAGGAGAGTCACTAAGCAAAAATATAGCAGAAACTGTAAATAGCAACAACAGCAAACCTTATGGAGGAAAGAAATTCTTATTCTCAGAGTTGCCACATTATAATACTTAAATTTCCAGTTTTTAATGAAAACTATGGAATATATAAAGAAGCTTAAAGTATGACCTCTATGTGGGGAAAAAAAACTTATTAACAGAAACTGTACCTGAGCACAGAAATTTGACTTACTGAACAGAGATAATAAGCTAGCTATTACAAACATGTTCAAAGGACTAAAGAACACCATGTTTAAAGAATTGAAGGAAAATATGAAAATGATGCCACACCAAATGCAGAATGCCATTAAAGAAAAATTACACAAATGAATCATATAGAAATTCCACAGTTGAAAATTATGATATCTCAAATTTAAAATTTTTTAGAAGAACTCAACATCAGATTTGAATAGTCATAAGAAAGAACAAGTATAATTTAAAAATATGTCAGTGAAGACTATCCAGTCTAAGAAACAAGAAGGACAAATGAATTATAAACTGCTTCAGAGATGTGTGGGATACCAGCAAATGTACAAACATATGCTTAATGGGAGTCATATAGGGAGAAAAGAGAGAAAGTGGCAAAACATATTTTAAAAAATAATATTCAAGCTATTACAAAGTGATGAAAAAATTAATGTGCACATATTAAGAGCTCATGGTCTATTAGTAGGAATCTCTGCTATAAATAAGAGCTTCAACTTTATTCCAAGTAAATATAAAACATGTCATATCAAGACACATCATATTCAAACTGTCAAAAGTTATAACACAGAGATACTCCATAAAAGAAAAACAAAGTTGCTTTGCCATGTATTTTAGTAAGCTTTTTCATCACAGTGACCAAAACACCTGGCAAGAACAACTTAGAAAACAAAAGGTTTATTTGGGTCTCATGGTTTCAGAAGTCCCAGTTCACAGATGGCTGACTTTGTTGCTCTCACTCAAGATGAGGTAGGACATCACCTGGGAAGGGCTTAGCAGAGGAAAGCTGTCCAGCTCATGGCCAGGTCAGGAAGGGTGTGTGTGTGTGTGTGTGTTGGGGGTGGGAGTGGGGGTTGTCACAGGAAAGTTGAACCCTTCTGGCGCATACTGCCGTGACTCACCTACTCAAGACATGTGCCACCCACCTACAGTTACCAATTACCACACTGCCCATTCAAACTAGGATGGACTGATTAGATGATAGCTCTCATAATTCAATCCTTTTACTTCTGAATATTTATGCAGAAGCACAGCAACTTTGATAGGGAGGATGTCATAGCAAAACCATAACATCATGTATAAAAGATTCTCCGTAAAACTAACAGTTGACCAGTTGACCTCACATTTGATATCTTGGTGGCCAGAAGGTAGTAGAATGATACTATAGAAATATAGTATATATTTTTATATAATATAGAAAAAAATATATATACTATATAGTTTATATTTCTATATAATATAGAAAGGTAAAAAGGAATAGAAAAAAGATAAGAATAAAACTTTTGATCAATACTTCTATAGCCAAATTAATACTACTTCTTTAAAAATTGAAGGCAAGATTAAGATATTCCCAGTTAAAGAAAAACAGAGAGAGTTCATTGTTAACAGACATTCTCTATAAAAACTACAGAAAGTGTTCTTCATGCTGAAATAGAGGCTAGATAGTAATCCGAATCCACAGAAAGAAATAAAGTGCACTGGTACAGGTATATCACACAGGTAATTATGAAAGACAAGACTAACACATATTCGTTTACAATTCTTTTCATTTCCACATGATTCACAATGTTATATCCGATTATAGGACGAGCCCCAAATGTTATATCTGATCAGCAAGAATCACCTCATAGATTTATTCGTTAAAGGTTTATTTTTCAGCCAGTGGGACTGCAAAGCCAACTCAAACCCAGTTATAGTCAACTCAAAGTTGCAGCTCATGACTTGGTTTAAGTTACAGATTATATAGCAAAAGAAAATTGTGAGTCAGGCATTATGACGTTATCTCTTTTAGCCAATGTAAGCAAGCCAACAGTACACAAGCAGAGATTGCAGCCGCCCTATGTTTCATTTGAAGTCATTTCCCTGACTGAAACTTAGGTCAAGATGACTAGGACTCTCTGCAAAGATAAAGTATTTTGATGTTAGGGACCTCCCAGCATGTGGGCTAAAGTTAAGGTGGCTGACAGCTCAGACAAAATGGAATTTCTTAAGCTAACAGTTACCACAACAACACAACAGATTAAAACAAAAATAAAAAATGTATTGATGGGTTTATAATGTATGAATATGTGAATAGAAATAACAGCATAAATGAAGGGGTAGAGAACACAACCATACTGAAGTAAAAATTTTATATACTTTTTACATTAAGTTGGTATTATTAACTAGTTTGTTTCAAGTTAAGATACTAATTGTATTTGCTAAGTAACCATCAAGCAAATAAATAACATTATGATAAAAATAGTAAGGGAATTAAAGTCATGTACAAGGAAACAAGTATTTTTATTTATTTTTTTTTAAGTAAAGAAGACAGTGATGGAGGAATAAACACAAAAGATATGTGGAAGACAAAAAGAAAATGCCAGATATAAATCTTACCTTTTTAGTAAGGATATTAAATATAAATAGACTAAACACTCTTCAAAATTCAGAGATTAGTTTCATAGATAAAAATAATCCAACTATAAGAATTCTACAAAAGATACACTTTATTCAAAACATGTTGAAGATAAAAGTATGGAAAAATATATATCTGGCAAACAGTAATAAAGAGTGCTTGAGTAATTACACTAATATCTTACAAAATAGACTTCAAGACAAAAAAATTACAAAAGACAATGAATTTCTAAATAATAAATGTGTCCATGTTCCAGGAAGACATAATGATTGCGAACACATATGCATCCAACAATTTTGTACCCCAATACAGGAATTTAGAAATAAAGGTAGAAATAGACAATTCAATACTAATAGCTATAGACTTCAATTTCCCATTTTCAAAAGAATGACTAGGCAGAAGATCAAGAAGGAAATAGACTTCAATAACACTATAAGGAAAATAGACTTAATAGATATCTAGAACACTCCACTGAACAAGAGTAAAATACTTTCTCAAATGTACATAGAGCATTCTTCAGAATAGACTGTATATGTTAGGTCATAAAACAAAACTTACTAAATTTGAGATTATTGAATTATATGAAGTATGTTCTCTGTAATGACTTACATTAGAAATTTATAACAAAAGAAAATTTGGAAAATATATGAAGTTAACTAACTCATTCTAAACATCCAATGATTGAAAGAAGAAATCAAAGATATATTAGAAAATACTTTGGGATGATGAAAATGAAATCATATGCACAATCATCTTATGAAATGCAGCTAACATAGTTCTTGCAGGAAAACTTATATCTCTAAATGACTATATTTTCAAAAAACAAAATATGTCAATTTAACAACCTGACCTTTTACCCTATGACTCCAGGAGAGGAAAAGCAAATAAAATCCATGCTATCTGAAGAAACAGAATAGTAATGACTGGAGAAAAATAAACAAAATGGAGAATAGAAAAAATATGAAACACAGTCATTTCATTAAAAAGATCAGTATACTAATAAAATTTGAGCTAGACTGACCATAAAACAGAAGGCTAAAATTGTTACAATGAATGATGAGCAGGAAGAGGAATTTCTGTTGGTCAATTTCTGTTGGTCTAATTTCTGTTGGTGTATAAAAGATTATAAAATGCTATCAATAATATCTGCCTGCATATTAGATAATTTTGATATTTACTCACAAAACACCCTAGTGTTCAGATGCTCTGATAGTGACTCATTAGGTAATAGAAATCTAAATAGATTTACAGCAATAAAGATATTGAATTAGAAACCAGAAACTTTCCACAAAGAATTGTACTCATATATGGCTTCACTGCTAAATTCTACTAAAGATTTAAAGTAGAAATAATATCAATGCTTCACAAGCCCTTCCAAAAAAACTAGAAAAGACATTCACCAACTCATTCTATAAAACCAGTGTTACCCTGACCCCAAAACCATAGAAAATCATCACAACAAATAAGTCTATTAACACTATGAACTATAAACAAACAAACAAAAAATCCTTAATACTAGCAAAGTGAATCCAATAGCATAAAGGATTATATATGGTAATTGAGTGGGATTTTTCCTGAAATGTGAGCTTGGTTTAACATAGGAAAAAAATCAATAAATGTATGTACAATATGAATAGAATAAAATAATAAAATTACATAAACTCAGGAGATGCATAAAAACCATTTGATACAATCTAACCCCTTTTCAACATAAAATGTTCATAAACTAGGATTAGAATAAAGGATATTTGTTAAAAACCCACAGCTAACCTCATACTTAATGACAAAATACTAAAAATCACGATCAATAAAAGGATGTCTACTTTTACCACTATACTCAATATCATATGGAAAATTCTAACTTTGAGAATTAGGTAAGCAATAAAAATAAATGATATTCATATTGTAAAGAAAGTAAAACTTTGACAAAGACCACATGATCTTTCAGATAGAAAATCCTAAGGAATCCACAGAACAGTATGAGAAATAATAAACAGGTTGGACAAGTTTACAGATATAAGACCAAAATAGAAAGTCCAAATGTATTTCTACATCCTAACTATGAATAATCCAGAAATGGAAATTAAGAAAAAAGTTCACTTTAATATCATCAAAAAAGACTCCAATAATAAGAAATGTAACAAAATGGAGGCAAAACTTATACTCTAAAATTATAAAACAACATTGAAATAAATGAAAAAATATGTAACAATTAGAAATTATCCTATATTCATGGACTGGACAATTTAATATTGTTAAGATGACAATATTTCCCAAATTGATTTACCAGTTCAACAAAACCATAAATAAAATGTGAGAAGTAGAAAGTCTGGTGGCACATTTTCAGACTAATACCTTAATTGTATCTAATTGTAGCCATTTTAAGTACAGCCCTTTGCTTTGCCCACTCTAATATTTAAATTAGCCAATTCTGTAGATTGTAACCCTGAGCTCCTCCAATCAGGGTGATATTATTTAGTAGGAAATAAACCATCTTTCCAATGAATTGTCCTGGTACAGCTAGATGTTCAGATGCAAAAGGGTAAATTTAATACCGGTGGGTGCTAGTGACGAGTCCCGCTTCCTCATATGTTGAAGTATAACATTAGAGAATCACACCGAGGCAAGCATATAAAACAGGGTTTATTTAAAAAGGAGTAACATAAACATCTCCCGGGAGGGAGAAGGGGACCTTAACTGGTATTCTGATATCCCAAGAATTGAGTGCATTCTGCCTTTTTTATAGGTCCTAGGCTTTTTTTGTTCTGCTCTCTTGCCCTTATCTCTCTCCTTCTTGCATAGGTGACTAGGCCCTGGAGATGCTCAGGTGGGATGGCCAAAAGGTGAGAAGCACATGGACAGGGGAAAAGGCCAGGTGGAGCAGTCTAGGACACATTAATTAACAACTTTTACAACTCCCTATAGGAAGGGACAATTCCTGGGACAGTCTACCTTAGCAACAGGTTGGAGCAGAGACAAGTTATCTTGAGGGTGCAGCAAGGCCTCTGAATGCGTTTCAATCCCTCAGGGGGCAGTCTCCAACTTCCTGGCCTCCTTGACCCGACATGACTTGATTTACCTATCTATAGTGACTGTCTGTCTAATTCTGGCTTCAAATTTGGACTGCCACCTCATACCATGTACAAAAGTCAACTTAAAATGGATTGAAGAGAAGAATGTAAAAGATAAAACTATGAAGCGTTTTAGAAAAAAAAAAGGAAATTGAATCTTTGCGACAAATGGATTAAGCATTTTTAGATATTACACCAAAAGCATAAGTGACCAAAAAAAAAAATGAAAAGATTTTGTGCTTCACAGGACATTATCAAGAAAATAAAAAAGACAATGCACAGAATGGGAGAGAATTTTGGTAAATTATATATATGATAAGAAATATATGATAAGAAAGGGTATCTAGCATATATGTACTAAATTTTTAAAAACTCAACAATGAGCAACTTAAACAAAAATTAAACAAAATATAGAAAAAATAATCTAAATAGATATCCCTCCTAAGAATATATACAAGTGGTGACTACACATACGAAGAGGTGCTCAGCAACATGAATAATTAGGAAAAAGCAACTCACATTGAGATCCTGATTCATTCCCACTAGGACTGTCAAAACTGAAAACCAAAAACCAAACCAAACTAAATAAGTGCCATAGATAATGTGGAGAAATTGAGATCTCCATATATTTCTGTCTGGACTGTAAAATAATGAAGAGTGGCTGTTCCTCAAGTGGTCAAATATAGACTTGTACAACACAGCATATTGTGTTGTACAACACAGTATATTCCACTCCTAAATATACACCTGACAAAAATGAAAACAAGTATATTGAGGACTTGTATATGAATATATGTAATATACTATTGGTAGTATCCAAAAAAGTGAAAACAAGCCAAATATAACTAATTTTTTTGAAAAAATAGCCTGGATCTGGGAATGAAGGCCTGAGAACTTGAAGAATCATGGGTCAGAGTCATGCTATCTCTGGGACATAGCCAGAAGTCTTTTAACCCTAGGCATCCCACATACCAGTATGATTGTCAAGCTGACAATCACCAAGTAGTCATCATAATGTAGTTTTTCCATACAATGACATATTATTAGACTGATACATGCTGCAACATAAATGAATATTGAAAACATCATGTTAAATGAAAAAAGTTGAACATAAAAAGTTACATGTTATATGACTCTATTTTTCTGACATGTTCTAAATAGGCAAGACAAAAAAGTTGATTAGGGGTTTTGGAGGGGACAAGAGGAGTGATTGCTAATGGATAGGGGGTTTCTTGGGGGATTAATAAAAATATTTTTATATAGTGGTGAGTGTTGTGCAACTGTGTATTTACTAAAAACTGAATTATACATTTTAAAAGATGCACTTTACCATTTGTGAACTATATCTCAATAAAGCTGTTGTACATTTTTTAAAATGATTATTATCAAGGGATTTGACTGGGGTGAGTGACCATTCTGTCCTAAGACTCAACACATCTGGTGCTAAAACTGGGAAGAGCTGAAGAAAACAGGAATGTGTTTGGTCATTCTGACCTGAGGGAAGAAAGTTTGAATTTAGATTTGCAGGACAGAAAAGAACTTAGTGGATGCAGTGAGGAGATAATTGCACATACCAAGGTCTGTGGTAAGAGGGAGGAATTATTTAAGGGACTGAAAGAAGAAATGTGGCTTAGGGCCAGGTGAGCTTGGTTTACGTCAAGGCTGGGAGAGGAGGCAGGGATCGGGTTTGAGTGCTCTTGAAAGGGATTGTAAAACCCCTAGGTATTTATACATAATCTATCTTGTCAAGTATAACAGAATTTCTATAAAAACACTGCTGTGATCTTATTGCTCATGTCTTCCTCAGTGTCTGGGACAGTGCCTGGAACTGAGGAGACAAGCAAATGAAACCTAGGGACTATATATGTGTCCAGAATCTTGGTTTCTGGCCTGAAGTTCAATAAGGTGCAAATACTTGTTCTACTATTTCCAGCTTCTCAGCTCCCCTTTCATTATTTTTCCTTTGCCTGTCACCTGTCAGCTGGAAAGACTAGATTCAACTTCACGGGGCTGAAAGAACCCAGACAGGTGCTCCTCAAAAGCGAGGACACCAAAGGGAAGACAGTGCTCTCAAAGGAGGAAAGTGACAACCAGAGCTAAGAGATTTTGGCTTTTAATTAAGTAACTTGTGCCTGAAACTGGCAACAGCTTCTCTGTTCCCCGCACCTCCCTCACATTAACATACGCCTGCCTGCTTGCCTTTTTCTGCCTGTCAGGATGGAAGCACCTTGTGTTGTCAGAAGGCCAAAAGCAGCTCCTGGGTAGCAAGTAGAGCAGATCCATATGTCAGTGGAAACCTAAGAGAGGGAGACAGGAGGAAACAAATAGAAGACAGAGGAACAGAGGGAAGGGCAGGAACTGAGCTTAGGAGGAGGGAGAGAGACAGGAGTGAGTAAAAGGAAGTCTAGGAAGAGCATAGCACAGGGTGAAAGAGGCCAATGGGAGTGAGTCACGAGCAGTGGGAAAAGGTGCAAAACAACCAGGAAAGATGAGCTGTACAAAGAGAATAACTAACTATGTCTTTCTGGTCAGAAGAGTGTCTCCAATCTTTGCGCCTGCTGAGATTCAAATGCAGGCATCCCGATCACTAAAATGTTGTTCATGAATTCACCAGGCTCTCTTGGAAATTGCTGAAGAGCTCCACATCAGAGCAGCTCAGGGAAATCACCCTCCTCTCCTCTTAAAACTGTGCATTCAGTGCTGCTTTCTTTTTCTCGGCCCAATTATCCTATTTGCACTCAAAAGGAAAGTTGTACTTGAAGGCATATTAGAAAATATTTATTTAGAATGCTATTTACCACATTGTGCCAAGGTGACAAGGCTAGGTAATAAGTAGGGGACACTTTCTTTAGAAAAAGAGAAAGGAAAATTTAAATGCTTGCATCAAAGGCAGGATTTCTATTTCAAAACACAAGAAAATAACCTTATAATGAGGAGTCATAGAGAGAGCTGAAGATGCTGCTGTTAGTACACATCCATCTTCAAAACCCCATTGTTCTAGTTGAAAGGGAGAGTGCAGGAGATGGAAAGAGTCGGTAAATTATAGGAAAGGAGAAAAGTATAAATAAGTTATGCTCCCTTAAAGGCACATAGGCGAGATGAAATTCATATTTTAAAAAGGGATCTTTCTGCTGTTATTAAAACTTAAAGAACTTTGCAAAGCAGCTAAATTACTTTGTACCATTTATTCTGTTAGCTTAGTTTTTTCGTCTCAATTTGTAGCCTGAAACCAGAGTGGGCGGGGCACATTTCCCTCTGGTTTTTGTTATTTGGCTTACTCAGTTTCTTTTCCATATTGTCTACCTTTGTACCTTTGCATCAGAGAGCAATCACACTGCTATAGTTTTGCTTTTGTTACAAAATCTAAATAAAATGTACCACCACTCTTAAGAAGAATCAATAGCATGTGACCCTTTCTTCCCTGTTTATTGAGAAACTATTATCCATCAGACACTATGCTAGGTAGGCACTTTCACACTATCTTATTTAAGTAATTCTTTACTGTGGAAGAGTACAGAGTTCTTTGTCATTCAGATCATTTTGTTTTATTATTGAATTTTACTGAAAATTAATTGCTTACCAGTTCCTGAACCCATATTGTGCCATCTCCTAACCTGTTCTGAAAGGTCATTGTACATAGAATCTTTCTATTTGGAGGCATAATTTTCAGTGTAGGGCTCAAAGTAGCAGCATCAGCAACTCCTGGGAACTTGAAAGAGATGCAAATTTCAGATCTTATCTTAGACCTATTGAATCCAAACTCTAGGGGTGTGACCAAGCAATGTGTGATTCTTTTGCATGTAACAGTTTGAAACAATTGCTTTACAAGATGAATGGCAAGCCAACCCAGGTTCCTAGTAATTGTTTCTTTTTTAATATAGAAATGGAAGTAAACAGATTGCAATAAGTTCATATGATGGGAATTAAAGGAGAAGAGACTGAGGATGGAATGGGATAGCTTTATTTAGACTTACTCCTTTAGAAAATTTAATCAAAGACCTATTGGAAAAGTCAGAGAAATAAACTCATTTAATATATTTCTGAGAAACAGCTTGAATTATTTGTCAACTGTAACTCTCCCTAACACAGATGATTGGAAGACAGATATATTAACTTCATGATTTATGAAATCCCATGCCTCTCATTTGTTGAATATTAATTAGTTCCACCCTCTTTCTTCCCCAAAGGCTTCTAAGCTTTATAGTCTTTTCTTCCTTAATTAAGATGCAGAATCTCTGTCCTTGTTACTGTTTTGGCCTCTGGTAGGATGCTAGGTCCTGGGATTTCTCTGTATACCATGGCTGGAAATTATCTTATGAAAGAACACCATTTCATTTGTATAACTTGATATGGTTTTCCAACTCAGCAAGAAAAGCAGAGATATTTTGGTTTTCTGTAACCAAACAAGAAAAGTGGAGCCAAAGAAAGGACAGTCATGAACTTTTGTCCAACACTACAAAAGGCTACCTCCATTTTGGATGTTAACATCTCTTTTTATACGTCTCCTCTCTGATGCACTGATATTTCTGCTTCTCAGTACATGCTGTCGTGAGAGGAATCAAGTACAAACCAGTAGTAAGAAGATACTGGAATGCTTGGCTGGATCCCTCAGTGGCCTCTCACTGCCCAACCAATCATGTTTCCAGACTAACTTTGGATACCAGGAACTGGAATGAGACTCATGGTGCTGGGTAATAGGGGAAGGGAAGGAGGCTATATTCAAGACACAGATCTAAGCTTCAGAGTCATGCAGCAGGAAGACCAAGTTTTACCCTCTATGTCTCCTCTGTTTCCATCAGCAGTGACTTAAGAGATTTTGCCTCATCTGGTATGGTTGAAAGGATGTCAGAAATAGTTTATATATAAATTTGAATCTTAGTGGTGGTCTACCTGTGAATTCAACATTGTTTGAATGGTAATGCATTTGGACAATCCCAAAGGAGCACAAATATTCCTTTGCTAATCAATGTGCTGTTTTTACATGTCCCAATGGCTTGACCTTCATATTATTTTCCCATGGGTTCACAGACCCTACTCATGAATTTTCCTTAATCTTAGAAAAGGTTAAGGAAAGTGTTTGTACAAGTGTGACAGGTTGGGTTTTCTGGGAAGCAGATATCAGCATGCAGGATCTTCAGGAATACTCTCGGGATCAGCACCTGTGGAAGGCAGGCAAGGAGGCAGGACTGGGTAGAGAAGAAAGTTGAGCTGCAATTGCAGTTCCAGTGACTTTTTCAGCTGTAACCCCATCCATAGCTCTAGGATATGAGATGGCCCTTCAGAGTCGTGCGCCACTGGGGACAAAGTAGAGGTATAGCTAGATGTTAATTGATCAGTCATTGGGTTTGGCATGTCCAGCAGGAAGTATGACTATGGAGAAGATTTTATTTACTCAAGCAGAGGCTATTATAAAAGAGGGCTGACAGGTGAAGCCCTTTCTGAAAGCATTTCTTGCAGGCAGAAGAAGAAATTATTCTTGATAAGTGATCTGGGTGGCTCAGCATAGCATCTGCCCTAGCAGGTGAGGCAATTATACAATTCACATTATGTTTATGTTTTACAAAAGAGTATCTGGGTGTAGTCACCAATTTAGAGTCCATGAGATCTTGAAAGAGATTCCTGTATGACAGCCACTGATACTTGGCTTCTCTTCAGACTTCATCTTACGGGCAGTCTTCAAACTGAATCACGCTGATCACATGTGTTAACTATACAATTTTTTTTCCCCTAGGTCCAATTGAAAGAGGTGACTGAGGAACCAAAAGTTCAAAAAATTCAAAAGAATATTGGGCTTGTAGAATTTTGTGAATTCCTCCTGCCCTTCCTTTCTTAGGGACGATCTTCCCTATGTAGAAATGACACCATCTCTGGTGTAGTTTACTAGTGTTCACTGAAGTTACTGAAAATGATTGTGGGACTTCTGTTTTAGGCCAGGCACACTTTTCACATAGCATGGGGTACATCGGCTAGTTCTAGAAATTTAATTACCCTAACAACAAAGTTAACACTTGGTAAAGTTGTTTCAGTAAAATACAAGCGGAAATCCTTTGTAAAACATGGTGACCCTATGGAGGCTAACAGTGACAGAAAACATGTGTTCCCTAATTTATTAAGATGCCACCTGTTGCATCATGGTAGCATATAAAAATAATAATATAACTTTATGTAGGATTTGCTACTCCAAGTCTTGATGGCTGATTTCATTAAAACAGGGTATTTGACTTGAGGCAGTTCCCACAAGGTCAAAAACAGTGGCTTTGTCATCAGGCAGTTATAGTTGTGAATTTTAGCTCTGCTCCTTAGTCTTAATGGCCTTGCATGGTTACTCCTCTGAATTTCAGTTTACTCATCTATGAAAAAAAGATTAAAATTTTACTCACCTCTTAGTACTGCTTTGAGAACTAAATAAAATGATACATCTAGCTTTTAGCACAGTACTTGGCACATAGTGAATTCAACACATATTAATTATTATTAACTCAAGAGCTTTGGATTTCCATAAACAACTAAATTCGTTCTACCAACAGGCCTAAAGAAGGACAAAAGGGAATCTTTAGAGTCTTCTTGAGCTCAGGACGTTCAGGCCTTCTTTATGTTCCCAGGAAATTTTGACTGCAGTTATTTTTTGAATTGAACTATGACTTTGACTAGAATCAGTTACCATAAGCCAGAGTAGGAAGGCCAGAGTTGTTTCCATTAGAGAAGTGACCTATGTTTCAAGCAACTCGTTTGTATTTATTTATTTGTTATTTATATTACCAAAACTGATCTTATGGGATATAATTCATTACCAAAGAAATTACAGCAATGATAACTACCTGGAATGGCTATATCTATTGACTTTTTTACTCTTGCATTTATCCTTTTCTCTCTGACACCCAAAGCAATAATGAGATTTCACACTTGGATCCTATTAAGCATCCATGGTTGGTAAAATGGATACTGATGTTCTGTCTTGGCCATTTGCAAATTAATGGTATTCCATGACCGATTCTCTTATCAAGAGAGTGTAAAGATCAGATATTTGCGCCCGACTAAACATTCATGCAGGCAGGAAAAAATCCTCAAGCCTCCTATTCAGTGTAGGGTTGCTTAAGAAGGTGGTCAGAAGAGACCTGATAACTAATTAAGATGAGTAGCTAAAGCTGAATAAGACACATTACTGAAAGCTCATGTTAATTTCTTGAATCATAATATTTGATATATTTATAAAGTATATGCAAGTCATCAGAATCTTTCAGTCTTTGAGATTTCATTTCATAGATTATTTATGAATATCTTATTGCAGAATCCCATTTATACCTCCAGTTGATTTCTAGCTAGGCAATTGTAAAATTCACATTACTTTATGTTTTACAAATTTTCAGTATGTTTAAGTAAATGTATCTTCCTTTCCCATATGTCTATTTAAGGCATTTTCTGGTTTAGAAGTGCCTCTTACCTAAGGGGATAGGAGGTAATAGAGCCAAGAGGGATAAAAAGAAGCTGATGTTGTTAGCCCCAAGAAGTAACAAATGTTGAATAAAAAGCAACATAGAAAAAATAATAATTCAATAATTATGTACTTTTCACACACTGTGGCTGAGACTCCACTAGACACTGAAAGTAGAATAACAAACAGCTTAGAAGTGGTGCTAGTCTCTGGGGTTTGGGATGCACCTGTCCCAAAGGCTTAACCATAGTCATATTATGCCTAAGAGAGGGTGATGGCAACTCCCTTGCTTTTATGCATTAAATGACAGCATGTGATCTTTCTACATATGGTTTCTGTGTACATATCTGTGAATCATACAGGTGACTCTTACCTGCTTGATTTAGCAACAGATTTCTGGCCTGGAAAGGGAAAACTAGGACATGGATTCTTAGGAGAAGTAACTAAACTAACAGTAATTAGGCTGGCGTTTTCACCTGGCTCCTGCCTTGTTTTTAAGGCAGAGACTAATGAGGAGGGTAAAGAACAGTTTGAGCAGTGTTAAGTGCCCTTGAATAAATATATAATTTCAGAGTTTGATGACTTTGGACAAAAATACATATTCTAAAGAATTTGCCCAAAAACATGTTATGTGATGTAGTAGGGATCTACTCTATATCTGGGAAATTTGGGCTAATTTTTAGGAAACTTCTACCCTTGTTCCACATGGTTGGTGACCAGCAGAATAGGACTCCTGGTACCACAGAATATGGGCCCAATAAAAATTTGCATACCTGCAGACCTGATTAGCTTTATCATGTTTATAACTCATATAAATACATCTTATCTGATAATTATCTGTGGCTGCCTATCACTAGTCATTACAAGGGATTAATTACACTACATTTTCACAAGAATAGCACTATTTGCATGGCCCTCCAGCAACCTCAGAGATACTGTCCAACCTAGGCTGCCAGCTCCCCGAAGAGAGACAATGCACAATCTTATTTCAATTTTGAGATTAGTTCTCAACTGAATTCCCAGTGAGGCTTCACTCATTCTTGCCTAATGATAGTGGTGGGCAATGACCCAGTTCTAAAGTTCTGAACAGCATCCCCTGGAGAACACAGGTTTCAATCTAAAGTTCAGCTGGGAAAATGAGACCAGGGTACATAGCTAACTTACAGTTGGCTATCCCATACCTTCCTATATCATGAAAGATAATTATAGCAGATAAGTCAGATCACTGACTTTGTGTTCGTACTTGATTCCAGTACTTATTTCTAAGATATAAGTTTAGAGCATAGGATTGTTATAAGGCATACTTATCTGTGGTCATTCACTGACACCAAACCATGAAAAAGGAGTTAGGCCTAAGATAGTCTAATGGACAGTGCAGGGCTCTCTGGTAGATTTCAACACATAATATATTGAATTTCAACTATTTTCAACAGACTGTGTTAAGCTTGACTAATGATAACCCTCAAGGACTCTGATTTAGAGGAAGACAGAGATGATACACACTCAAATAATCATAATGAAAGTCAGAAAATGATAAATGCCATGACCCATTAGAGGTACATTTCTGAAATCAGTCTCCTCTTCTTTGTTTCTGTTATCATTCCTTTAATTCATAGATAAAATTTTCTTCTCTAATACAGACAATTAGTAGCCTCCAAACTTACCTCCTTGCCTCCAGTCTCACCTCTAGATCATCTGAGCATCTGGTGCTGCAGTTGCTGCCTTGCAGTTATATTGCCTATAACAAGAGGCACAAGCTTTAAGATGCAGAAGAAGAAGTGTGTACCTTATGTGTCTTTGTGTGCCAGACACATAGTGGGTCCTTGTTTTTGAACAAATGAGTGACACCAAATACAGCGGCCACAATAGTTTTCTCTAGTGGACTTCTGAGGGAGGGCATGTGAGAACACATACTTGAGCTATTTCATGCAAAGAACCAAGGATGTCAATAGGCATAGGAGACAGAGGCTATTCCTGGAAGGGCACATGACATGCACAGAGGACCCAAGAGTATACTTTGCACAATCTTTGAAGGTACCTTTGAGTTCTGGAGTTAGTTTGGTTCATGAGAGGCTTCTCTTGATTAATCAAATTAATCCTAATTTTGCAGACAGTCCTCATCCAGAGAATCTTGATTGTGATGCAGAAAAAATTAGTGCAAGGATAACCTTTTGGGGTACTTCAAATGCTTTTTCTGAAGCAGTCTGCCTTTTCCTGACTCCTTGGCAAAATTCCACTCCTGAGATGAAACCAGCATCCTGTTTTAGCTTCTGTTTCCCTTCATCATGAATCTTTTCTGCCTTTCGATCTGACAGGTAAAGCTCTTTATCACCAAACTATTTTTCTACTTCGATCTATAAAGTATTATTAGATGAGTAAAAATAACTACCAAAACTGACTATTGGCTACAAAATTAGAGTTGATCCTATACAGAGAAATTTCATTATTCACTTCCTTTAATGAATAAAGACAAAAACATATAGCATGGCTATTGCCTTTATTCTCTCATTGTAGCAGCCTGGCTATTTTGGACTCTGGAATCTCAAGAGTTGTTTTGAACATTTGCTCATAGGAGTAAGTTTTGACAGGATGCATTGTGGTTTCAGTCACTGGATGATGATGGGCTTGATAATTCGTAATGATGACTGGATCAGTGTCTGTACAGAAAGACTAAGGCAGGAGGCTGTACCACTCCCACAAGAATTCAACTTGTATAGATAGACTATCAGGTATTCTAGAATCCAATCTTTATCCTTCCAGTCAATTTTGAGTTTATTTCCTGAATGGTCTAGAAATTGCTTCTATTCTGGAATTTACAACAGCCAAACTCATTGGAGATATGGTTTTACTAACAATATGATTTGAGACCACAAATTTAGATGATAGATATGAACGTTTAACTTATCTTCCTCTCTAAAATATTGTCATCTACACAGCATAGCATTTTGGATACTATTGACTGATCTGAGAAATGGAATGGCTAGTGCCAAAGCGAGGAAATAAATATGCTCAAATACAGAGAAATTGAAGGTTTTCTTTGTTCCCTTTCTGTAGATAGCCTTTCTTTCCTTTGCTGATGATTTTCACTCCCCTTACCATGCCTTTTTCCCACTCCATATTCATTTATGCCTCTAAGATCTGACAGATTCATTCAGGCACCAAAATACATCAAAACTTACATTAGACATAGAAGACATAGAGATGCATTCATTCATTTATTCATTCAATGAAGTTTCATTGCTCTCTTGCCATGCACAATGTATGGTTCCTTCCTAATAAGGAATTTATAGCTTAAAGGAGAGAGATAAGAAGGCTGTATGACCAATTGGGAGATTCAGGTACTGTGTCGGGAATAACTTATAATGGTGGCTCATAAAAGAGAGTGTGGCCACACTTGCTTTGGTGGGGGTAGTATAGGTATCAAGAGATCCTCTAGGAACCACCTACAGTTTTCCCTAATCTACTGAGAAATTGCATAGACATAATTGACCAGTTTACTATTATTTGGAATAGATTATCATAACCTTGCTGCTTTTATTATTCCTATTTTACTGCTAAAGAAATAAAAGTGCAAAAGTGGTTAATTCATTATGTCAATGTATTTGCTACATGATATATGATTTGGATTGAAAATGCCTCAGAGGTCAGATTGATTTCCAGCCCCCTGCTTTGTTCCCCTTTTTTATCCTTTTGAAATTGCATAGAGTTTGCCAAGTTTTCAATTCAGAGTAATCCATTACTTCTTAAAAGCACTTTACTTAATAAGTATTTTTCTAGTTATTAAATAAACATTTGCACATATACACTTTCCTAGTTTTGATCTCAGTTCTGAAAAATTGTCTCCATTTGCCTCCTCATTGTGGAGAGGTGGTTGCAGGTGACCTGAATAAAGATTGACAGCTACTTTCTGGTAACCAGTCTTTCTATCTCTAGGAATAAATTTTTCCCTTAAGATTGGGAAATAGTAGTGACATTATCTAGTTCATTGGTGCTTATCCTCTCCCCAGAGGGAAAATAAAATACATTATACACAAAACTGCAGACACTTTTCTGTTGTTGAGAGACTCACTTCCCAACAATCTATGTCAGTATTTTATACTCCCTCCTAATATAATATAAAAAATGTGGATTGAGAGTCAAGAAGTGCAGGTTCAAGTCTCATTTTTGTCATTAATAAGTTGGTTGTCCTTATGTATCACATAACAGCTTTGCATTTAGTGTTTCTTTCTCTGTAAGTTTAGTTGCAGATTCTCTGTCTCAGAATTGGTAGTAGATTAAACTTAGATAAAGTATGAGGTGATACTTTCAGGAATAAAAAATGCACTAAATGTGCATATTATGATTAGAGATAATGATATTAATAAAATGAAGAATGATTTATGATATTACTGCAAAGTAGTTTGTTTAAAAAGAGCAGTCTGGTTGGAAGTGTTCCCAGGAAAGCCACAGAAAATATGTTAGGGTCAGGAATAAGATTGACCCTGATTTCAATTAATAAAACCACTAAGCTTTTACAAAATCTGAAATGGACTCTGATTAGACTTATTTTTAACCATTACCTCATTACAAAAGCAGATGCTCTCCATGTGTTCCTAGAGGGTATATATTCATCAGAATTCCAAAAAATCAAATCCTTACCCTATTTTAAACAATTGTATAGATCTTTTCCAAGACATAACATGCCTGCTCAGAAACATTCTAACTTAGAGAAATTCACAGTGCTTTATAGATTTTCTTCTTTCCAAAGTTTTAACATCAAAGTGCTGCTGAAGATTGACAGATCTGGGATCTTTGTGGATAGCTATGATCCCCTGAGATCACTTGATGATCACCCCAAGAGGAACTGCTTCCCAGAGAGATTGTTAAAAAATCTTCTCTTAAAATCCAGCACCCTACAGAACTAAAAAATTTAGAAAGTTTTAAAACAAAGGTGATTTGCACATTTATTCTTTAATTAAAAAAAAAAACTCTAAGTAGTTATGTAATTGAAAAATATCCAAATCACAAATAGTGGACATATACATTTTCTCCTCCTCTAAAAATCCTTCTCAACTTTCTTATTACCATCTTCCTGTTTGCACTGAGCTTGTATCTATGGTAAACCTCTTTGAACAGTTGGTCACATACCTGGCATACAGGGAAGGAGTCTATTCTTCATACTGAATGAGTACCCAGGAAACCCAGCAATCTTTCTGGACAAGAGACATCTAATTTTATTTTGTTTTCCAAATTTCTGGTTCATTGTTGTAGCCTGAGAACAACAAGAAGCCAATGGGCAGATTGAGAGAGCTGATAAATAAATAGCACAAGTAAGGAGATAGATATGCAATAAATAAGACCATTGATGTGAAGCCTCTCTATATAAACAGCTGCTCAAGTTGGTTGGACATGAAGGGCCAGCTGTTAGCTAGACAGGAATTTAGTTGGTAGAGAAGAGGTAATTGGATATAGTAGGTGATGGGATTGACTTGGTCATGTATACAAGTGTGTACTCCCCACTGGCATTTCAGAGAATAAATACCTAAAGACCCATCTCTAGACTATATGTACCATCCATTCACCTGTAATGAGGTCTGTGAATCATGTTTCTCTTGAGAGACAGCCTAATTTGTCATTGCATTTGACAGCTGTCAATCATTAGCAGCTGTGAGGAGCCCATTTGGCATTATTCCTTTGATATTTATCAAATCCAAATTCAACAACAGACTCTCCAGGAAAGTGCAGATGCAGATTGCAATCATTCAATTGTATGAGTCTCATACAATTTGTTTTTCATCATTGCTCTGGTGAAGCTTTATTCCATTAAAACACATCAGACCAGACTATTTTTAACACAGAGAATTGACACTGTGTACAAAGAGGTAATGAGCTTGGCTCAACCTGCAGTCTTTCTCCCTGCAATAGTGATATCACTCCTCATTCTCCACAGGAGGCAGGCCTCCAGTGCTTCCTCTCATGTACGAGCTAAACTGTTTACTATAGTGTATAACGGGAAAACTAAAAACCCTAGGGCTGTTGAGGCTAACAAGAAATTGAAAATGGATCAAGTACTGTTATCTTATCAAGAAGATTCTTTTAAACTTATGTGGAGTAATAATAACGTTTTTTGGTACCTTTCCTCTAGCAGAATCCCAAAGTATTTTATGAGCTATGTACAGGATGTGTACCTCACTATGACAAGCAGCCATCTTTAGAAGGGTGTTTGAAAGGAGACAGGTAGAGCCCAGGCAGAGGAGTGAAATACCCCTCAAAACAGTAGGTGATAAGAAGAAGTTCCTGGAATGGCCATTGGCCCAAGGTTTTGATCTCATCTTCCATTTGCTGGATGTGCCTTTAAAATAATTTATTATCATGCCTGTGGAAAATTTGGAGTTTCTTCTTAAAGATTGTTCTTTCCCTCATTTTATGTATTTCTTCAACATCACCTTTTTATTTTTTTCTGGAAGCTTAGTGATAAGCACAGGGTAAATCCAATATCAAGAGGTGGCCAGTTTAGGTGAGCAGTATTTACTTTTATAGGAAACTCATGATGATTGTGTGAAGAAGACAGGGTGGGTTTACTGTTATCCTTACTTTAAAGTTCTGGAAACTATAACAGGGGTAGTGTCATCCATTTTATTTTGGTAGCACAACTAGTAAAATGCTAGATCTTGAGCTTAACATGAGATTGTGTGATTTTGAATCCTGTTCTGTTTTTTGACCAAGTACTTTGCTTCATAATTATGAAAATTTTGCATTTCTGCACTTTTTGGGTTCATTGGGCTTGGACTATCTCCCAGCATGTAGTTTTCTTTCTCTAAATACATCTTCTCTAACTCTACCCATGATAGATCCTTGGCTAAGATCCTTAGCCCTCATACAGGGACATTGGGACAGATCTTCTCTTTTCTCTGTCCAGTGCATGTAGCCGGGCCTGCAGGCATTTACACCTGGATTTTCCTTGTTTCTCAATAAATTCATCTTCTTTTCTTGGTCACTGAGTTCCACTTTCAGCATTTTCTTCTATTGTTCAACATTCTTTAGCTATTTCTTCACTTTTGTACATTTCAGGTTAGTATCACATGCCAAAACAGTCTACCCAGAGTGGACAGAATGTGACATCTTGGTACATCGTGTTTATATACCAAGTAGTGTTTGTAGGAGCACTCTCCGACCCTCAGTCCTTCCCCTCCCTCTTTCCCCATTCTGTGCTGATGGATCGCACACTTGACAGAGTGGTGCCCCAGTGTTTGTAACTTTGGGCCATGATTGGTCCAGGACTGTATATAAGCTTCTGTACTTTCTGGAATAAACAGTGTTTCTGCATCTTGCTCCAGCAGAAGAATTTACCTACCCCAGAGTCTGGGTGGAGGGACTCCATGGACCATCACCCCAAAACTTCGTTCTGTGAGACCCTGCTTCATCCTTCCCCTGAGGACCCCCTTTTCTCATCTCTCAGGACCCCAACCCATCAAGCAGACCCACCAGGCATGATTTAAAGCAATAAGTGTTAAGGAATCTACACAAAGGAGACAGAGCCATGAAGGTTAATCCTCTTCTCTTTGGTCTACACTCTGCAACAAGCAAGGACAGAACCACAAGCTATAGCACTTAGTTCCTGGATACAAGATAAAGTAGTAGAAAACATGAAGTCTTTGTCAAATATGGAGAAGTTATTTTCCAATATGGAAATTATTGTAAATTATTTCTAAGAGGTAGATGAGCAGACATACTAATAAATATGTAGCTACCTTGTACCTCCCAAATTGCCCTAAGAAGTGTATCTTCTTCTTTACCTGCAAAGTTTAAATGAAAACTTCCATACATCCATCACCTCTGACTACCATCTGGCTCAAGGATCTTTTTTAGATTTATGTTATTGGCCCAGGGATGGATGTATAATATTTGAAATACACTTGACAAATCAGTCATTCTTTGGAATTTTCAGTATATGGCCAGTAAAAGTGTGTGTTTGTGGTGTATGTGTGTGTGTGTGTGTGTGTGTATTCTGAAATAGTATACTTGGTTAAATATAAGCACTATAGAGCAGGACAGAAAAAAGGAAGGAAAAGTAGGGAGGGAAGACCTGTACCAGTTCAAGTGCAATGTTTATGTAATCACTTTAGTTTAAATGCTGTAATACTATACGTTACAAATCATTTAGCCTAGACAAATCTCCCCAAATTCATCCTTTCTTAAGTAATTACTGCATCATTATGCTGAGTTTATAATGATCCATTTACAATTGTGGAATGGATCAGCTCTGTCACAGAGGCTGATTCTATAGGCAACTCTTCCCATCAGCCAGCCTCTGTTACCTACAGCACAGAGGAGTTCCCTACAGCACACAACTTTCACAATAGTTCTGCAAAGCAAACACCAAGTGATAACTGGAGAAAGCAGTAGAAAAAAGAAGGTTAATAGTACAGAGAAAATATTATGACCAAGTAAGTCAGATTGACTCCATCAGTTCTGTCAATGACCTGGTTAACAAAATTATTTACAGGTTTTCTTTGGATTTCCAATATTATATCTGATTCTGTTTCTAGCTTAGAGTCATGGTTAAAGCAATAGTGACATTGAGGCCTTATTCAGATCTAGACTTTAAGGCTATCCTTTAGTTAGAAGTTGATGTGAACAGAAGCCCATGAAAACACTAATATTGGAATTTTTTGCCTACTCCAGGGACAAAGGGGTAGTCATCAGTAAGGAGAAACAGTAAGGATGTGTAAGAACAGGGTTTAGCGTGGAGAGGATGCAAATATTGGAAGGAGGAGAACAGACCATTCTCAAATCAGCATGAGATGTAAGCAAACCCCTAGAATTCCTGAGCACAGGTAAGGCATCCAGAACAACAGGTGACAGAGCTCTTTCCTTTCCTGAGAAATGAAATCCTGACAGCTTATTCTCCCCATCCCAGGCCACTGAGAAAACTCATGTTTCTTCCTCTCTATTGCTCGTTTGTCTTCCTTAGCTTGGTGACTCACTGGTTCTTTAATTGGCTAATTGATTCTTTCATTCTTTCTCATTCACACATGTATTCAAAATTTTATTGAGTTATCTATTGTATATCAACCAGTGTCAAGACCTTTACTGAACATTAGATGGTGTAGCAAGCAGTACAGGTGGTTGGATATTTTATGGCATTGATGTTACTGTTGTGACTGGCAGAGGTAAGGTCATGACTTTGATTCAGCCTGCACTTGTTGGTAATCTATGGTCCAATGACTGTGTAATGTTTTACAAGGGCTAGACATGAGCCAGAGGATTGTCGAAGGTAGAAGGAGACTTCCCACATGCAGGACTAAGTTGTGATTGACTGTTCATGTTAAACTCAAAAGAAGAGAGGACTCTACATAATATTGTTACCTTTATAAAACAGAATCATAGTAGCTTTATTGTTCAATGTTAGTGCTAGGATTACTGTTATGGTTTGGATATGATGTATGCCCTAAAAGCTCCAGTGTTAATTCAGGAGTATGTAGAGGTGAAGTGATTAGATTATGAGCGTGGTATCCTAATCTGTCCATCCCAGTTTGAATGGATTTACTGGTTTGTAACTGTGGGCAGGTGGCACATGACTGGAGATGGATCATTGAGGGCATGCTGTGGAAGGGTTGATCTTCCCTGTGGCCCCTTTTCATATCTCTCGGATTCCTGGACAGACATGAATATAATAGCATTCTTCTACCAAGCTTTTGGCTGTGATTTCCTGCATCACCTTGGGCTCAGACCAATGGACTCCAACAGCCATGGACTGAACCTTCGAAACCATGAGACAAAATAAACTTTCCTTCCTCTAAGGTGTTCTTGTTAGGTATTTTGGTAACAGCAATGAAAAGCTGACTAACACAAATACTAAAATAGCCATATTTGGAGCATTTTCTTTGCATTGAGCATTGTATAATTGATATACATAATGCCAGATAATCTTTACGATAATTCATTAAGACAAATACAATACATTTTCTGGTGGCAAAACTAAGGCTTCCAGAAGTAGATACTTTGCTTAGTGGATACAGTGAAAAGCTGTAATTTAAATCTAGATCTATGTGATTTCAAAGAACATGCTATTAACCCCACTGATACAGTGAATCACAAATTGTTACAATCATTATAAAATATGAAAATTGGAAGAAATAATATATGCTCCTCAAGTAGACTAACTCTTCTTTCCTTGCTTTATTTTCTTTCTATTTAGAAGTGCTTGGTTATTTGGGGGAACAACTAGAAATGAGATTAGAGGTTCCTGGGGAAACACTTTTTTTAAGACTTGAAGGCTATCCACACTTGGAAGACTTCCTCATGAAGTGATTACTGTCCCTTCATTGGAAACAGTCATGTACAAATAACTACACGACTCATTTTGTAAGAATGCTAAGAGAAGGTGCTTGATCATGGAATGAGGAATTGACCGTGAGGGCCTTAGCTTATTTCTAAACCAAATATTGTATGAATTATTTCATGATGCTTTAAAAACATATAACCTTGTTTTAACAGATATGTTTCATTTCTGGATATCAGGTGACAACCAATGAACCACTCTTCTTTCTCATCAAAACTATAAGTGTTCCTTCATATGGTAATAATAAGAGGGTATGGATTATTAAGTATACTTGTAAGTGAAAAACATATCAGTGATGCAGAATATCCAGAGTTATACATCAGCCTCTTGCCTAAGAATGAGTGTGTGCTTTAATAATCAGCTGCTGTTTACTTGACACATGGTTGTCTGGGCAAATTTAAATGATGTGTGTTTAGGAACCTTGATATAAACCACTACCTTAGAAACATAGTCATTTATCAGGGACTAAGTTGTTGTTAATAACCTTCCTCAGGGGAATTGCAGGCAAATAGTTATGTATTTGATGATATTGGGCCTTCAGTCAGACATGCTGGGAAACTTAATCTTCCATTTCAGAAGAATAATAGGATGTTATGTGATAGAACAGTGACAGGGTCTGCAAAATAGATGACATTATTCTCTGTGAGTAGTAGGGCAGAGATGGGTTTGGGGTGCACATGAATTTTGGTGCAAAATGAGCTCAGTTTTGCATTAGAAGCTTTATAAAGATGAGGTAGAGCTCTTTCATGGAAGAACATAGATTGTTTCAGCTGTAGGGCAACTTGAAATCATCTAGTCTAATTTTATAGATGAATGATTAAATACCTTGAGCCTAGCAAGCTGATATGGGATGAGTGGCAAGATCTTGGTCAAGGATTCAGAGTAAGAATTAAAGAACCCAAGTAACAGTAGCAAATTTGGAGTTTTCAGTGCAGAAAAGCAATGGCATGAACATGAAGGAATGAAGTAGCAGCACCATGGATATGAGCACATGACTTGCTGGGTGATGTAGTCAAGAACAGCAGAGATCCTTTGAGGCTGGCACAACAAGGGTGCCTCACGGACACTGCAGCAGTTTCCAGTAACAGCAATAAGATGATATTTAAATGGTCAATGATAAGCCGGGCGCGGTGGCGCAAGCCTGTAATCCCAGCACTTCGGGGGGATGAGACAGGAGAATCACAAGTTCAAAGCCAGCCTCAGCAACAGTGAGGTGCTAAGCAACTCAGTGAGACCCTGTCTCTACATAAAACAAAAAATAGGGATGGAGATGTGGCTCAGTGGTTGAGTACTCCCTAGTTCAAACCCCAGTACCAATAAATAAATAAACAAATAAATAAATAAATAGTCAATGATAAACTCTGAGAGCACCCACCACAGACATGGAAAACTTTGGCTCAGAACAGGAATTTGGGCTGAATACAACAAAATTGGAAAATAATGTATACTGACCTGGACAGGTATGGAGGGGAAGATGAGATGGGAGTGTTGGCATTGTGCCACAGCATCATTTGGATGAAGAGGAGGAAAAGTCCAGTCATCTAAGGATCTATAAGATGTTAATATTCTACAATTTAGCTGGGGATGTGGTTCAGTGTTTAAGCACACCTGGGTTCAATCCCCAGAACCAAAAAATTTAAAAAAAAATTCTACAATTTAATTAAATTTGCCATTGTATTTATCTAGACAAAATAAGAACCACCCCTCCAAAAAAAACCAACAAACATTTTTCTAGTGAAAAACTTTCATAATTTTATCTTCAATAAGGGTATTTGGGAGAGGCGGCGTAAGTGAACTACTACTTCCTCCATGAAGTAATATCTTAAAATTTCTTGTACTTAGTCTTTGTACTGCTAGACTAATAGCTTACCCATTGTCTGAAAGTTTTTTCCTTTGCAACTGTCTTCCCTGATACTCTTTGTTATTTGGACTGATAACCATTTCTTAATAATCTTGATAATTTAGATATCTAGCACAGGTTTTAGGGGAAAATGTTCAAATTATATTCAGGAAATAAATTAATGAAAAATAACGAGTATTTTGTATATAGTACTTTCTAGTTATCGCAATGCTTACACATCAATTATTTTTTAATTCCCACAAGTATTCTTAAATATTGGGGAAATAACTCTAATTATTATTCATATTTTAAAGATGATGGCTTTTGCTTATAGGGGTTAATTGTTCAATATCATGCAAGTAGGAAGTGACAGAGATAGGAAATCTTATTTTAACTCCTCAGTCCCATGTTCTTTTCAGCACATCATGCACTGGAGGAAGGGATGCAAAAACCAAACTATCTAGGATAATTACTTTAAAATCCAGACTTATTTTTCTCCTGCCAACCCAGCTGTCATACTAGAATGCAACTAATAAACTAATTCATAATGACACCTGCCGTCTATTCAGTTACTTCAGCTAAAGCCATCAGTCATGTTTAAACCTATACCCCATTGGGGACAAAGACTTCCACTGATGTATGAACAAAGGTCTTTTGGACCACAGAAAAGGAAGCCATCGGTTCTGAGTGAAGAAACCTTGTAAATTTCCACTAAGAGCCTGGCGTTGAGCTAAAATGTTGGAAGATCCATGGAACCTGGAAAGCTAGGAAGGAAAAGAAGGCTTTCCTGATTAGATGGAATGATTTGACTTTAAACATAAGGCAGTATGAATGTGTAAGAATGTCTGAAGATTTGCCAAAGTCTTGGAGGTCAGAATGGGGACCTTGGAGGTCGGAGTGGTGGATCACCAAAAGAGACGGGTGAGCTTTGAATGATGTGGTGATCATAAAGAGCTAAACACATCACACTGTAAAGTTTGAACTTACCACTGTAAGCACAGAGCAGTTGTAAGGTTTTAAGTGGAGGAATGACTAGGCAAGACATAGAGTGTCGAAAGGCCATCCAGCTGACTATGTGAAGGTTGAACAAGCCCTGACACATACAAATCTTGGAGAAGTAACCACAACAGTCTAGGTCAGTCTAGGTCAGTGCTCCTCAAACTTTGATGTATGTGAAAGTTGCCTGGGGATATGTTTGAAATGCAGCTTCTGACTGAGGAGTTTTGGTTGGTGCCCAATACCTTGCAACTCTGACAAACATCTGAGTCTGGAGTAGCAAATTTTTTGGTGATAGAAAAGAAAACCTCATAGTAAAGTCATGGTGGTAAGAATGGGGAAGAGGGGCTGAGAAACATCACTGAGGTCCCAGGAAAGCCAAACTTGACCTCTCTTTTGCTATTAAGTTGAGTTGTATCAAATATTGCTAATTTGTAGCCTATAGGTTTTCTATACCTATAAAGAATTTATTGTGCTATGAGCTATGTGAACATTCAAGCAGACTTTTCAAAATAGAAATTTATCAAATGTGAGTGTATTTCCTGGCTTCTGTATGACATTAAAATTCCCTAAAGGTCACAGATTATATCATAATCTTCTTGCTGCATTCCAGTGAGCACATAGCAGGTGGTAGTAACAAATACTTATCAGACTTAGTGTGTTCCTGAAACATACCAGGATACTGACGTTTTTGTTAAAGGCAAATAATATTTTTTATGCTAGAAAAGGAAAGGTGAGGCCTGCAAAGCAGATCTGTGGACAAAGAAATGTTTCATGTTCAAGAATCTTTTGTGGAATGAATAATTGTTGGATCTATCTTATTTAACAGGATAAAGGGTTCATTAATCAATGTCCTATCCCACAATATCACTCTAGAAAAGAAAATCTAACATAATAATATATATATTTATAAACACACATGCTTGTGCACACACACACTCACATATAGAGATAGTCTTACTTATATGTTTTACAGAAAAGTCTTGAGCCTCTAAAACCTTGAGGTCTGAATGAAAAATCTAAGAATGCAAGAATTCAGTGAGAGTAGGGTAAGTTGTGGCCCTTTGAAAGTGATAAAGTCTGATGGCAGAAATGGTAATAGCTGATACCTTTCTTCCTCAAGAGAATGGAAACAAATTGGTTCTAAATTCAATTGAGTTAACTTTGATTCTTTGAAATTGCTTTAGATCCCTGAGCTTGTAGAGCCTGGGCATGGACTTGGCTTAAACCCTAGTAATAAAATGTCCTTTTAGTTCTGTAAGTCTGGAAATGAAAAGGCTGAATGGTCTAAGTAAAAGGTCATGGCTTTTAGAGATAGACAGATATGGGTTAAAACCCTTCTGGCCCTCTCAAATATCAGAATTATTGAGTCATTGTGGACAAGTTATGAAATTGTGCTGGGCTTCAACATTTTTATCCATAGAAATGGTAAAAATCATGCTTGTGAGGCTTAGATGGAAGCTGGAGTTATCACCACACACATGTGCATTCTCATTTCCCTTCATACCTTCCTTATTCTGACTTTCCTTAAAACTCAGATATGACTAAAATATGGAGCAACTAAAAACCCTGTGCGATAAGGTTTTCATCAACTTTGCACCACTATAACCAAGGACCTAAAGAAAACAACTTAGAGAAGGTGAAGCTTATTTTGGCTCACTGTTTCAGGGGTTCAGTCCATGGTCAGTTAACTTCATAGCTTTGGGCCCAAGATGAGGCAGAACATCATGATGGAAAAGGTATGGTAGAGGAAAGCATCTCAGAACATGGCCACCAAGAAGCACAGAGAGCTCTGCTCAACAGAGACAAAATATAAACCACAGAGGCACACCCCCAGTGAACTACTTCCTTCAGCTACACCCTATCTGCCTACAGTTACCACCTGGTAAATCCATATCAATGGATTAATTCACTGATTAGGTTATAGCTCTCATAATCATTTCACCTCTGAATAGTCTTTTATTATCTCACACATGATCTTTTGGGTTTATATTTTTTATGGTTCATATCTGAACCATAACATAATATTATAAGAAAATAGATTCCTTTCCAGTAATAAGCTGAACTATGGCTTTGGTTTCACCATTATCTCTGAATATGTGAAATGTCTTATATTGCCAAAGAGAATGTAAATAATGTAAAGTGAATGCTGTATTTTTTTCCCCAATGTTAGGGCAGGTGAAATGTTGTGTTGTGCAGTCTGCCACCTTTTGGTTGGTTGGATAAAAATTTAAAAAAAATCTCTTCTCAGATGATAAGGTTGATGAGAGAATATACATCTACAAGTCATTTCCAGTGACGATCAATTGTCATGGCAATCTTCTTAAAGCAAATCTTTCACTCATCTCAAATTTTAGCCCTTTTCTCTTTTGAAATATGGTCTTTTTTTAATGTGTTAATACTGTACTTATCACAGTCTAGGTGTGAGATCTGATGTAATTCACTCATCCTCTTTGGGTCTGAAGAAACCAAACACAAAATTCCATGTTCTCAATAGGATTCATAAATATTGAAAAGAATGAAGTACTTATTTATGCAATAAGGGATTCCTTATCATTTATTATTCTTAATAAATTTAAGAAAATTAAGTTCAAAATATATCATGCTTATAACCAGACTCAAATGAATAAAACAACCTCAAGAAATAGTTTAGTCTGTCTATTCATCCTGCATGCTGATGACAATGATAAGAATATTAATAATCACCCTTGCTTTGCATTATGCCTTACAATTTATACAGTACCTATTCCTCAGTTCTTTAGTTAGTTCAAAGATACTTAAAAATCATCCTTAAAAAATCATTAAAAATCATTCATTCATGGATTGAGATCTAACTCTTTTTTCTTTTGGTACTGGGGATTGAACTCAGGGGTACTCGACCACAATCCCTGCCCTATTTTGTGTTTTATTTAGAGACAGGGTCTCACTGAGTTGCTTAGCACCTTGTCATTGCTGAGGCTGACTTGAACTTCCAATTCTCCTGTCTCAGGCTCTCAAAGTGGAAAATCCAACTCTTATCTTCTATACCTATAATTTTTATTTTCCCAGGAAAAGTTTATTGAGCATCTAATATAGGACAGGCCATCTACTAAACTCTAGGATTATGATAATTTCCAAAACAGAAGTGTATCTGTTCATAGAAAAGTTCTCTTTGATTGAAGAAAAGCAGAAAATAGACAAATAAATATGCAGATGATATAGAGTGTCAAGAGGAAAATAAGGCTAGGTAAGGGGAATTATTTGACTGTGGGCAGGAACATAGAATTGGTGGTCAAAGTATTCTTAATAGGTGATTATTTTATTACAAAAATAAAAGTAACACAAGAAAGCAAGTTGGAGGGCAGTTGGAAAAGAGCTTTCCTGACAGAATAGCAAGTGCAAAGGTCCCAGGGGATGGTGTGAATGGCTTATTGAAGGAAGCCAAGGAGACTCTCTCGTGCTGGGGCAAAAGAAATCAGGGGAAGGTGGAAGGAGATGGCCACAGTTAGGATCTTGAATGTCTCCAAAATGTCCATGTGTTGAAGCTTGGTCCCTAGCCCAAGGCATTACTGAGAGGTGATAAATCTTTCAGAGGAAGGGGCCTCCTGGAAGAAAGCTGGGTCTTTGGAGTATGCATGTGAAGGAGATATTGGGACCCCAGGTCCTCTTCTCTCTTTTACTTCCCAGCTGCCATTAGGTTAGCAGCTTCCTCAATCAAGTGTTCCCACTATGATGTACTACCTCAACAGAGGCCCAAAAGCAATGGGCTGACCAACCATGGGCTGAAATTTCAGAAACTGTGAGCCAAAATAAACCTTTCCTCTTTAAAAATTAATTATCTCTGGCATTTTGTTGCAGTGACAGAAAACTAACAAAGAGATGGAGATCAGAGAAGCAAGAAGGGAATCAGAGTACTCAAGCCTTAGAGGCGATAGGGAAGATTTTTGTATTTTGAAATGATACAGGTAACTCTGCCAGAGCTTTGAACCTATATGACTTACAAGATCCCATTCTTCTGTATTTTAAAGGGACACCCTGATATCTTGGGACACAGAGTGCCTGTGGGGTAAGAAGTGAAATAGGATAGGATACACATGAAATTTACTGTCTAAATCAGAATACTTCTGAGAGTAAAAATACACGCTATTTATAATCATACACAAGAAACATAACTGACATCGTTTGGGGCAAACCAGGATGCATATTTACACTAAAGCAGGGAGATGAGGTGGAAGCTACTATCATAGTCCCCTGGGGAGGTGAGAGTGGACAAGCATGCCTCCTGCTGTGGCAGTTGCTTTTTATTGGCTCCTCTGGAAACAATCTCCACCTCTCTTTGCCTTGATCTCTTCCCCAGGAAACTGACCCACAAGGAAATCTTTGTTAAGCTCCTGAGCCCAGTGGATTTAAGGTGAATTCAGCAAAAGGCGAACACCAACTTGAGACAAAGGAAGTATTGTTTCTCTAGTTCCTAAAGGTTGCTTTGGACTAGTTGTTTCCCTCCAGATGAAGTCACTCTACCTTTCCAGGTAGCCTACCAGTAGGACTCTTCCCCCTCTAGGTTCTGATAACCTTTCCTTTCCCAATCCCTTCAGGCCTGGAGCTAACACCGGCTGCCAGCCTAAGGATCCTGTTACATCCCTTGGGGTTCCCTAACACCCCACCTGCACATTTATAGTTAGTCTTTTTGTAAATAAACTCTTCTTGAATTATACTAAGTTGACTGTGCCATCTGTTCTTGGTGAGAGAATGCCTGGCACACTGTCCATACCTGAATATAGTTCTAGGAACGAATCACTGCAAGATGTACGCAAATGGGGGATTTTAGACACACATGCCTTGGAATGGCCTCCATAAATCAGAATGTGTTATAATTTCTTCAGGGAACAAAGAAAAAGCAAAAAGGAGACATTTCTTTTCTGATTGCCTTTAAACTCAGGAATTCATTAAGCAGTCCTTGAAGGGAGGCATTCAAGACAAATCTCAAAATTCTGTGTTTTTAAACTGCAGCCTGAAAGGACTGTTTCATATTTCAAAATAGGTTATCAGATGCCTTTATAATGAGGAGAGTTTCTCAGCAAAGGCGGCTCCCAATCGTGTCTTTGCCTTCCCTTATTTGCACACCACTGAAAGGGTTTCACCTCAAGAATGTGGTAAAGAAGAGGCACAGCTGGGTGATGCTGAAGCATAGCTCTGTGATGCTGAAAAAAGGGGATCAGAATGAGAATGATTTAAATCAAAAATAGTTACTTAAAAAGTCAGGGTGAACATGAAATTGAGTTTGGTGCCAAATGAAAAAGAACTCTTTATAGGAAGACTTTGGATAATAGGGATGTGGTGTGTTTGTCTCAATGACCTTGGAAAAAGGAATCCAGAAACTCTATGTCTTGCTCATCATGATGTCCTGGGGAGAGAGAGACAAGCCAGAATTAGAAGGTGAATGCAATCTCAAGGAGTCCTACATTAGCAGAAGACCTGGTCAGGAAGTGTTCCCTTTAAATCTCCATATTCCTAGCACTTAGCATAGTACCTGGCAATGTTTTAGACATTCATACATGTTTATCAGGTAAATAAGCAAGGAATGAAGTAAACAATGACAAATGGATTTCAGAATACAGCAAAATACCAAAGTGAATTAAATTGGTAAAAAGAATTAGGAAAATAAGTAGCTTGTGTGCCATTGTGTAACCTACTGGTTGCTTGTCCAATACTTTCCATATTCAACCTGTACTCTGAATTAATGATTCTAATAACAAGTCTAATAATCCCCAGATCTTACTGTGATAATACCATTTGTTTCCAATGCATCGTCTTTTGATAAATAAGGATAATATAATTTGGAGGGAGAACGAAATGGCATTCAAAATGTCAAGTGGTAATACACTGAAGAGTGGACAGATCAGAACTGCTAATTGATAGCTCAAGAAAAGGTAGCTAACAGTCCCTAGGAATAAGCATTATCCACCCTCAGTAATGGTAGAAGTAGGCGTAAGTGGAGGAATGGCAGAGTCTCAAGAGGAGCCAGCTGCCTTTATTAGCAGCCTCCCCATGCATTCAGTCAATGGCTATGAACCTCAGATTAGGGAAAGTCCCCAATTCACTGGCATATGCATTCATTTTCTCTTTAGGATGAATGGTCATAACTGAATTACTTCTCTTAGAAGCTTTAGTTTTTAAGTCTTAACTCATTACTGTCCTCAATAAGTAAATCGCAAACTTTAGAAAAGAGTGTTATGGTAATGGAACAAGCCATAGCCTTTGTTCCTTGAGTCCTAACCCAGTGGCGGGACCAATTTTAGTATAAGACAAAGCCTAGATCATTTCCATTGTGCTTCTTCCTCCACCGCATGAGACAAAACACTGACTCATTATAAGTATCTTCTTTAATCAACGTGGCTTAATTTGGACTTTTAAATTTTAAAAAATGTTATGTCATTTAAAATGAGGAGCAACTACATATCTCCTTTTTTCCACAAATAAGATTTTGCCAAATTACCAACAAATAAGTGGATGATTCTCAATTAGAATGTAATCTTAAACCATTGCTTCCATCTCCTTCCAAAGTCTCACCTTGGTATATTTGGTCTCTTGCATCCCAAATGTTTTAGATTATGCTCCTTTCCTGCATTGTGCTACATATTGGGCATGTTAATGCAGACTATCTAGGTAGTTAAAACCCCAAGTATATATGTATTTTTAGCTACTATTCAACTATTTCAGGTGAAAGACTTTCTTTGCTCCAATTATCTGAGTAATTTAAGTACATAGAATCAAACTGAGTTTATACCCATGGCTGATGCTCAAACCATTTTCTTCCTACTTTCTGAGTGATAAAATTTTGAAAAGAACAGAAAAAGCATTAAATGAATATATTTTTGCGGTCGTTTGAAGGTCTGTAATGAGAACAGGAAATACATAATTGAACACAGAGTTGTACAAGGTAAGTCATCAGTGTAATAAATTGAAGCACACAATCGTGCGATGTAATAAACTGGAATGCTTTTGCATGAGGTCAGGTGTGTTGCTTTGAAGTTGGACTGCAATTTGCCTTTCCTAAGACAGAACTGTCTTATGATTCCATATGCTCATTGATCTACAGCTTTTAATGAGGCAAAGGGTGACCAACAGGTAATATGAGGAAATTTGCTCTAGTACTCACAGGGCAAGAGATCAGCTAGAGCCTTGAACATGCAAAATTATGTTTCTTTTTTCTTGAGTTGGTTATCAGACTGAGCTCAGTTTGTACTGTGGCATCTTCAGGTGTCTTAATATTGTCCCTTGATGCTTATCCTCTATTACTACAAGTAGTAACACTGAGCAGATTTCCTCCAATTGCTCAGTGAACAGACCAGGGTTTTAGTCTCTGCTTTACTAAGGTTTATTACCCAAAGGAAAAAACTTTACTAGAGGGCTCAAATTCAAAATGGCCCCTCCAAATCCTCACTCCCCTTCCTACTGTATTTCATAAAAGTGATTGGAACACAAAGAAGCTAATAAAAAAGGTATGTTTTCTGGGAACTTCTGGAAAGAAAGATAAAACCAAATCCCAGAAATCACAACACAGTTAAGGACCTAGGGTGTGAAAACTTTCTGGCAGGTGTCTTCAAACAAGCAAAGACCAATTAGCTAGAGAATTCTTCCTGGAGATGTTTGATGAATTTGACTTCCAGCTGGGCTAGAACTACTACTAACATTTCATTCCTTAATGACTTTCAGGAACATTTCAACATGTTTTATAAACATTAATGAAGACTTAGAATCTGTCTTTGAAGAAAACTTGAATGAGTAAGATTTGGCATTCCAGGTATGGAAGGGGCACTTGTTGGGAACAATGTAGGAACAATGGCTTTGAGCTCTGTTCAGGTCTGAATGTAATGTTGCACTGATGTCTTAATTTCTGGCATAATTTTTCATATCAGCAGATCATGCCAGAGAGGAGCATAATTCTGACCAGCTTTGAGGGTTTGCCTCTGCTGTTAATTGAATTACTTAATAAATATCTTTGGAGTACCTACTATGCATCCAGCCCAAATTATGTATTTTGAGTCCTTAAAATGGAAACCTGAGATGGTAAGTCACAGTGAAGGAATAGCACACAGTCAGAAGAAGGACAATGAGCCAGAGGAGAGAAAGCAGGCTACTGAGGTTGAAGGCAACTTGGTTTTTAAAGACCCAGTTTAAAACGTTTAACCAATAGGGCATTTTTTTCCCTTATTAACATTAACATACACAGAGACTGGAGAATATGCAAAGTGGAAACAACTATCAATAAGACACTTTTTGCATTGCTAGGTGCATTTGGAAAATCAACTTCTTCAATCCCAACTTATTGTTTAAAGTTAAAAGCAAAAGGTTATATTGATAATTGTAAAGTTATGCATTTTTTTCCTGATTGAAACAAAAATTCCACCTGATTTAAGAGCAGCAAGTTAGAAACTTAGTATTCAATAGCAACAAATCTGAAGTCTTACAGGAATGTTCATTCTATGGCTGTTAGCAACTAGTATTCCTTTACAAGAAATCAGAGGTGCTGAGTGTGTGGCAATTGTTACCCTCATTACAGGCTATTTACCATTTTGAGATGCTGCATATGTTAACTTGACCTCACAATGACCTTTGTAATACTTGAGTGAAGACAAAAGAAAGAAGGAAGGTAAAATGCAGAGGCTAAGATTGGAATCAGACCCACGTGGCTCAGGTTAGTTTAGTACTAATGAGGTCAAGTTGAGGGTGCAGATCCACTGCTAAGCTTTGCCTAGCTCCCTGACTCTGGAAGCTTCCTAGAAACATGGCTATCCATCTTTAAGTAGACCAGTCAGAAAGCTAAAGAACTCTAACCCAGAGAACACTGTGTACGTGCATGCCTCGTTAGGCTAGGAATTAGGCTTATCTCCTAGAAGGGATGGTAATCATGACTGATTTCAACTGCACATTTTGGGAAGCTACATTCTTCATAATCATGGCTATCCTACCAGGGATTTTATTTTTTTGCTCCCTCAGGCTACTGTTTCACCCACTCTTTCCTTTACTTTCACCCTCAACAGAGTTGGCTTTTTTTTGATCTCCCATAATGAGGTGCCAGCAACTGAAAATAAAGGCCACAAGGATGTGATTCTATTCTGAAACATACAGAATTTATATAATAAAAAAAGTGGGTTTTGTTAAACAGACTTCCCATCTAAGTCTTCTCATTATTTAACATGAGATTCCTTATTTTAAATCAAAATCTGTTTTTTCTCTGTGCTTCTTTAGAGTCTTGGTCCTCTCATTAGTCCGTTCATTCAACCATTCAATTAATACTTATTGAGTGCCAGACAATGTGCTAGACAAGAGGACAAAATGGTGTGCAAAAGCAAAATAAAAGTCCTGCTCTGATGGAACTTTTAGCCTATTGGTGGAGACAGACTTAATTAAGCAATCACACAATTAAATCCAGATTTTCTTGTGAGAAGTGCATCAAAGAAAAAGTACACAGTGTCTTAATCTAGTTGAGTGTGATTTCCCTTTGGCTAGTGTTGAGGTCTCTTGATTTCTAAAAATGAGTCTTATAACTATTCCTACTGTTCAAAGCAATTTGGTCCTTGGGTCTTTGAAAATTTGCACAGCAGCTACATATTTTTTTCTGTTCTCCCATTATTTCTGCACTGGTCACTGGGCCAGGAAGACTCTGAAGCTCCTATAATAATGTGGGATCGTGAATGGTGCAGAGCCTTTCCCAGGAAGACATATGATCTGGTAGAGGGCTCAGATCCATTATTTACTCACCCTGCAAGCTGGCACAATTCTTTCATTCTCTATCCATAATTTCCTCACCTGTGAAATGGGGCATCATGATTGCCATCCCCCTAGTTATATGTGTCATACTAATATGCATGGAAACAGTTTATCAATTTGATGTCAGATATCAAAATAAAATAACACTATTATTATCATGCTTTTTGTCATAGATATAATAGCAAGAACAAGAAGAGGTGAAGTGAATAAATATAAAACTTCCTCAGCCTTTTTCTTTTATCCCTTGTTTCCTGCTAGAAAACCATAAAGTCGTGGGCAGGAGCTCTTCATTTTCATCCAGGCCAACCTTGTCACAGTCTGAGCTTGCTAGCTTATGGTGACCATAAATTTCCTACACCAAAAATTGGGGTACATAATCAGACACAGGCTTTTCCCTACCAATTTATACCTTTGTCTTTACAAAAAGTCTATACTAATTACAATACTTTGAGGTATAATTGGATGGTTTCAACTTTATATGCAAGAATAAAATAAAATAGTATTCTCTGAGAATACTGAAAAATAATGTTATACTACCTTTGCCCCTTTATGAAAACGGTTGCAGATCAAGTTTCTTCTGGTTCTGGTGGCTTTCAATGCAGGGTGAATAAATCTGTCCCCATGGGCCAACTTCTGAAAGGATGATCATCTAGATTCTGAAGATATTTATTTACCTCTGCCATGATTTAGGGACAAACTCCTCCTTCGCAGATTTCCCCCTGCCCTTTGCTGCTAACATATCCCTCTGGATTTATGATGCTACCCAGTAGTGGAATTTGTGAGTTCAGATCATGTTGCTGGCACTACCCTGGGTAAGACACATTTATCACAGCTGTGCTTGGTCTTATTTGCATTACATTTTTTACTACCTATACTGTTAAAACCAACTGCTTTTAATTTTGGACTGGTAGGCACAGTGTCTCTCAGATCTATTAGCTGCACAAAATTCTGTTTTTAAAATCATGAGAGTAGAACTAAATGGTGCCCAGCTGCTGACTGAGTCTCCTCCAGCCAAAACTCGGCACTAGTAGAAGGAAGACTCCAATTCATCTTAACAAGGTCATATCAAAGAAGTCAAGAGGATGATGAGCCCTAGAGCACCAGGGACTAAGGCATCTTTCTAAAGTGCTGCTCCAAGCTCACAATAGTTAAACAGATCTTTTGGAGATCTCAATATCAGAATATTTATGACCTGTAAGAGATCAATTAACTTGAGCTAATAACAAGACAGGATGGGTCAAAGGCAGAGGCAGCCTTCAAAAACATCAAGTCTGTAGGGTCAGGACTGCAGTCCATTGAAAAGGTAGAAGCTGAAAAGATGAAGCAACCATCTGGCCACAATCTAGTGGTGCTTGAGCAATTTCTGTATTTCCAAGGATAATACCTTATTGCTTTTCATCTGTGAAGGGCTAGTTAGTAAAACAAAACCAAATACTAAGTCATTCCAAAGGCCATTTACAAAATAAATTATTTCTTGTGCCTGGTATAAGTGTTTAAAAGGGAATATAAGTTCCTGTGGTCATAAACATATTTTTTATTTACTTGGGTGTTGTGATTGTTGTTTTGATTTTGCTTTTTCTGAAAAAAATAAAGGCATAAATAATTCAATTTAACTTCAATCTTAAAATCTCATGGTTTGGATATAAAGTCTCCCCCAATAGACTTGTATTGAGTTCTTGGTCCCCAATGCAGCAATGACCAGAGGTGGGACTTTTGGGAAGTCATTACAATGATCATGAAGGCTCTGATCTCATCAATGGATTCATGCATCATGGCTGAATGGAATATGGAGAGGTGGTGGGAACTGTGGGAGGCAGGGCCAAATTGGAGGAAGTAGGTCACTCGAAGGATTTATCTTGTCCCTTGACCCCTCACCCCTCTCTCTTCACCCTCTTACTTCCTGCCTGCCATGAGCTGAACATTTTTCCTCGGCCACGCTCTTCCACCATGATGCTCTGCCTCACCTCATGCTCAAGGCAGTGGAGCAAAGGACCATGGACTAAAACTTCTGAAACCATGAGCCAAAATAAATCTTTCCTCCTTTACGTTGTTTCTGTCAGGTATTTTGGACACAGTGACCAAAAAAAAAAAAAACTGACTAAAATTTCTACAATAAAACCAGTACCTAGAATGATGAACCATCCCACACTGCCAGGGTTTTCCTCTTCTTCACAATGTACCACCTCCCTAGTCTCAATGCAGTCCTCTCCAAAGACTGCCTTCCCCATTGTCTATGCTGTGGAACCTTTAGTACACAGTTGCCTCCTCCCTTATGGACTCAGAGCCCACACTAAAACTCTCACTCAGCAGTGAACCACATTCTCTTTGGTATATCCTGTCTTGTGGTCTGTGTTGTGGTTTAGTACCAGATTGTTTAAACTTTTTGTGTATGTCTTATCTTGAAATCTAGATGATAAATTGAGGGAAGAAATCCTATGTTATATGTATTAAAGAGGCAAACATTGATGGAGCATATATAGACATGACATTCATTTTATTTATGAGATAAATTTGGGCAACTTTTAAAAAATTCTAAAGATCTAACTCCTTGACTTTCAGTCACCCCATATAGGGAAGTGAGTACTTTGGATGTACTATGTTGACAAGAATTTTGTTACTTGTTGAAAAACTCTGTTCAGATCCATCTTATCTAGCCGGATTAGATGGAACTGGGTAGGTCTGAGTTGGTCCAGGAGGGCTACATTTGGGCAAGAATGTCCAGGGGACATGACAGATAGGACTAGTTCAGAAACATCATTAATAGCCAGAAAGAACAAAGAAGAACAGATAAAGGAGTAAGGGGAGGCCCAGTAGTGATTGCCTGAAGCCTAGGCAGCATGGAGAGAAAGTTTAGTGTTGGAAAGACAGGAAAGTTGGCAGCCTAGACATTCAGGTAAAATAGAAAAAGGGAATGAAAGTGACAGGGGAGTGCAGAGCAAATGAAGCAAACTGTTCAGAATTCAATCCATAAACCCTGGGCATGTGGTTGATGTTTCTTTTATGGCATTTACAATAACAGCCAGAACAATAGCTAAGTGATAGATATTGCTTTAAAAAAATTCTATTGCCCATTACTGTGGTTTCTTTTACTCCCTTGCTAATTTGCATAGCTACCTTAAGATTATAGCAGGGGCAAGACAAGTCTGTTATGAATAGATCCTAGTTATGGAGCCTCATAGAGAAGAATGCTGGAGAGGATTCTACCTGGGGCCTTGCTGTGTTCACTGGCCCCAGCCTGCAGGTAAGCCCTGTCAGCTAGTGGGACCTGGGATATGGATTTTAGTGGATTGATGCAATTCCATTTTCACATTATCAAAAAAACATGGTGATACCATGGAGTTGCTGTATCTAATCTGAACAAAACTGCATTTTGAAATACTTTCAATTTGGAGGGTTTTTCATGCATTAGAATTTTGCTCACTAAATAGCAAAGGAAAGAAGGGCAAGAAGGAGGAATGGGAAAATTCCTGTTATTTGTAACCTTTGTAAGAGAATGAATCTCTGTATTTTCTCTTCTGAAAGACTAATTGGTACTTTCTATTTTCCACAATAAAAAGTTTAGTCTGAAATCATATCTTCTGGCCTCTTTCAGTTGACTGAATATGCTTATGCTGACAATGGTAAGTTTGTCTCTGGGTTCCAGCTTATGCTATGAATTACGTACTTAGATGATTAATCTCATCTCTTCTCTCCTCTCCTCTCCTCTCCTCTCCTCTCTCCTCTCCTCTCCTCTCCTCTTCTCTTCTCTTCTGTCTCTCTCTCTCCCCTTCCTCCCCCATATTTTAAACTGTACTTGATATGGCTACCATTCATAGCCCTGCTGTCTGCTTTTTAAAAACCCACTCTGCAATAGTTCAGTTTGTAGAAATCCCAGGAAGTCTTTTGTTCCTCCATTTATGGGAATGGAGATGGTATACCTGCTTTTACAGCTACTCTGAAAACAGATTTGTTTTCATCTCCAACCTTTTGGAATAAATCCAATAATAGCCAATGGCTCTCCAATGCAGGTTATCTGGTGGTCAAATAGAGACTGTAAACTGAGCTGAGATTTATAAATGGCCCCTTGAAACATAGCCAGAAATGGCAATAGCCTTGGTCACTATAACCAATGGTGTTCTGAACAAAGCTTCAAATGGTGAATAAATCTTATAACTAGCTTCCCTTCCCTAGCAGAGATGAATATAGCTATGCAATTTGAAAACTCACCTCTTTCAGGAATATGAGATAGTTGCTCTCAATTGAAAAAAGAAAGTGCTTCTAGTTACTTTTATATTCATTGAATAATTTCATCTTTTCAATAAGTTTGATGACAATAATATTACAAATCCCACTCTATAGATGGGAAAACCAAGGTTAAATGAGGGCACTGCATGCAAGACACACCCAGGGATCTTTTTGTTGAAATCAGTTCCAGACCTGGGCCAGCTCCCAGCTTCCTGACCTCAGGCTTATCCATTTTTATTAGAGCTATGTGCTTTACCAAAAACATTCAATATTTTACAACGCAAATAGGACACTGGGTTAGATGCAGGGAGTCAGAAACAAAACAACAACAGTCACTGCATGGATGTAACATGACCGATCTTCAACTGCAAGTGTGGATTTTGCATTTTCAATAAAAATGCAGAATTCTGAAAGTATGGTGTGCTCTGTTCTTTATATGCATGATGGTGGTTTTAGGCTTGTAAAGAAGTGTATGTGAAGATATGGAAATTGGAGGAAAAGAGAAGAAAGCGATTATTCATGTTTTTCAATTCATCCTACCTTGGGTAGATCATTAACCCTGACTAGTCCTTAATTTCCTTCTCTACACAGTTAGGATACCTTCCTCCAAGTAATAGAGTAGATAATATGTGTTGATGCACATCAATTATTTATAATGGTATCCAGCACTTATTAAAGATTGACTGTTATAATTGTAACTGTGATGGTCATCTACTAATTAAGAATGTGAAGCCAGGCACCGTGGCTCATGCTTGTAATCCCAGCACTTTGGGAGGCTGAGACAGGAGAATTGCGAGTTCAAAACCAGCCTCAGCAACAGCGAGGCACTAAGCAACTCAGTGAGACCCTGTCTCTACATAAAACACAAAATAGGGCTGGGGATGTGGCTCAGTGGTTGAGTACCCCTGAGTTCAATCCTTAGTGCCAAAAAAACCCCCAAACAAACAAAAAGAATGTGAGACTGAATTTTAAATAGTTGATCAAGATTACACAGCTGATAATGGAAGAGGACACAAACCCATGTCCAAGTCCAGAGCTTCAGAAGAACTGAAAGGATGTCTCTGAAATATTCTCATGTCATTATCTGGGAAAACCTGAAATCTTTCCTCAAGGTAAACCTTCCAAGGAAGAATAGACAGATCTAGCTACACATGCACAGAGGTGGGGGCAAGACTCTTCCCTGATAGCCTCATGGATGAGCAGAAGGCAGTAGAGAGGATACCTATTTAGCATCACTGTCCTAAGGGAACAAGAGATCTTTCTTGAAATCTACAGAAACCACAGAAATTAACAGCTCAGTATATAAATAATTCACATATTCTTTTCCTTTTTTATATATATATAGCTGATCAGTTTCTGTGTTAAGAAGTCTCCTGAAAGTATTTTTGAAACATTTTCTCTCGTTTTCCCAAAAATTCACTTGAGCAGCAACAGACTGATGTTCCTTACTATGGGATGGATGACAAGCAAACTCACCATTTCAGTGCCACGATCATGGCCACATGTGCTATGTCACTTTAGTGGGACTTAATCTTTAGCCTCTCATAGTATGTTAGGCGATCTCTGAGTTAGAGTGATCAACCATGCAAGTCTTTTGGTATAAAACCAATCACCCATGACAACTCAGGGTCAGACTCCTCTCAGGGACAGATGGAGTTTCACAGTGCAAATAAGAGGAGCCTGAGAGGAGCCAGTGGACTAATCTAGACTACAGAATTTTTCTGTGGGTACAGGAAGAAAGCAAATAGCAGCTGACTTGCTCAATTCCAGAAGTGGGACATTTCTCAGAGCTTGTTAGAGTTCAAGGCTCTGTCCTATGCTGATCTTATATTCTATGATTCCCTTTTCAGCTGGGTTTTAAGCTTAGTACACAGAAAGAATGGGGTTGTTCTTCACTTACTCTGTTTACCTCAAGTCTTTCTAAAATAAGCATACACATAATTGTCTGATCTGTCTCTCTTTTGTGGGAAGCCTTTATGTATAAAACCTGTTAAAGTCCCCCCATACCCCCAAAATGCTAGCAGATACTATTTCCTAACAGAAATCTGAGAAGCAAAAGACCATGTCCAATGTCACGTTAGATATAGGCTCTTAAAAAGACTAATGCATTGAAAAGCAAATATATTGGTGCTATCCATAACCCTGACGTTTTGACAAATTCCTCAGTGTCTGCCTGTGCAATCAAATTGATTATCTCTGTGAGTTTCCTTCAAAGCCAGTCACCTCTGTGGCACCTTCCTCATGGCTCTATGAAACGTGGGGCCTGATGCCAGCATGCTGTTTGTATTTCAGAATTCTTTGCCAGCTCCTTCCATTATTCTCATCCTCAAAAGACAGGCAGTTCAGGGAATGCAGTGGGAGCTATCTTAAGAGTAAAGTAAATATAGTTAATTTCTCAGTTTTGTTAGGGGATCTCTTTGGGGAAGAAATGCTTTGTTAGAGCTCAAGACAATTTATTTCCTTCTCTCTTGAAATTTTCACTGAGAGACTGTATCCAGGTGAGTTACCCTGGTTTAGACTCTGCCAAATGGCATCTGTGGAAACAGTCCTCAACCACAATTCATTGGGATGAATATGCTTCCTAATCACATTGACTCAAGCATAGGAAGTGCCTTGCAAATATTAGCTGGTGGTGGTGTTACAAGGAAGAGAAGGAGGAAAAGGAGGGAGAATATTGCAAACTGAAATGAACCCTATAAAGAAGACAGAGCTGCTAGAATTAATTCATCTTAGTTTGCACTGAGGTATAAAGAAACTTCTTCATTTGTTCATTCAGCAAATGTTTATTCAAAATTTACTAAGTCTCAGGCCCTGTGCCAAGCATTGAAAATGCAAAGGGTGGGCTGGGGTTATAGCTCAGTGGTAGAGCGCTTGCCTAGCATGCGTGAGGCACTGGGTTCGATTCTCAGCACCACATACAAATAAATAAAATAAAGGTTCAACAACAACTAAAAAAAAAATTAAAAACAAAAAGAAAGAAAATGCAAAGGGTAGTTTCCCTGTGGATTACAGGCAGTTTGCCTGATGTCAATTCTAGTGGGTCTTCCTCTGTTTCACATTTTCTAGTCTTTGTCAGGGAGAACAGGACTAAAGGTTGGAAATATGCTATCAACTTTTCCTTAGAAGAGAATAAATCAGAGCTTGAGACACATTTAAGGGAGGAGATGAGGAAAACACACTGACATGGAGAAGTGATGAAAGACGCCTTTTCTGTGACATGGATCAGGTTCTGTTAATAGCATCAGCATTTAGTCATTAGTCTGAAGCAAACTTGCTTTCAAAACTATTCATTCGTGTTCTCTCTTTTCCAATATAACCAACATAATTCAAATTCTAGCTATCATCCTTTGCCTGGAGTATTACAGTAGCATCTAAACTGTTGTCCATTCCAGGCTCCTATTCAGTCACCAGCATGAGCTTTGTCAGACTAGTAATGTCCCAGGAAGCAAACTTGCTTTCAAAACTATTCATTCGTGTTCTCTCTTTTCCAATATAACCAACATAATTCAAATTCTAGCTATCATCCTTTGCCTGGAGTATTACAGTAGCATCTAAACTGTTGTCCATTCCAGGCTCCTATTCAGTCACCAGCATGAGCTTTGTCAGACTAGTAATGTCCCAGCTGAATCCCTGCTTCCCAATGCTCCCCACCCACATGCATTATATGTTCAACCACCAGAGTTATCACACTGTTACACAGCTCTATTCTGAAAACTCTGCACTCCACACCATGATTGAGTAGTTTGTCTACTCTTGCAGACGCTCTACAGAATTCTGTCTTGTTGGTCTTACACTCCCTTCACCTGTGAAGTGTGCTACTTATCATTTAACCTGAGCTCTGACTGGTCCCTGAAGTCCTCCGTGTCATCCTTTCACTTGTTATTACTTGTATTGCTGTCTTCCTTTGGAATAGTCCTGAAAATTTCTTTTTCTTATGCCTCTATCATTTTTTAAAGTACTTTTCAACTAGCACATCCTCCATGTCACCTTTTTGCATCAGTAGTAGTCAGCTTTCTGTTACCACAACAAAATACCTGATAATAGTCAACTTAAAAAGAGAAAAGTTTGATTTTGGCTCAGAGTTTCGGAGGACTCAGTTCATCGTCTATTGGCCCCATTGCTTTTGAGCCTGTGGTGAGACAGTACACCATAGTACAAGTGTGTGTTAGAATCAGCAGCTTACCTCATGGCACCCAGGAACAAGAAAGGAGAGAGACCAATGTCCCATTGTCTGCTTCCAGGGCATACCCCTAATGACATAGCATATCCCACTATACTCAACTCTTAAAGTTTCTACCACCTTCCAACAGTGACAAGCTGAAGACTAAGCCTTTATAACACATGGAACCTTGGACGACATTAAGGACCAATGTCAGCACCTGTATTATGATCACCCCTTCATCTGATTTCTGTACCCCTGCAAAGCACTCTGAAGGCACAGAGCACAGTCTTCCTACAACCTCCCCACGGGCCTCTTGTTTATACTTGACAGCCTACAAGTGAAGATTATGATGGAATCTTCTTTTTCCTTCCAAATTCAGTGCAGCACCTGAATTTTTGAAGAAGTAAATTGATAGTACAAGAGCACATATTTGAAAAAAGAAAGGGTTTTGAAGTCAACGTGGTTGTGGAGAGCTGCTTTCACTCTTTTATAAGAGAACTGTTCTGGAGAATGGACATGAGCATCACCCAAATGATGACAACTTTAGGGAGAGAGTCTGTGGTTTATCTCACCCCTTATTTTGGTGACTTTCTTTCTACACTCTAAAATTGCTTGCCAACATACAGCATCCCTTTATGTACTCTTGTCATCATGTTTTTGTTCATTTTTAGTTTTTTGTTTGTTTTTAAATGAATTAAATATATGACTAGCAAACAGATGCTTGCCTATTGTCTAACCAAATACACTTGTTCATTGAACTATTGCATTTCTATTAACGATTATCTTAGTCCATATTATGTGGCTATAATAGAATACCAGAGACTAGGGAATTTATAAAGAAAATAAATTTATTTATTTTTTATCATGGCAGTCAGTGTCTGGCAAGTCCAAGATTAAAGGTCCCATGTCTGGTGAAGGCCTTTGTGCATCATCATTTCCCAGAAAGGCAGAAGAGAAAGTGAAATAAAAACAAGAGACACCTCATTGATTGTTTCTTTTGCTAACAAAAAGCTTTTTAGTTTGAATCCATCCCAATTATTGATTCATGCTTTTATTTCTTGCACTATAGGAGTCTTGTTAAGGAGATCAGGGCCTAATCTGACGTGATGAAGATTTGGGTCTACTACTTTCTCTTCAGATAGGCTCAGGGTCTCTGGTCTAATTCCTAGGTCTTTGATCCACTTTGAGTTTTGTGTGTGATGAGAGATAGGACTTTAGTTTCATTTTGCTGCATATGGATTTCCAATTTTTCCAGCACCATTTGTTGAAGAGGCTATCTTTTTTTCCAGTGTATGTTTTTGGTAACTTTGTCTGGTATGAGATAACTGTATTTATGTGGGTTTGTCTCTGTGTCTTCTATTCTACACCATTGATCTACATGTCTATTTTGGTGCCAATAATATGCTGTTTTTGTTATTATAGCTTTGTAATATAATTTAAAGTCTGGAATTGTGATGTCTCCTGCTTTACTCTTCTTGTTAAGGATTATTTTGGCTATTCTGGGTCTCTTATTTTTCCAAATGAATTTCATGATTTCTTTTTCTATTTCTATAAAGAATGATATTGGGATTTTAATGGGAATCACATTGAATCTGTATAGCACTTTGGATAGTATGACCATTTTGAAAATATTGATTCTGTCTATCCAAGAGCATGGGAGATCTTTCCATCTTCTAAGGTTTTCTTCAATCTCTTTCTTTAGTGTTCTGTAGTTTTCATTGTAGAGCTCTCTCACCTCTTTTGTTAAATTGATTCCCAAGTATTTCATTTTTGGGGGGTGGGGCTACTGTGAATGGGGTAGTTTTTCTAATTTCTCTTTCAAAGGATTATCATTGATGTATAGAAGTGCATTTGATTTATAAGTATTGATGTTCTATCCTGCTACTTTGCTGAATTCATTTATTAATTCTAGAAGTTTTCTGGTGGAATTTTTTGGATCCTCTAAGTAAAGAATCATGTCATCAGCAAATAATGATAGTTTGAGTTCTTCTTTTCCTATTTGTATCCCTTTAATTTCTTCTGTCTGTCTAACTGTTGTGGCTAGAGTTGCAAGGACTATGTTGAATAGAAGTGGTGAAAGAGGACATCCTTGTCTTGTTCCTGTTTTGAAGGGTAATTCTTCCAATTTTTCCCCATTGAGGATGATGTTGGCTTTCAGTTTTGCATAGATAGCTTTTAAAATGTTGAGGTATGTTCTTACTATCCCTAATTTTTCTAGTGTTTTGAACATGAAGAGGTGCTGTACTTTGTCAAATGCTTTCTCAGCATCTATAGAGATAATCATATGATTCTTGACTTTAAGTCTATTAAAGTGATGAGTTATGTTTATTGATTTCTGTATGTTGAACCAACCTTGCATACCTGGGATGAAACCCACTTGATTGTGGTGCACTATCTTTTTAATATGTTTTGTATTTGATTTGCCAGAATTTTATTGAGAATTTTTGCATCAATATTCATCAGGGATATTGGTTTGAAGTTTTCTTTCTTTGATATGTCTTTGGTTTTGGAATCAGGGTGATACTAGCCTCATAGAATGAGTTTGGAAGGGTTCTCTCATTTTCTATTTCTAATAATTTGAGGAGTATTGGTAGTAATTCTTCTTTGAATGTCTTGTAGAATTCGGCTGAGAATCCATCTGGTCCTGGGCTTTTCTTAATTGGTATGTTTCTGATGGCATCTTCTATTTACTTGCTTGAAATTGTTCTGTTTAAGTTGTGTATATCCTCCTGATTCAGTTTGGGCAGATCATATGCCTCTAGAAATTCGTCATTTTCTCTGGGATTTTCTATTTTACTGGAGTCTAGATTTACAAAATAGTTTCTAATTATTTTCTGTATTTCAATAGTGTCTGTCATGGTATTTCTCTTTTCATCTCAAATTTTAGTAATTTGAGTTTTCTCTCTCCTTTTCATTAGAGTAGCCAAGGGTTTATCAATTTTATTTATTTTTTCAAAGAACCAGCTTTTTGTTTTACTAATTTTTTGAATTGTTTCCTTTGTTTCAGTTTCATTGATTTCATCCCTGACTTTAATTATTTCCTGTCTCCTACTTCTTTTGATGTTAATTTATTCTTCTTTTGCTAGAGCTTTCAGATGTAATGGCAGGTCATTTATTTGTTGACTTTTTCTTTTTTTAATGAATGAGCTCAATACAATGAACTTTCCTCTTAACACAGCCTTCATAGAGTCCCAGAGATTTTGATATGTTGTATCAGAGTTCTCATTTACCTCTAAGAAATTTTTTTTATTTCCTCCTTGATGTCTTCTGTTATCCATGCATCATTCAATAGCATATTATTTAGTCTCCAGGTGATGGAGCAGCTTCTATTTTTTATTTTATTATTGATTTCTAATTTCATTCCATTATGGTCTAACAGAATGCAGGGTAGTATCTCTATTTTTTTTGTATTTGCTAAGAGTTGCTTTGTGGCATAACATATGGTCTATTTTAGAGAAGAATCCATGTGCTGCTGAGAAAAAAGTGTATTCATTTGTTAATGGATGAAATATTCTGTATATATCTGTTAATTCTAAATTATTGATTGTATTGTTGAGTTCTATGGTTTCTTTGTTTAGTTTTTGTTTGGAAAATCTGTGCAGTGGTGAGAGAGGTATGTTAAAGTCACCCAGTATTATTGTGTTGTGGTCTATTTGATTCTCAAATTTGAGAAGGATTTGTTTGATATATATAGATGCTCCATTGTTTAGGGCATAGATATTTATGATAGTTATGTCTTCTTGATGTATAGTTCCCTTAAGCAGTATGAAATGTCCTTCTTTAGCCCTTCTGACTATCTTTGGTTTGAAGTCTACTTTATCTTATTTGAGGATGGAGACCCCTGCTTTTTTGCATGAACCATTTGAGTGGTAAGTTTTTTCCCATTCTTTCACCTTCAGTCTGTGGATGTCTTTTTTTATAGATGACTCTCCTGAAGCCAACATATTGTTGGGCCTTGTTTTTGAATCTAATCTGCCAGTCTATGTCTTTTGATCAATGAGTTTAGGCCATTAACATTCAGGGTTATTATTGAAATATGGTTTGTATTCCCACTCATTTTGGTTTATTTTTGGTTTTTAACTTGATTTGGTTTCTCCTTTGATTGGCTTTTCCTTTAGTGTAGTCCCTCCTTTTGCTATTTGTGATTGTTGCTTTTCATTTACTCCTATGAAATATTTTGCTGAGAATGTTCTCTAGTGCAGTCTTTCTCACTGTAAATTCTTTTAACTTTTGTTTATCGTGGAAAGTTTTTATTTTGTCATCAAATTGGAAGCTTAATTTTGCTGGATATAAGATCCTTGGTTGGCATCCATTTTCTTTCAGAGCTTGGTACATGTTGTTCCAGGATCTCCTATATTGTTCACAACCACAGAGATGGAAAATTGTGCTCCATATATGTACTATGACTTGAAATGCATTCTTCTGTTTTAAAAATGAATTTTAAAAATTTAAAATTAAAGTTAAAAAAAACAAGAGACAAGGAGGAATAATGGTCTTTTATAACAAAACTATTCCTGCAATAATGACATTAATTCATTCATATGAGCAGAGCTCTCAAGAACTAGTCATCTCTAATTAGGCCCCACCTTCCAATACTATTTCATTGGGGATTGAGTGTGCAAAGTATGAACTTTGATGGACACATTCAAACTATGCAATGAATCCCTCAAATCTGTCCTTGGCAAGGGAGTCCCTAATTGGATTCACCTGGGAAGAGGCCACCTGAGGTCTGACTCAACAATCTTAGACAATATTATTCTGAATACATGAGTCATAGCAACCATGAGGTAGATAAGGATCACTCACCCAAATGAATATGGTATGACTGTTAGAGGTAACATAGATGTCCTGATGGGTTCAGCATCTGTGAAAAAAAAATAGAAATAATATGTAGAACAAAAGGTAAACCAAGATAAAGCACCTTGAAATACTTATATCTTCCATTTTACAGGATTTTCAAGTAGTTATGGGGCACCTGCTGCAGACAGGCAAGCCTGAGCCTCCCTCTAGTTACTGAGGAAGGACCACAGAGTGGCTCAAACCTTACCTGGAATCTTCTTTTCTGCATTCACTGATACTTCTGAGCCAAAACCCATTACTTTAAAATTGGCTAAATAAGGTCTCTCCAGTTAATTCTGCCTATAAAACCATTTTCCTATTCAAGAACACTGAACACCAGACTCCATCTCTCATAATAAAGAGGCCATTAATTCTCTGCTACTGCTCATTATTCTTATTAACTATTTGCAGACTTTTGCTGGAGGCAAAATGTATCTATTAGAGCCAGAAAATAAGAATTTCTAACATGCTGAGGCCAGCATCCTCACCCAGGAACTCAGCAGCGCCCGCGATGCTCGACCCCGCTGCCCAGGCTCTGTGTGATGCAGTCTGGAGCCCAAGAGGGAAAGTGGGTAGGCTGGCTGATCAAGAAACAGGGGCATTATTCAGATTTGTTTATTATGAACACTCTGTCTTGAATACAAAGCAAAATAGGAGTTTCTTTTTTTCTTTTTAATTATATATGACATGTATATAAAATGTATATAGAATATATAAAATGTATTTTTACATTTCATATATACATGGAGTATAATTTCCCATTCTAGTGGTTGTACATAATGTGGAAAACAGGAGTTTCTAAGAGTAAAAGCTGATCCCTGAGATTTTCTTCAGTTTGGGTTTTTTTCTGTTGTTGTTGTTTGTTTGTTTTTGATAAAAAAAAAAGTTGGTTTCTGTAAGAAGAGATTGGAAAAAAAGGAGGAGACACATCCCTTGTATTCTGGCACTCCCTATGAAATATAACATGACAGAGGAAGTAAAGAAATAAATATTTCTTGGGCAATTAATTTAATTTTTCTTAATTCTAACCATCACTTTAAAAAACACCTTTATTTAAGTGTATTTTACATACCACAAAATTTGCCCATTTCAAATATAAAATGCAATGATTTTTAATAACCTTTCCTAGTGGTGGAACTATCACTGTAAATCAGTTCTAAAACACTTCATCCCTTCAGTAAGGTCTCTTTTGCCTATTTACAGCGAAGCTGAGGCATGCCCTCTGCCCCCAGCCCCAGGCAACCATTAATCTACTTTGTACCTCTATACATTTGCCTTTGGGGGCCGTATCATATTAAGGAACCGGGGATTGAGGTTCATCTATATATAGCATGCGTCAGTAGTTCCTTTTTATTGCTGAATAAAATGGATATTATATGTATGGATACCACATGTTCACCTATCTACCAGTTGATGAAACACATAGGTTACTTCCAGTTTGGAGAGATCATATGCTGTTATGAACATCTATGGACATCCACATGCAGGTTCTTCAATGAACATGCTTTCATTCTTTTTGGGGGAGGATATGTATATATAGGAGTGGAATTGCTAAATCATGTTGTGTTTTATGTTTGAATTTTAGAGAAACTCTCAAGCTATTTTCCAAAGTGGTTGCACTATGTTATATTCCCACCAACAATATCAGAGGGTTCCTATCTCTCCGTATGTTTGCCAGCATTTGTCTTGTTTATGATAGCCAGTCTAGTGGATACAAAAGGATATTTTGTTGTGATTTTATTTTTTTTCTGTCTCTCTCCCTCACCCTCTCTCTTTGTGTGTGTGTCTCTGTCCACTTTCTTTCTTTCTTTCTTTCTTTAATCAGGGATTGAAAACAGGCATGCTTAACCACTGAGCCACCTCCCCAGACCTTTTAATTTTTTTAAAATTTTGAAACAAGGTCTTGCTAAATTGCTGAGGCTGACTTCAAACTTGCGATCCACTTGCCTCATCCTCCTGAGCTGATGGGATTACAAGTGTGTGCCACTGTGCCTGACTAATTTGCCTTTCTCTAATGTGTAGTATTTTTAGCATCTTTTCATATTAGTTATTAAGGTGTGCCCCACCTTGGGGCACATATCTATTCATATTCTTTGCCCATTTTTTAACATTGGGCTTTATTTTTGTCTTCAATAACTAAGTTACATATATTTGAAAATTCTGGGTGGAAATTTCATCTGATTTGTGCTTCACAAATATTTTTCTAATATGTGAAATATGTTTCTGGTCTTTTATATTTTTAAAATTTATTAATTAATTTATTTGTGGCACTACTGGGGATTGAACCTGGGGCCTCCTACTTGCTAAGCAAGTACTCTACCACTGAGCCACATCCCCAGGCAAGGCCTTTTTCATTTCCTATATCTTTTAAAAGGGAAAGATTTCAAAGTTTGTTAAGGGTGAATTTATTTGTTCTTTTTTGGCATTCTGACTAGGAAATCTTTCTTTAGCATAGTCTTGAAGATTTTCTCCAAAGTTCTCTTATAAACACTGTTTTCACTCTTAAGTCTATGATCATGATGAATTATTCTTTGTATTCTTTGTGTATTATGTGAATGACAAATTCATCATTTTCATGTGAATATACAGTTGTTCTGGCACCATTTGGTGAAAATACTCTACTTATACAAATGAATTAATTTCCTTGGCATTTTAAATTTTTATTTATTTTTGGTACCAGGGATTAAACCTACATGTGCCTAACCACTGAGCACATCCCCAGCCCTTTTCATTTTTTAATTTTGAGACAGGGTCTCACTAAGTTCCTTAGGACCTCACTACATTGCTGAGGCTGGCCTCAAACCTAAGATCCTCCTGCTTCAGCCTCCCCAGCCACTGGGATTAGAGGTGTGCACCACCATGCTCAGTGGTACCTTGAAACTTCTTAAAGATAATCATTTGGATGTAAATATAATAGTCTATTACTCTAAATTCTGTGTTTACAACTGGCTTGTGATTTAAATAATACTAACCTAGTTGTCCAAATGAGGAATTGAAATTGATCAGTGGTAGAAGGGTTTTTCTAAGTAAAGTATTCATTTCTTTAATATTTGTTTTCTTAGCTTTTAATGACTCTACAATATAGAAAAAATGTTAGTATAAAATTTATAATATTGTTAAACACCTCAAGAGATTATTGTTTTGAATTGAACACTAGACTCCAACAACCAGACTAAAAATCAAAATGAAGTCATTCATGCTGAAGTTCCACATCACCAAGCTGTTTATCTGAAACTTCTGAGAAATTAGGATAAAAGAGACAACAGCCAAATTTTGGAAATAGGCCAGTTTCAATTAATACTACAGTGAACTGCCATCTGCCTTCATTCATATCAAAAAACAAAAATCATCAAAAAAGGAGGTAATCTGAAGTAACTTAAAACATGGTCAATAGATACTTCTCAAAAGATGACATACAAAGGAGCAATAGGTATAGGTAAAAATGTTTACTAGCACTAATGCATATTGAAATCACATGAGCTTTCACCTCACCCCAGTAAGAATGGATAATACCAAAAAGATTAAAAATAAGAAGTGCTGGTGAGGAGGTGGAGAAAAGGGAAAATTTGCAAACTGTTGGTGGGGGTATAAATTAGCACAGTTGTTGAAACAGTGTGGAGGTTCCTCAAAACATTAAAAATGGAACTACCATATGCTTCAGCAATACAACTAGTGGGTATATATTCAAAGAAAATCACCACAGTATGTTCAAGGGACATCTGCACTCCCATGTTCATTGCAGGACTATTCACACTAGCCAAGAAATGGAAACAATCTCACAATCTCAGTGTCTATCAGCTGATGATGGAGAAAGAAAACATGTTACATGTACACAAAATACTATTCAACTATGGGGAAGAAGGAAATCCTGTCATTTGCAACAGCATGAATGGAACTGGAGATCATTATGTTCAGTGAAATAAGTCAGGCACAGAAATACAAATACCCCATGATCTCTCGGGGGTGGAATCTATAAGAGTTGATCTCATAGACATTAAGAATAGAATGATTGTTACCAGAGGCTGGAGAGTCAGGGCAGTGAGGAGTGGGCAAGGCTGATCAATGAGAACAAAGTTACAGCTGGACAGGAGCAAGAAGTTCTGGTGTGCCTCTGTGGAGTGGGGTGTTTACAGACAACAATCATGTGCTGCAGAATTCAAAAAGCTGAAAGAAATGATTTTGAGAATTTTAACTGTAAAGAAATTATAAATGCTTAAGGAGCTAGATATGATTAACTTGATTCAAATGTTATGTAATATGTACATGTTTCAAAATATTATGTATTAGTCTATCAATATGCACAATATCACATATTACTTCATTAATGTGTAATATTTATGTTTTTATGTAACTGCAAAAATAAATTTCATTACTTAAAATCCCTGATGTTAACCAATCAGTATTATTCCCTGCCCCTACCTTACTAGAAAAGTAACTTTAAAATGGCCAATCCACATTTAAAATGGATAGCCAGCCTGCACTTTGCTTTTTGTTTCTGCTTTCTTCAGCCCTTCTCCGTGTTTAAAACCACCTTTCCACTCAGCCCATTGAAGAACTCATTCTATTTTACAGGATGATATGTTGTCCAATCTTAAAATTTAAAAAGTCTATTTAGCTTGTTAAACTAAACTAGCAATTTTTCTCTTTGACAATATTGATGAAGGGATTGAGAATCTGGAGTTTATCTTTAATGACAGCCTTATCATTCAAAGTCACGTGCATTATCTTTTAATCCTAGGACAAGTCATTTAGATGTACATATCCCTAACCCATTACTTTAGTCATTGATAACTTAGTAAATGAATATATCCCTTATTCAGTTACTCATACAACAATTCTTTATTGAGTTTCTGTGATGTATAGGAATTCAATAACCTAACAGGTATTTATGATATATAATCCACAGTTTTCTCAGGATAAGTCACCTGTCAGCCTCTACTCCCCATCTTCTGGCAGTCATCAACTTGACCACATGTTCCCAATTACCCACTCCTTCCTCCCCACTTCAGTAGGGCAAAGCTCAGAAGTCACAATGACTCTGGTTTTGAAATCAACAAGAATTATTAAAAATGTGCACTGGGCCTGAGGCAAAAACCTGTCTCCAATAGCAAATTCCATCTTGATTTGTTATTTCACATCTGTTCTCTTACTTACTTGACTCTTATTAATGTAATTCCTAAGCATTCTTAGTTCCTGAATATTTTGCTTTATTGTTTGATTATCTGTTTTGTTCTGCTTTGGTTTTATATTTGTAATCCCCTCTTCTTACTTCCTCTGCATCTGGCCTTCTCTACTGATGTGTGTGGTAATATGTATTTTGACCTTGCAGCCTTATCTCATTTATGCTAGGAATTATGAGATTCTTTCTAGATGATCAGTTCAGACCTGACCATAAGAAACTAGGCTCTGACTAAGCACTCACTGCCTCTGTAGTCCTCAGGGTCTGTCTTCTGTTGCCTTTGATACCACCCAGGTCAAAATATTATAGGTGTTGTGTTTGTCAGGTAACAAATACCTGAGATGATTGATTTATAAGAGAAAAGGGTTATTTTGGCTCATAGTTTTGGAGTATCCAGTCAGATTGGCTGGCCCCACAAATCATGTGAAGAAGCAAAGCCATCATGAAATATTTCATCATGGCTGGGAAGCAAAGGAAAGGAAGAGACTGGACTTCCACTATCCCCTTTAAGGACATGACCCCAATTATATGAAGATCTCCCACTACATCCTACCTATTAAAAGTTCCACCATCTCCCAAAAGTACCAAGCTGGGAACTTAAGCTTTAACACATAGTTCTTGGGGGATCATTCCAGGTCCAAACATGGCAGGTCTATTTGTCTGTTTTGTGTTGCTATAGCAAAAAACCTGAGGTTGGGTGCTTTATAAGTTAAAAGACCTATCTCATTCATGATTCTGATGCCTAAAAGGTCCAAAGAGCATGGTACCACCATCCTGGTGTGGGCTCCCTTGGCTGAGTCATAACATGGTGAAAAACAGAAAAAAGGCCACATGCAGAAGAGACCAAAAACATGGGTTGGCATCAGTAAGGCCATCTGGGTTGAACGTTTGGTTATGTCCTTTACTATCTATGTACACTTGTGTGCAAACTTGGGAAAAGTACCTAGCTGTGCTCTAACCTCCTCATTCACAAAACAGAACTGATAACCATACTTACTTCTTGGTGTTGTGGTAAGAATCAAAAGAATTAACACAATACTTAGTGTCCAATACATAATGAGCTCTCAGTAAATTTGAGTTATTCTTACATTACAACTACATCCACACTTACAGCCCATCTTCTTGCCTCTAGACTGCCTCCCCTAATCCATTCTGCACACTGCAGGCAGGGCCATCTTTCTGATATGCTAATGCACAGTGTCACTCCCCCTGCTTCAGGGAAAATACAAAATTTTGACCTTGCCTATAAGGGCTTCCTCACCATGCCAGTCCTCCCTGAGGAGGCATCAGGACCAATTTCTTCCGGAAGCTACAGTCATGTTTCACCATTTATTAAACGTGTGTGTGTGTGTGTGTGTGTTTCAAAAGGCTCTTTGCCTTTTTGCTTCTACTCATGCTTTTCCCACTGATTGGAACATGCCGTGTCTCATCTCTTTACTTAAATAACTTGTAATTATCTTTCAAGTTTTAAGTCTCAAATTTTCTAAGACACCTTCCCTAGTTCCTCATGCAGTTTATGTACTTCCTGTATGCTCTTATAACACCTTGAAATTCATCATGGTCTCTGTAATTGTATATATAGATGCCTTTGTCTTTCATTAGATTGTAAGTTCTTTAGGTGAGATAACTTCTCCATACTACTCAAAGTTCACTTCTAATGCCTAACTCAATGTTTAGAATATAGTAAGCTCCTAAACACCCTTGTATTGGACTTGTAAACAGTTGAACATTGTCTAAAATTCTAAGTGGGGAAATGACAATCCACAGATCAAAATATGGAATATCTGTTAGCAGGTATTAAAGATACAATTCCAAAAATTCCATACGGCACATTTTCTTTACAGAAAGTTTTAGACCAGAATAGATTGATTAATGCAAGCAAAGACAAATGAAAGATTTCAGGTAATTCATTCTCCCAATTATCTTCAAAAAGTCACAAACCTTGGGTAAAAGAAAAAAAGAATCAAACACGTAGTGGTGATGGAGAGAGAAAAGGGGGATACTGACATCAATAGTGCCACTGCAAGATTGGCATCTTTTCTTTTTGGATACCCAGATGGTAGCATGTGGAATTACCACCTAGTATAGAGTCCATAGATGGTTTTCATGGAAGTATCTGCATGCATTTCATTTATCTGTCACTTTTGTTTACTCCAATGTATATACTTAACTAATTTGGCTTGACATAATCAGGACATGACCATGAGAAACAAGATGACATCTTTTAAATATTTCATTTAATAAGAAAGCACTGGTTGCAGACTCCTGTTCCTTTTTATTAGGGAAGAAGACATGGATTAACCACCATTACTCACAGGGTTAGCATGAATTTATAATAAAATTCTCCAAGACGTGTGCAATATCTACACTTCACCTAATGGAAATTGATTTAGATTTGTATTCATTTTTAACAAGTTGTAATGAACTTTCTTTTTACATTGCTCCCAGTCACACATCAGCCCTTCAAGTGCCATGCAGTCTGAGAAACATGTGCTCCGTAACAACTTATGATAGCATCCATACAACCACATGGGTTTTGGTTTCCCTAAAGCCTCCTGAGTGTGACATGGCCTAAATCAACAAGCTAGATATCTCAGTGGCTTTTCCCCAATTCTCTATGAACATTAAATGCAAAGAGTAGGAAGTGAACTGATTTCAACTACACTTATTTGGTGGGAAATTAAGGATTTACAGATCTATCTTGTCTTTATGAAGCTGTGGTTTCAATGAACTAAAACTCAAATTCTCCTAATGGCTGTTTCATATTTAGTTCAGTTCCCAAACACCAGAAGGAAGTTTTCAAGAAAACCAAAACAAATTCTCAATACTTCTCACATTGTATTGCTTTAAAAGTAATGCTTGAAGGGGCTGGGGTTGTGGCTCAGTGGTAGAGTGCCTGCCTTGCATGCGTGAGGCACTGGGTTCGATCCTCAGCACCACATACAAAATACATAAATAAATAAAGGTTTGGAAAAAATATTTTTAAAAAAAAGTAATGCTTGAAAATAAAACACAATACCTCACTGGTATTATCTGTGGTATTTTTCAGTCTTTTATCTTTGAAATGATTTGTTCTTAATTAGTAAAATAAGACCTGTCATCAAAGGAGAAAAGTATGTACTGCTTATAAGCTGAAATGGATTGTTTTTTGTATAGGAGTGACTGACTTTCATCTTGCCTTAAATAAGTGTTCATATTAGACTAAACAAAATATTAAGAATAGTATTTTACAGTTGTTAAAAATCAGTTATGTGGTAGGAGCTAATTATGAACAATCCAAAATCAATTTATAAAACATAATCATCCCTGAATGATAAAATACTTAACGAGAGCATGGCACAAGGCTCCATGTCACCAGTATGGACTACACATTAAGCAGACTTATCCAGACAAGTCTATGTGGTCAATACATGGTGATTTCCTCCATTACTATTGTTCATTTAATCATGAGCATGGCTCCCTTTATTGCACCACTGGCCCCTGATGGATCACAGCTCTACAAACACCACTAAACCACATCAGGAAGCCACAGATGGAACATTGCTCACTTTACTCCTTGAGAAAATGAGCCCACTGGCTCTTCCATCTTGGCCCCCATTGACCTTGGTCCTCTCTCAAGGTCTTATCTATAAAGAGGCAAAGAAGTTTTCTCTTAAGTTCAGTAGCTGCTTACAAGTTTTTTTTTTTTTCTTTTTGCACTATGATTCTAGTCTACAAATATAGACCTTATCCATCTGTTGATTCTTTTACTCATTTACAGGTGGCATAAGGAGAAGTGAGATTAGCTAGGGATTGAAGTCCCACAGAGCTCTACAAGTTTAGTCTTACTCACCCCTAGAGGCGAAGGAATATGCCTTTTAGGCTTGGAAAACACAGAAGCTCTGGCTTCTTCTAGAGGAGTTTCTGTCCCTACCTGTCACTCCCTTGTTGCCACAGTCTTAAACTTTATTAGCTGTACTCATTCTAATCCAGCATGCTCTTCAATCACTCTTTGGATTCTGGGGGATAAAAGGTTAGACAATAAAAACCAATGATTATCCCTGAGTCCTAGGAGACCTTGAGCTATATCCATTCATTCATTCATTCAAGTTTCTTGAGTGTGTATGCACTGTCACTCTTGTGAGCTTTAGGAAATCAAAGATTAAAAAGCCTACCTCTCTTTCTACAATGCTTGGTATTTAAGAAAGAAGATAGAAAAATAAAAGAATCTGCCTCTATTTGAAGGTCTATATGAGTCACAGTGCAAGCATAGGAAGAGAAACAGCAAAGTTTCCTTGAGGAGGGAAGCAGGGAATTTTTCATGTAGGAAGAGATTTGGGCCAAGCTCTGAGAAATGGAGGTTTCCCAGTGTACAGGTTGAGGAGTCCTATAAGCAGGTAGGGCAGCAAGAGTGAAGACACAGGGCATGTTATGAAGGGAAGCTCTCTGCTAGAGAATGCTCTAGTGCACTTGCCAAGCCAATACTCCTAGGTGGTTTGGAAAACATGTAACAAGTACCTCCCTGAGAGAAAAGGGAGAGCAAAGGCAAGGGGCTGCTCTCATCTGGCTGAGCTGCTTTACAGTGCTAGGACGCCAGCTTCTATGAAGCAGAATCCTAGATGGAAATCATGTCCTGTTCAACTTTCTCTTGCTTTGTCTGATTTTAATGACAAACAAGGCAACAGCCATGACTTCTGTCATTTGATTAGGCAGAAGAGATCTGTGGGTGTGATTCTGAAAAAGGTCTCAAATAAACACCTACTGCAGTTGGTCCTCGTTGGCATGTTGTGAGCTCATTCCTTCCCCAAACCAACTGTGATCAGAAGCATCTGCTTCATCTCTGGCATGTGTCCAGGCATTTCTGTGATCTTTGAAGCTTGAAATACTTTGCAAATGTTGTGAGACTTATAAAGAGGGCACGTTGCAAGGGTGATTTGGAAGTTCTGATTCTAGTAAATGAGCTGATAGCTCATTAGAAAACAAACCTTTCCTTTGTTGGATAATGTGTCAAACCAACAGGTATACGAGGACAGCAGACACCTTCAAGATTACAGTGGGGGTAGGAAGAATAGAGAAACACAATGCCATTGCCTGCTCATGTAGCAGGAACCCAACAGGAACCAATCAGTAGTACACAAACACCTGATTTCCCATTGGACATTGACTTATAAGACAATGACACATGTGGAATATGATTTGCTGGATACTATGTCCCCTCTGTTGGGTGAGTCATGATCTAGCACATGTGTGATTCTGAAAAATATTAGTTTCTGAAAATTTCTCTTTGTATGAGCCTTGTTAAGAAGATGACCTCAGAGCAGATTTCTTTGAAGAGTACGGAGTGCTCCTTGCTGTCATTGGTTAGGATCTTTTCCCTGCCAATTAAAAGCAAAAACAGAAGAGCACTGAAAAAAGGATATTGCTTACTAGATGCAGTTTATCATTGTCTTTTTTTGTAACCTGTCTTTGGACAGAAATGTCTTTCTCAATGTATAAAACTTAGAAATACATATGACATGGAGGATGTGGTGTCATTAAAGAGAAGAAGTCACCAGGGTTTTCAAAGCTTTATGGTACCCTATGTGGCCACAAGGGATGTCATCTCTAAATCACTTTCCAGAACAAAAAATGGTGCCATAAGTTTGGAGGAACAGATGTAGAACCAATTCCTCTGTCCCTCAGTAAGATGCTTCAACTCCAGAGGGAGGCTCTTGATTACACTGCACATTTGCCAACAATTGCCCTATATGATTTCACTTATTTTACATAAAGCAGTTGGATTGGGAAAATTTTTGAATATAACATGCAAATAAATGCAAACTGAAACTACATTTATAAAATATGCTGTGATTATGTCCATATTTCACAGGAGAAAAAGAAACATTTCATTTATTCTCAGACAGGTTGGAAAGGATATGCTCCTAAGATGACTTCTAAAGTGCAACATAGTGTGAGTTCAGGGGTCACTTTGTTTTATGATAGTTGATTACCACTCTACTAAAAGTTCTCTCTTCTCTGTGGTGGGAACCATGGTGTGTGGTATTGGTTTTATAGAACTAGAAAAAAAAAGTGATGTAGGATGTAGGTGTATAATGCATTCATTCAGTCAGCCATATAGCAATGGTTAGGGAAACTTCACCTCACGTTAAACATTATTCTGTGCACTGGAAATGCAGCAATAAAACACATGCAAATTCTGTCTCTGGATTTTACATATTAATAGTATAAGGAAGGCCAGACATATCAAATAACAAGCAAAATATATAAGGAGACAGAATGTGGAAAGTTCTATGTACAAAAATAGATCAAGGAAGGGAGAGAGGGGATGTTGGAAAGATTATTTTAAATATAGGAATCACTTGATGAGGTAAATTTAAACCAAAATGTTGATGAAATTGAATCATGAAACTGTGGAAGGGAAAAGCATTCCAGGTAGAAGAAACAGCAAGTGTAAGGGCCCAAGTTAGAAGCAATCTAGACCAGTGAGCAGAAGCTAATTGAGAGAAGAGACAAATAGTAGAAGAGAAGGTTAAAGAGGTCACAAAAGTCTTTGGAAATGCATGTGTTGTGTTTTGGCACACGTATGCATGAAGGTGAGGTAGGAGGAGCCACTACCTTATTACCCATTCAAGATAGCTGGTGTAAGGTATTTGCAATAGGTAAAGGTCCTCAAGGATAAAGGATCAAAAGTCAGCAAGTGAGCTGATTTTGCATTTTAAGATGTTGAGATAAAAAAGAATAGTCGGCCCAAAGGAGGGAAAAGACAATAAAGGTCAACAAGAAGGCAAGCATGAGAACAGCCATTTTAACATGCCCAAATATGTTATAAAACAGTTTCCATTTCTTAAAGGGCATACGTTTCCATCTTGCAGAGAGCGGCTGCGGAATTTTGCCTGTGCACACACTCGCCATAAATGAAAGATCAAGGACCAATCAAGAGGAGCTTATCAACTTCTCCATTTTACCTGCCTGCCTGTAAAGCAGGAATTCTGTAAAAGGTAAAAGGCATTCTTACCCCTTCCCACTCTCCCACCCCCCACAGGAGGCTCACTGTGCTGAGAGTTCTTTTTCTCACCTTTTTTTTCCCTTGGGGTTGGGGGGCTGGGGGGTTGAGGCGGGGCCGGTACCAAGTAACTCGGGGCACTCAACCACTGAGACATATCCTCAACCCTATTTTGTAGTATATTTAGAGACAGGGTCTCACTGATTTCCTTAGCGCCTCGCTTTTGCTGAGGCTGGCTATGAATTCGCTGTCCCTCTGCCTCCACCTCCAGAGCCGCTGGTATTATAGGCGTGCACAAGCACAACCAGCCCACCTTCCCTCTTAATAAAATTTCTGCTAGCTTGCTTACCTAAGCGTTCAGGGTGTTATTTCGTCAGCTCCCTGGAACACAAACCAGATTCCTGCCGGTAACACTGTCAGAGTCTGCGGAGATCAATCTGATACAGCATGATACATATGGTACCAGGAATCAGTCAGTCATTTCTTGGATCAGACGCTTCTGTGTAATACCTGTGGTACTGTGTAGGCATGGAAGCATCTAGAGGCCAATTCTCTCACCTGGTTTACTTTTGTATTTTCCGTTGAATCTGAAGACATTCCCAGGAGTAAATATCAGTAGCACCTGTTGAATGAATAAGTGAGTAATCATACATAGTAAGAGATCTTTAGAACTTGATTAGACATCATGACACAAAAATTATGTAACATGTGATCCTAACATATACCACAACTCTATGTTATGGAAAACTTAAGAGTTTGCCTCTTTAATTAACCACATCCTTGGGAGAAAAGATTGGCAGCCAAGTGTTTTCACATCATATGAATGTGAACACAGGAGAAAACCCTGTTTAGGAAGATTAGGGTTTTTTTAAGTTGTTTTTTTTTCCTTAGGTAATGAATGTAGAGGCAGCATCCAGCTCATCCTTTCAAACTGCTGAGTCATTTGCCACTTGAAATGAATTGAGGGCTGTTAAAGGTTTTATAGAAGAATTCATTAAATATGTATAGAGCTAGCTTAGATGGAAATTGTTATAAAATCTGGCAACAGTTCAAACAGCAAAACGTTTCAGTTTATGATGGAGATATTTTACTCCCGCTCGGATTCTGTATTCCATTAGTCCATTCAACCTGGCGAAGCACGAATCATCCGAACCTGGCATGGTAATTGCTGTAACTGCTCACACGGCTGCTCTGGGAGCCAAGCAAAACATTGTGATTCCAGCCAGGTGTTCCTTCACCCAGGAGGCTCGGTATTCAGCGAGATCTGTGCGTTCACCTAAGTGCTGACACTTTCTGATTGCCTGCAGGTGGGATTTGAGACTATTGGAATAAACACGTGCATGCGCATACATATGTTTTCTCAGAAAGGTGCGCAGATGCGGGCGCATGCACAGGAATTGCATGCTCTTACCCATGCACAATTTCTAGCTGTGGGAGGAGGTAATGAAAAAGAAAAAGGAGAGTTGGGAAGCAGCATGCTATGGTGAAAAGAGCAAGTGACTTGGAATTAAACCGCTGGCTTCACATTCCAGTTGTGCCACTCTAGTTGAGTGACTATCTGTAGATTTCCTAAACTCAGCCTGTGACCCTGTATGTTCATTTACTTTTGAAATAATACTTATTTTGTGCCTGAAACACTTTTGCTATAATACTCCATTTGTGTTCCTTACATTCTGAAAACCCATGTTCTAAAAATAACAAAAGAAAACAAGATTTGGGTTCAGACTATTCAAAATCTATACAATTTGATAACAAGAGCACTAACAAACAATTCTTTAAAAATGCTAGCAAGAAAAAATGGTTGAAGTCCTAATAAACACCTAAATACCAACTTTCAGGGTTTATATTGTCTGAAGAGGGGAGAAAGAAGGTTGGAAACACCTGATTATGAGGACAAGGTTGGGATATTCACATTTCCCAAATGGAGCATGTAGTAAAAAAGAGTGAAAAGAAAAAAAAGCGGGGGTGGGGGGAGTGGGGATAGATGTGCAATATGGTATTTTTACGACTTCCTGAATTCACCTGAGTTAATGTACTTCTTGTTTAGGTGTTTTTGCTTGGTGGCACAAATTTAATGGCCTAGGAAAAAGCACTTATTAACCAATGAGATTTCTGCATTTCTGTTTTTGTTTGCTTCTGTATGTGAGCTAATTTGCATTATGAAAAATAGGATGGAAAGAACAGACTGTACTTAATGTACACTTTGGAATGTAATAAATAGTACAGAATTGTGAAGAAAAATGTGATGGTGCAGATGATATATTAAAGTAGTTGGCATAATGTCTGACACAGAATATATGACAAACAAATACATATTTTTTTCAGAAGACAAAATCAAGGAAAGGCATAACTGTTTGGAATCTTGTGCAAAAAGAGTCCAAGAAATCAAAAAGTCTAAAAACCTTTCTCTGCTTATATCATGTTGGAGCAATTCCCAGTGTCGGAAATGGGACAGAAAGTAGTATAGGAGAAGAGTAGTTATGCACAAAGAAAAGGACTGAGATCTAACTGTAGAGAAAAGACAGTCCACCAAATGCCTCAATAACCTCTTGAGTTCCAAGAAGAATGATGACTTTTCAACTCTCCAAAGTATACCTTAATTACAAATTACACAATGTAGTCCAATACAAAGGGGCTTTACAATTTGTGCCTTGGTTAATTGTGCAAACTGAGACTCTTAACAAAAAAAAAATCTTATTTCCATTCTCTATTATAATATTGGATTCAATGTTGTCATATGTTTGCCATATATTATCAATTAAAATATAGCCACAGGTTATCATTTAAAATCTAGTGAACAAGAGTACTGATGAACAATGACAGGGAGGCCTAACATGACATGGTATAAGTTAAGGCTGCAAAAATGTCTGCGTTGCTGGCAGATAAAGTGAAAGGTAGAGACTATGGGCAAATGTTGATAGAAGATCTAATAAGGACCACATCACAGGGGTGGTGTTGGAATGCAAGAGTTTGGATATAATCTTGTAGCCATTAGAATAAAACTAAAGAGTAGTAAGCTCTCCACATCTGCACAGTCAATCAACTGAACATGTACAGATTTTTCTTGTTGTTATTTCCTAAATAATACAGAATAACAGCTATTTCCTTAACATTTGCATTGATTAGATATTATAAGTAATATGTTTCCTAAGCATTTGCATTGTATTAGATATAACAAGTAATCTACATATGATTTAAAGTATACAAGAATGTGTGCATAAGGACATAAAATAACATTTTATAGATAAATTTAAACATCCAGGGATTTGGGGTATCTGTGGAGGTATCTCCCAAAGATATAGAGAGATGACTGTGTTAACTAGGGAATGAAAATAGGTCAATTTTTGATTTAGGGAAGATCCAATATGGCTGCCTAGAGGGACACTGCATTCCTTGTCACTCCCTGACCTGGAAATTAAGCAGTGGGAATACTGTTTCTCTCCAAGTTATTAGAGGACCCCCAACAGCTGCTCCTGCACAAGAATCCCAGCCACATGCCCAGTGTTTGCACAGGACCCCTGGCATCAGCGCCAACCCACACAAGACCCTTAGTCGCCAGTCCCACACAGGATCCCTGACTGCTGTTCCTTTATGGAACCCCATCTATCAGCGTGGGGCTCCCCAGGTCGCCTCCATCTTCGAACACTCCATCTGCTGTCATAGTTCCCTTCACACAGTAGCCTGCACCTGGAGACACTGGACAGGGTCTGGAGACAGCCGCCCACCACAGAGGTATATCAGAGCCGTATCTCCAAACACATTGCCCAATGCCACCACCCAGCCTACCCCGACACCCCATCTCTGAAAGCAGACGCCTCTATCTTGGGGTACCTTTGTCACCATCTTGGATTATCCTCATTACCCCCATCTCCATCTTTAGTTGGGGCAACCCCCAGATGGAGCCTAGAAGCAATATCAAGGTACTGGTAGTCCCCTAACACCCCCTCTCCCCTGCAGCCACTAACCGGGCACAGCACTTGCAGTTACTTGGCCGTACTATATCTTGCAAAGCCTGGTCCTGATCTGCCTGATACAAAACAGCTCTCTGTTACAAGTGTGCAGGCCCTAGAGTGCAGCCCATAAGACCTCTGGAGAGAGAGGTTCCTGATTGGGAAGTAGGGAGCAGATGAGTGAGATACAATTTAGAGACTAAATTAGAGATGAGGATTTGTGAAGTCTACAGCCAATATAAGGAGATAAGACCAGGCACCCACATCAAATGAGTGGGCCCCAAAGGAGATTCTTGGGGTGCAGTCTTCACACAGGGACTGGCAAGTTCTATACCCCACCTCCAGGAGTTCTGCCTCTAAGACCAATCCTTCTACCCTAATAGCCTTCACCATCCTGAGGGTAGAGTTACAAGCAGCAAACCACCCCGCCTACTGCATGACAAGGGAAGCAGGAAAGTACTGAACTCCAACAGAAACAATCCTTAAGCCTTGAGAGGTTTTTTTTTATTTTTTTCTATTATCTTTTTTTTCTTCTTTTTCTTTTCTCTTTCTCTTTTTTCCACTCTCACATCCTCAACATTTGTGAAAACAAGTATTTTTCATGTATTAGGCTACTGAGGACTGGGATGCCTGATTAGTATATTACAGTTGTATATTCTTTTATCTTCTATTTTTACATTTTTTATTTTTCATAATTTTATGCTTGTTTTTTATATTCACTCTATTTTATTCCTACTTACTTGTCTTCTCAAAATCTTTTTCTACTAGCCAACTTCTTTTGATTCATCTTTCACACTTTCTAAGATCTAATAACTCTATATCCTCACTTCCTACCTCCTTAACATCTCATACTACACCCCACCCCCAGTTCTCTCTTGTTCATCATCAGAAACTGTAGACTCTTTTGCAAACCTACTGTTTATATTGTAGATAATACCTGAATTTGCCATTTCTGTATATTGTGAGAAAACCGTAAATGTCTTATTAGGAAGTATTTGGTTTAAAGCTGTGTATTGTTTGTATTGGGATCTGTTAATATTGATCTCCCCTTTAAGGAGAGGTATTGGAATCCTGCAGGGAAACTATAAGCCTATAGGGTAAAAACTGTAACTCCTCAGATCTGTAGTGCTAGAAGGGAAGACACACCACATGAACAACATGAAAAAATAAGGAAAGAAAATGCCCCAAACAGACCAAGATACATTATTAGAGTCCATGGCCAGCAGAGCAGAATAAATGTCAGAGAAGGAGTTCAGGATGTACATAATTAAAATGTTCTGTGAATTAAATGATGATATAAGAGAGCAAACACAGGCAGCAAAAGATCATTTTGATAAAGAGCCACCTAGTGAAATATAGGAAGGGAAAGATTACTTCAATAAGGAGAGATTCTGAAAAAAAAAAAAGAAAAGAAAAGGAAACAAACAGAAATCCTGGAAAAGAAAGAAACAATAAACCAAATTAAAAACTGAATAGAAAGCATCACCAACAGATTAGGTCACTTGGAAGATAGAACTTCAGACAATGAAGACAAAATATATAATCTTGAAAATAGAGTTGACCACACAGGGAAGATGAACATAAGATCCAAGAATTATGGGATAACATGGAAAGACCAAATTTAAGAATTATTGGGATAGAGGAAGGCATAGAGTTACAAAACAAATGAATGAACAATCTATTCAATGAAATAATATTAGAAAATTTTCCAAACATGAAGAATGAATTGGAAAATCAAATACAAGAGGCTTATAGGACACCAAATGTACAAAATCACAACAGATCTACACCAAGGTGCCTTATAATGAAAATGCCTAGCATACAGAACAAGGAGAGAATTTTAAAAGTCACAAAAGAAAGGAATCAGATTATATATAGGGGGAAATTAGGATCTCTGCAGATTTCTCAACCCAGACCCTTAAAGCTAGAAGAGCCTGGAATAATATATACCAAGCTCTGAAAGTCAATGGATGCCAACCAAGAATCTTATATCCAGCAAAATTAAGCTTCTGATGTGATGATGAAATAAAAACATCATAAACAAAAGTTAAAGAATTTACAATGAGAAAGCCTGCACTAGAGAACATTCTCAGCAAAATATTCCATGTTAAGTGAAGTAAGCCAATCCCAGAAAACCAAAGGCAGAATGTTCTCTCTGATAAGTGGATGCTGATCCATATTGGGGGAGGGAGTGGATAGCATGGGAGAAATGGAGGAACTTTGGATAGGGCAAAGGGGAGGGAGAGGAGGGAGAGGGCTTGGGGGTAGGAAAGATGGTGGAATGAGATAGACATCACTACCCTGGGTACATGTATGAAGACACAAATGGTGTGACTCTACCTTGTTTACAATCAGAGAAATGAAAAATTGTGCTCCATATATGTACTGTGAATTGAAATGCATTCTTCTGTTTTAATAAATACAAAGAAATGAAAGTGGAACGTTACCACTAATTTTCAGAAATAAAAGTATTATAATAGAAAATAATGTGATTTAGGAGAACTAAATGCTCTGGATGAGAGAAGCTAACCAAAATGAAGCTACATCATAGCTTTTGTTTTTCTTCTGCTTTTTTTTTGGTAAGCCAAAATTTCATACAGCTACTGTTCCCATCCTCTGTGTCCGCCTACCTACCTCTTCTGCCTTCCTTTATTTTCTGAACTCATTTCCTGAGTTATCTGTGCTTTCTCCACCATTTGAAATGAGGGCCTGTTTACATTCAACATAACTAAATGGCAAGGGATCTATAGTTGGAATGTATTATGAGCTATTATGAAATGCAGAAAAAATGTAGTTAATTTTAGCAATCATCACGACTTTGTGGTGGAGTCGACTCTTGAAAATGTTATGCAGCTTAAGTAGGTGGAAGAGCAGTGACAAGGAAGACTGACTTAGGACTCAGAATTATAATGCAGTCTCTATTATAATACAGTCTGTAGCTACAGGTTGGGCTCCTTAAACGTGTTCTGACTGTACATTTCTATAGTATTAAAGGAGAGTGCTAAGTTAGATAATTTTTTAAATGGCTGCCAACTGGGCATGATTTGTGTGGTTTTCTTGGGTGAAGTTATGAGGGAAGTTGGTTCTTGCTGGATGGAGAAGGAACTATGTCTTGGAACTAGCAGAATGTAGACACAGGAGAAAGGGCTGAATTCAAAAAACTGGAAGAAGGCCATTTGATGTACTTCAGTATTAAAGAAGAAATCAGACGGTTCTAAAACAGCTCTCACTAAGGAAGGGACTTAGGCACTCGCAGAGTGTTCCACTATGGTGATACATTATGGGAGTCTTTTCCTGAGTCTAATCCCTGGATATAAGCTTCTAGCTAGATGATGTCAGCTCCTGATGCAAATTACACTGTGTTCTTTGTGTGGCTATTTTTAGCCCTCATAGTATGTGATTTCTCTCAAGGACAACAGGAATGTTCATAAACTATGCATAGGTCATGATGGTGCTTAATGGAGAAATAGCCATTCATTAACAGAGCATTAAATGTTTAATAGTCCATTAGCATAAAATCTTTTTTACAATTTGGGGAATTATTTTCTAATGTGCCTTTTCCCACTAACCAGAGGAGTGTTGTGGTATTGAAATTCATAAAGGTGTCTAGTTTTTTGACCCTTCTAGAATTCAGTAGGTTTTTCTCCTAATTTTCTGGAAATGTCAAACCTAATCACTCTATAATTATCAGTTAAACAGTCAGCTGTATCTCCTCCTGGACCTTTTGCATAAACATTTAGAAAAATTAGAGACTAAATCACTTGGTGATCCCATTATGAATGGAGGTGGAGTGGGTATGCCATTCCTTGTTATAAAGGGGCCTCTGACAATTGCAGAGGCTGCACAGCTTGGGATGCCTGGAGAAAGACTAGCACTGCTAGGTCCTGTGTGTGCATCTGTGTTCAGAATTGCTGGAGTCAAATTTTACCTCTGTGTATCTCAGCAAGAGGAATTGGAAGAGAGTTGGTAGAAACAGGAGGCAAAAAAAAAAAAAAAAAAGAGAGTGAGAGAGGGAAAGGAGTGGGTGATGTTGCTATCCAGAGCTTTGCCAATCAAGCTGAGAAGAACTGCAAAGGAATGTGAGCCAAAATGTCCCAAGCCAAATCATCCCTACTTCACGGCCAGCCAGTTCAAGTAGGACTCACGCTGGTATTGGTGCCAGAGAAAGGAAGACAGGGCCATTCAGCATAGCAGCAAAGGAGGGAGGCACAGGTACCTATGTAAGACCAGTTTAAAAATGTAGCCTTTCCTCTTCTCAGGCCACTCCTTACTTAAACTGAGTTTATTCCATGTCTGGAGGAAAGCAACCTGGAATTAAGAATTTTAGAATATGAACAAAGATTAACTCCCTATGAGGGATTAGAGCACCCCACTCCATGGGTGCAGCCCTAACCTAAATTTTATGAGACTGAGGGAAAGGAATTGAAATGCTTTGACTGAAAATGGAATGCACTGTTCATTGTCACAGAAACTTCTGTCCATTTTGTTTTCTCATAACATTTGTATTTCCATTTTACAAATACCCACAGAGGTTATGGACAGAGTATTGCTGAAAGATCAATAACAATTAGGATAGTACAGAAGAAAACAGATCAAAAGTTGGCATTGCCTTTTAAATTAGAGTAACTAGTGACAATCATAAATCACAGATATTTAGAATGTTCAGTCTGGTGAGGACCTCAGAGATTGGTGGGGCTGACTCCTTTGTTGTGCAAATGAGGAAATTTATGGAGGCTGCATTACTTCCCCAAGGTAACAACTCCAGCTGGTGGTAGAGCAGTTCCTAGAAACCAAGGATGCCAAGGCCCAGAAGAGGTTTCGTGATTAGTCTTATTTGTTATCAATAACAACCAGAATAATAGCAATTACATTTCCCCAACCAAACAGCTTGAGGTAATTTTGTATTTGAATCACAAAATGATTAATATAGATCTAAGAAAAAAAGAGAGTGATTATGTATGGAAATATGCTTTCTTTAACTACCAAAATGGTAAAGTTGAAGTTTGGGGGCTTACGTTTAACATTTTCTTGGACAAATGCAGATGGGTTTTAATTAACTTCACTGATACAATTATACACAAACATTTAACAAAACTCAGCTACGTGCATTTATCTTATTGACAAAATAAAGCATATGCTGTTGTATTGAGGCCTTTAGTGATTGTATTTTTCACGCTTCTGACACATTGTGATATTTTGTATCAGTTTGTATTTGTCTTTCTGCATCTCAAATGCAAAACAACTTCCCTTAATGTTATGATGAGTTACAAGCCAGAATATACTAATGTCAAAACATGAAAAATTTCAGATTCAAAACCTTTTCAGTTTAATAGACTTATTTATAACTCTGAATATTGTACAGACCTTTTCACATTTACTAAATTCTGTATGTTTTAATTTGCCAATGTAGGTCTGTTTCACAATAAATTTCCAGGGTTGAATATTCATTTTAAAAAGTAAAATGATTTCAACAACTTAATCATCTTCCCATTTGGATGACCTCTGTAGGCGTGAAGTTAATACCTTCTTGAAATGAGAGAGTGACGGAAAGGAGAGTTCACATTATTGATGTTCCTTGTAGAATTTCATTAAAGACTGATTTCTTTGTCTTATTTTTTTCTTTTTACGTCTTTTCTCACATTCTCCTTCAAGAGAAATACTTGCAAGATCCCATGTAAACTGGTATTGGACTACTTTGTCCCCTTATTCTGGGGACAAAATGGAAATGACCAGAAAGAAAGTTTCTGCTGCCATTCTGAGTGGCCTCACCCTGTAAAGGACCATTATTCATATCAAGAATAATAAAAAATCCCAGTGAAACCATGATAGATAGCATCTTCTCTTATTCACTACCCCTTCTAATTAATGTAAAATTATTACAGTGATTACATATTAGAACTTTTATTCTAGAAAAAAATGAACTACTTTATGAACTGTCTTTTTTTAAAAATATTTATTTTTTAGTTGCAGGTGGACAGAATATCTTTATTTTGTTTTTATGTGGTGCTGAGGACCGAACCCAGTGCCTCACGCGTGCTAGGTGAGCACGCTACCACTGTGCCATAACCCCAGCCCAATTATGAACTGTCTTTCTTAAAAAATATTTTTGAGTTGTTGATGGACCTTTATTTTTTATTTATTTATATATGGTGCTGAAGATCAAACTCAGTGCCTCATGTATGCTAGGCAAGTGTTCTACCACTAAGCTACAACCCTAGCCCCATGAACTGTCTTTTTTATTTGGTCTAATTTGTTATATATAATAATAGAATGTATTTTCACATTATACATATATGGAGAATAACTCCTCATTCATTTGGTTGTACAGGAGGTAGAATTGCATTGGTTGTGTAATCATATATACACATAGAAGAGTAATGTTCGATTTATTCTATCTTTACTATTCCTGTTGCCTCTCCTTTCCCTTCATTCTCCTTTGTCTAATCCAAAGTACTTCTATTCTTCCCACTCTCCACCCATATTGTAAATAAGTTTAGCATTCGCATATCTGAAAACACGTTCTGCCTTTGGTTTTGGGGGATTAGTTTATTTCACTTAGCATAATATTCTTCAGTTCCATTTATTTACTGGCAAATGCCAGAATTTTGTTCTTCTTTATGGCTGAGTAGTATTCTTTTGTGTATGTATACCACATTTTCTTTATCCATTCATCTGTTGAAGGGCACCTAGGCCTTTTCTCCAGTGTATGTTTTTGGCACCTTTATCTAGTATGAGATAACTCTATTTATGTGGGTTTGTCTCTGTGTCTTCTATTTTGTACCATTGGTCTATGTGTCTATTTGGGTGCCAATACAATGCTATTTTTGTTACTGTAGTATAATTTAGTTTTTTAGTGTAATTTAAGGTCTGGTATCATGATGTCTTCTGCTTCACTTTTCTTGCTAAGGATTGCTTTGGCTATTCTGGGCCTCTTATTTTTCCAAATAAATTTCATGACTGCTTTTTCTATTTCTATGAAGAACGTCATTGGGATTTTAATAGGAATTTCATTTCATCTGTATAGCACTTTTGTTAGTATGATATTTTGACAATATTAACTCTGCCTATCCAAGAGCAAGGGAGATCTTTCCATCTATATAAGGTAGTTTTCAATGTCTTTCTTTAGAGGTTTGTAGTTTGCATTGTAGAGGTCTTTCACCTCTTTTGTTAGATTGATTCCCAAATACATTTTTTGAGGCTATTATGAATGGAGTAATTTTCCTAACTTATCTTTTAGTGGATTCATCACTGATGTATAGGAATGCATTTGATTTATGGGTATTAATCTTATATCCTGCTACTCAACTGAATTCATTTATGAGTTCTAGAAATTTTCTGGTAGAATTTTTTGTTTCTTCTCAATATAGAATTATGTCACTGGCAAATAGGGATAGTTTGAGTTTTTCTTTCCCTGTTCATATCCCTTTAATTTCTTTCTTCTGTCTAATTGTTCTGGCTAGAGTTCTAAGGACAATGTTGAATAAAAGTTGTGGCATCCTTGTCTTGATCCAATTCTTAGAGGGAATATTTTCAATTTTTCTCCATTTAGAATGATTTTTCCCTCAGTTTAGCATAGCTACCTTTTACAATATTGAGATATATTCCTACTAACCATGGTTTCTCCAGGATCTTGAATGTGAAGAGGTGCTGTAATTTGTCAAGTGCTTTTTTGCATCTATTGAGACAATCATATGATTCTTCAAGTCTATTGAAGTCTTCAAGTCTATTGATGTGATGAAGTATGTTTATTGATTTCCATACACTGAACCAATTTTGCATCCCTGGAATGAACTCCACTCAATTATGGTTCACTATCTTTTTAATACGTTTTTGTATGAAATTTGCCAAAATTTTATTGAGAATTGTTGGATCTATGTTCATCAGGAATATTGGTCTGAAGTTTTCTTTCCTTGATGTGTCTCTGTCTGGTTTTGGTATCAGGGTAATATTAGCTTCATAGGATGAGTTTGGAAGCGTTCCCTCCTTTTCTATTTCATGGTACAATTTGAGGAGTATTGGTGTTAATTATTCTTTGAAGGTATTATAGAACTAGGCTGAGAATTCATCTGGTCCTGGACTTTTCTTAGTTGGTAGGCTTTTGATGGCGTCTTCTATTTCCTTGCTTGAAATTGATCTGTTTAAGTTGTGTATGTCCTCCTGATTAGTTTGAGTAGGTCAGATGTCTCTAGAAACTTGTTAATATCTTCAAGATTTTCTATTTTATTGGAGTATAAATTTTTAAAATAGTTTCACATTATTGTCTGCATTTCAGTAGTGTCTGTCATGATATTTCCTTTTTCATCATGAATTTTAGTAATTTGAGTTTTCTCTCTCTTCCTCTTGATTAGCATGGGCAAGGATTTATCAATTTTTTTTATTTTTTCAAAGAGCCAACTTTTTGTTTTGTCAATTTTTTGAATTGTTTCTTTTGTTTCAATTTCATTGATTTCCGCTCTGATTTTAATAATCTCCTGTTTTCTAATGCCTTTGGTGTTAATTTGTTCTTCTTTTTCTAGGGCTTTGAAATGTAATGTTGGGTCCTTTATATGTTGGCTTTCTATTCTTGCATTAAACTTTCCTCTTAGAACTGCCTTTATAGTGTTCCAGAGATTTTGATATGTTGTTTTGCTTTTCTTACTTACTTCTAAGCATTTTTAAAATTTTATTCCTAATTTCTTCTGCTATACATTTGTCATTCAGTAGCATATTATTTAGTCTCCAAGTGTTAAAGTAGCTTTTATTATTTATTTTATCATTGATTTCTTTTTTTTTTTAAATATTTATTTTTTAGTTGTAGGTGGACAGAATATCTTTATTTTATTTTTATGTGGTGCTGAGGATCGAACCCAGTGCCTCACGCGTGCTAGGCGAGCACGCTGCCACTGCGCCATAACCCCAGCCCCTTATCATTGATTTCTAATTTCATTCTATTATGATCTGACAAGATGTAAGGTATTACCTTTATTTTATTTTATTTTTGTATTTGATGGAAAACTTGCTTTATGGCATAAGATATGATCTATTTTAGAGAAGGATGCATGTGCTGCTAAGAAAGTGTATTTGATCATTGATGAATGAAACACTCTATATATGTTTGTTAAGTCTAATTTGTTGATTGCATTATTTATTTCTTGTTTCTTTGTTTAGAATTTTTGTTTTTGAGAATCTATCCAGTAGTGAGAGAGGTGTGTTAAAGACACCCAGTATTATTGTGGTCTACTTGATTCTTGAAATTGAGAAGTGTTTGTTTAGATGTAAGTAGATGCTCCATTGTGTGGGGCATACATTTTTACAATTGTTATGTCTTGTTGATCTATAATTCACTTAAGCATTATGAAATGTCCTTCCTTTTCCTTCCTAATTAACTTTGGCTTGAAGTCCTTTATCTAATATGAGGATAAAAACCCTTGTGTGTTTGCATGATCCATATAAGTCATATGTTTTTTCCCATCCTTTCACCTTCAGTCTATGGATGTCTTTGCCTATGAGATGAGTCTCTTGGAGACAGCATATTATTGGGTCTTATTTTTTATAAAAGTGTCAATCTATGTCCCAGTCCACTAGTCTATATATTTTGATTGATGTGGTTAAGTCATTTATGTTCAATGTTATTATCAAGATATGATTTATTTTCCCAGTCATTTTGGTTTATTTTTGGTTTTTAATTTGAATTACTTTCTCCTTTGATTGACTATTCCTTTACGTGTAGTTCCTCTGCTTGCTGGCTTTCATTTTATTTTTTCATTTTATCTTCATGGAATATTTTGCTGAGAATGTTCTGTCGTGCAGGCTTTTTAATTGTAATTTTTTAAAACTTTTGTTTATCATGGAAGGTTTTTATTTTATTGTAAATTTTGAAGCTTAATTTTTCTGGGTATAATATTCTTGGTTGGTATCCATTTTCCTTCATAGCTTGGTATGTATTATTCCACAAACTCCTATATTTGAAGGTTCTGGGCTGAGAAATCAGCTGAGATCTGTATTGTTTATCCCCTAAATGTAATTTGACATTTTTCTCTGGCAGACTTTAAAATTCTTTCCCTATACTGTATGTTAGACATTTTAAAATAATGTGCCTTGGTGTCTGTTGTAATTTTGTATATTTGGGGTCCCTTAAGCCTCCTGTATTTAATTTTCCATTACATTCTTTAGGCTTGGGAAATTTTTTGATAATATTTTATAAAAAACATTGTGCATTATTTTGGTTTGAATCTCCACTCTTTCATCTATCCCAATAAAACTTAAATTTGGTCTTTTTGTTCACCCATCTTTCTTGGAAGTTATGTTCATGGCCTCTTAATATCTCTCCATGGCCAACTTTATTTTCAAGATTGTATATTTTGTCTTCATTGCCTGAAACTCTGTCTTCCTAATGGTCTAGTCTGTTGGTGATGCTTTCCATTAAAATTTTAATTTGGTTTATTGATTTCTTCCTATGAAGAATTTCAGCTTGATTTTCTTTCCAGAATCTCTCTTGTTTGATGTGATCTTTCACTTCCTGAATTCTCTCTGATTTCCCTCCTTACATTGTCCTTTACCTCACAGATTAGCTTAACATGTACATTCTAAATTCCTTCTCTGTCATTTCTTCCACTGTTGTGTCAATGGATTCTATTATTGGAGCATCTTGCTTTGTTTGGGGATGATTTTTCCCTTCTTTTTTCATGTTCTTTGTGTTACTACCCATCTAGCAGTATGGATCTTAGGTAATGTAATTTCTAACCTCTAGAATTATAGTGTTCCTTAAGGTTTATAGTACCTCACCTTCAAGGGAGAGACAAATAACAACAGCAACCAATGCAAACAATATACAGCATTAAACCAAATAGCTCCTACTAAGACATCTATAGTTTTGTCATATTAAACAGAAATGACATGTTCAGTTATTGCATACAATAAAAATAGTAAGTTTGCAAAAGGGTTTACAATTTCAAATGGTGGATGAAGAAAACAGAAGTGGTATAGTTTGTGATATTTATGAGGAAGGAGGAGAGAAGATAGAAGTAAAAAACGTATGAACAGTGAATGAGGGGGAAATAGAGATTGGCTATTAGCAGGAGAAAATGAGAATCAGAGGAAACAAATAAGTGAGAGAAAAAATATATATAAAGTAAAAATTTTCAAAAATTAAAAATAGAAAAAAGTAAAAATAAAAGAATTAAAAAAACTGAAATATACTAGCCAGACATCCTATTCCTCAATAAACTGATGCATGAAAAATAATTGGTTTAAAAAATGATAGATATGTAAGAAAAAATAGAAAAAGAAAAGAAAAAAATCTCACTGAAAAAGTGAGCAATTGTTTCTGTTGGAGTTCAAAAGATTCTCAGCTTCCCTTCTCAGCAGCTAGATGGGGTTGTCTGGAGTGTGATGCTTGCCACACCCTCAGGTTGGGGTTGCTAGGGTGAGAGGGTTCATCCTGGAGGTGAATCTCCTGGAGACAGGGTATAGGCTTAAGTATGCTCTAGTCTCTTTGCTGAATGCCAGTTGACCAGGAGATTTTAAGTCAGCATATTCCAGGACCCAATAATTGTCGGTCCACGCTGAAGAATCCACCCCAGAATCTTCTTTGGGTTTTACTTGTGTGTTGGAGCCAATTCTTAGCCCATGATGTCTTCTGCAAACCCCATGATTCCTGGTCTCTGATTCAGTCTCCAAACTCAATCTCTCCCACCCTTGCCCTTTCAAATTCTCCATCAGGCACTTCTCTCCCAGTTGGTCCTCTAAGCAGCTGGATTGGAAGAGGTGGGAGAAATCCAGATGGGTTTCTTCAACCAGTATTCCCCGTGTAAACCTCTCTCCACACTTGATTTTTCCCTGGTCACTTAGGCCCATTCTCTGTCACACAGTGTGAGTTTCCCTGGCTTGGTTTTTGAGCCAGACTCAGGTCTGTCGGAAATTGGCTCTCCCCGTTGCTGGCCCCCATGCCACTGCTGCAAAAATGATTCATTCCATTGCCTTCTGCACACTGTAGGGAGAGATGGTGGCTTCTTTCCTGTACAAGGATATTTTGCTGTGCAGCTTACTATTTATTGGGGCAGAGGCTCTGATATCTAAACTCTTCATATCCTGACACACCTCAGTCCTCCCAAGAATGGGGGTTCTTTTAATTCCTTTATTGCTTCACTGCATTCACAGAGGGCCCATTCTGGTTTGTGCCTCCAGCTGCTGCTATGGCTGTGGGGATGGTTATTTTTTTCCTATTTTACTATATTTGATTTCCTGAGTCCCCTGATCTGTTTTGAGTGTTCAGCATTAAATTCCATTGATGTCCCCCTAATTCTTCTTCATTCACCCACCTTGATAAAAAGCTACCTGTCTGCTTTTCTTGGTTTCACACTACAGAGACACTAGGAAAGCCACATCTCTATTTCATCATCTGTACCTACCTTAGTGTCTTTCCTTATAACATAACATTATTGTTTAGCAAGTGATTGAAAATATTTTGATCAATAAGATCTTGAAGAAACATTGTAATCCTGGAAATTCATTGCCTTTCGATGCTCTCTCTTCTTTCTGTAATCATGCAAAATGTGGCTCATTCACTAGGAAGAAGGTGGCATGTGCCGTCTACTGGGAACAAATCAATAGGCATGTCTGAATTTGTGTACTAAACTTGCCTCCATGGTGATTTTGCAAGCAGGAATTAATCAGAGCTGTGATTACTAATGTAATTTTTGCTCTATATGTGCACATGCATGTGTACCCAAGCAAAATGTTTGGTTATGAATATTGACTGAGTTGATTAGCATGGATCTACTCTGCAGGGCTTAGAAAATATTAGACTTTTCTTCAAAGAAACCAGAGGTGCCAGATAAGGCATGTGAATGAAATATATGATTAAGAGCATTAATCCTATTGAGTTTCAAGCTTTTCACTATAATCTTGAAACAAAATAGAAAGACCTAGGAAGCCAAAAGAAAAAAAAAATGTATTAGGGACTTGGGTGGATTATTTTAAATCTCTTGAAAAACTGATTTTGAAAATGCAAGTGTGACAAACTATGGTACAAATAAATTGTAGGCCATGACCCCTCATTCATTTATTTGTTCATTCATGCAATGTATATTTTTGACTTTTTACTATATTCCAAGCCCTTTTCTAGGCATCGCTGATAGAGCAGTGAACACAACTAATGAAAGACTGGCTCTCATGGAGCTGATATTCTTTTGGAGAGAAAAATAATTACCAGTCATGCATTATTAGCAATTCCTAGGCAACATTTAGAATAATACCTAGTGATAACCTAGAAATATTCACAAATTTCTGGATTATACTATTTTATAGCAACATAGATGCATTTTATATTCACATGCTATTAATTGCTTCATTTGTCACTGGCTGAGTTTCAACCATCTGCCTATTACAGTTTGACTTGCTGAGCTGAGTTAAGGCCTTTCTCTGTCTCCAGTTTCATGTTCCCAAAGTCCATAGAGGTTGAACTGAGCAGACAGTGCTGCATTGCTGCCTTCTGTTTGGCTTATTATCACCAGGGCCTCAAGATCTCTCTCAGTACCAGCTCTAAGTAAATTTAAAATTTGAATCTTTGCACATCAGACACTGAGAAAGAATATGGAGGCTGCACTTGACCTCATATCTTTTCATTCCAAGTTTGTAATGGACAAAACTAATCTCAAGAAATTTGTATCTTAGTGTTACAGAGTTGGAGAGGGATGATCCACATAAATGAACACAAGCCTACTGGCTTTACTGTGGGTGTTGCAGTGGGGAGTCTTGGGAGTTGGCTTGTTTGCATTGTGAATTAGCTTTCTTACATGCAGAGGGTTAGAATGATGTAGGAATTTATTCAGAACATGAATTTGTGCTTTTGCAGAGGTTACTGCATCTCTTTAGCCAAATTATGTTCCATGTGGGGAAAAGCAATCGACTCAGCACTGTCAGACCTCTGGCCTTGACTTGGTCTTACCAGCAGGTGAGCTTTCTTACAACAGAGTAGAGAGATCCTTCTGGAGTCCTTGCTCAAGGCATCAATAGTTGTTATTTTGTGGTGAAAAAATCGCCACAAAATATATTCTTTACCTAGGCTTAAATCCTTTATAATCTGAAAGGCAAAGGGTGAAGGTAGAGCTGGGTTTTCTCTTATCAAAGTTTTTTTTTTTAATATATATTTTTTAGTTGTAAGTGGACATAATACCTTTATTTATATGCGGTCCTAAGGATCTAACCCAATGCCTTCCACATGCTAGGCAAACACTCTACCACTGAACTACAAATCCAGTCCTCTTTTATTGAAGTTCTGAGTGATCTGTACACTTTAAAACAGTAAGTGTACCAATGAACTCCCTGCAGTCCACTTAACATAGCACAACAGCAGAAGCAAAAAGCTGTGTTATTGCCATTCCTGGCTCTGGTCTTTTAATGAAGAAGAAAAAGTAGGAGGAGAAGGAATAAGGAGAGGAGGGAAGAGGAAGAGGTAGAGAAATCAGAAGAAGATTATATCTGTGACACATGCTGATGATCATGGAGTCAAATGTGGGGTATATACAACCTTCCCCCAACTTATTTTATAATTTAATTTTACTCTAGATACATGGAAGGAAAATGGCAGGCTCTCCAAAATTTAAAACCTAAGGAAATTTTAGTCTTTGGGGGAAACTATGAAATCAAGCTTCAGCCATCATAACCAGAGAATAAAACTGCATGCAGTACTGGAAACTGTGGAATGATAGTAATCTTTGAATGTGCAATGATAGCTTCTCCTTCCTGGAGAGGAAATTGAAACAAAAAGAGAATGATTCTCCATTAAGCTATTTCTCTATATTTTTACACTTTGTATTCATCAGCCAAAGCTTCTTTACTGAACATCTACCACCCCCCACAACCATGTGCTGGTCACAGTGGTGCACAAGGGTGACCAACCCTGACCTCATGGAGCTTATCTAATTGCAAAGCAGGCAGTTATTACACAGAGAGTTACACAAGTCGTGACTTGTTTTCAGTTGTGTGAAACACTAACAAGCCCAGGCTGTAAGAAGAGAATTTGGTAGAGGAACCTAATGGTGTTTGATAGAGAAAGTTTCTATTAGCAAGTGGTATTCAAGCTAAAATTCTAAAAGATGCTTGGAGCTGGCTTATTCTTTATATGTTGGTTGATGTAAGGGAATTCCATAAATTAAAGTCTTTTCTTTCTTTCTTCAGAATAAATATTTTCAATAGTGAATCAGGGTGCTAATATATATTGGGCTAAAATTGATAACAGGTCCAAATTAACATCAACATATATTGGTGCAGAGGGTGTTTTCAGTTTCTCCCCACCTCTGTTTTTTTTTCCACTCACACACAGAGGAGAACCTTATATGGGATTTTCACCCATGTCCTCTTTAAAGTGAAATATGAAGGATCTCCTGGATGCCATTTGGGTAGCACTGGTTTTGGAAAGCTGCTAGAGTATTGGTGTTCCTACAACACCAGGACTATGACTGACTTAGGCCAGGCCTTTGATGCATCCACCAGGAATAGTTCCCTGGCCACCTAGTGACTCTCAGTGCCTCTCCCTGACTCTTCCTTATTCAGTCCACTCTCCATAAGAGTCCTGGGGTGACCTTTGCAACAGCAAGCCCCAGGATGATTCATCTGCTGATGATATCGTGAGCCCCTCATCATCTGCCTCTTTCCCTTGCTTCGATCTGCAGTAAACTCATAAAACCTTCCAACTGTGGCTGTAGTGAACTATTTTTTTTTTTTTGGTACTGGGGATTGAACTCAGGGGCACTCGACCACTGAGCCACATCCCCAGCCCTATTTTGTGTTTTAGGTAGAGACAGGGTCTCACTGAGTTGCTTAGCACCTCGCCTTTGCTGAGGCTGGCTTTGAACTCGCTATTCTCCTGTCTCAGCCTCCCTAAGTGCAGGGATTACAGGCTTGTGCCACCGCGCCCTGCTGTAGTGAACTATTGAAGTCACTGGAGTGCTTCCTGTTCCCCTGCAGTCTACAGCCTTCACATGCTGCTTCACCACCTAGAGTGCTTTCTTCTCCTGCATTCCTTCTCTACATGGCTAACTCCTACTTACTCCTAAATACTCATGAACCCTTACTCTCTCAGCCTCAGTCCCAGTGTGAGGTCATTGAACTGGACACATTTCTCTCTCATAGATTTCATCACATACCACAAACATGAAGTTGCATGTGCAGATTTAAATAAATAATAATTTATGATGCATAAAATTTTCATTTCTCAGTCACACTGAGATGCATGATAGTCATGGGTGCTTAGAAATCACATAATGACAGTGAAGATATAAACCTTTACATCCCTGCAGAAAGTTCTATTGGACCATGCTGGTTAAAAGGTTTGAAACATTTCCTTATCTTTTTCTTTGGACTTTAAATTTCTTGAGGTCACATGTATGTCAACAGTGTGAGCAATGTTTAATAAATATATACTGAAAAAATGAATAACTTATTAAGATCTGAGTTTCATATCTCTTCCATTAGTGCATGCAAATGTCCAAAGTCCTTTTTTAATCTAGTAGGACAAATTTTGACCAAAGGGGATAAGCAAGATGAAATGTTAGAGACAATAAGCACAGCAGAGCTCCTGGTATATCTATCGCTTCCAGCTCAGAAAAAGGATCATCTCTCTGTCCTGATGCTGCATTAGTAAGGGGAAGATAGATGTTTAAAGATATTTTCAGCATGGGCTGTTCTCTATTATTATGCGATGATCAGAACCAAAAAAATACAAAGACCAAATCTAGGAAGATCAAACATAACAAGCAAGGCAGATCTATTTTCAAGCAAAATGAAGTAGTCTTTGAGACTTCCAATTTATTAATATAAAAAAGCAACTAATCCTGAAAAGAAATACACATGAAGAGTAAGAGAAACTTAGTTCTGGTTGTTATTTTATTTCATAAATCTAACTGCACTGGGTGGTCTCCTAATACTACAGTTAGTTTATGGTAAATATCCAGCGATCCAATTCCTATCTTTTACAAGTTTGGGATCTCTGTAAATTGTAATTGCTCTTTTAAACCTTGATTCAAGGAAGCCAGTGATAGCACAGCTTCCAAAGTTTGAAGTAAGCCTTGGAGTAAGTCCCACTTTTGAATGACTCACAATGATTGACAGATTTAGATGGACTTACTTAATTTAATAGTTAATTCCCTGTCCTCTGTTTGTATTTTTAATTTACTTTGAATAGAATTTGTTTAATTAGGGAAAAAGTTCATATTCTATCTACAATTCTGGATATAGCCATTTGACAATAAGATCAAGGTACTAATTATTCATATTCATTGGCTGAAGTTAGTTTAAGCCAGTGACAGCCAATCCTAGGAAGTATTTCAGTATTTTTTTAAAAATGAAAAGTTAAATATGATGACACAGAAAATTAAAAAACAATTATTCTTAACCCCACCACCCAAACAACTATTCTTATTTGTGTCCATAATTTCCCAGAGTCTATCTACATGTATCAAATTTTATCAATTGTAATTTACATACTACTTTGCATTATGATTTTTTCTCTTAAGATTATATTTCAAACATTAAAAAAAATCAATTTTGGAAAGCCATAACTCTGATATTACTCTGCAGCAGTCTTAAGAGACATTTACTGCCTAAGGAATCCCAATAAATCATTTCAGGCTTCTGTCAGTCTCCAATGACATCATTTAGGAAGAAATGGAGGTAAGAAATAAAAAATAATGTAGCCCTGCCAGGGAAGGAGACAACAGAGTTGCCAAGTGCTGCTGTCTGACAAGGCCTCTCTGGAGAGGCTAAGATGAAAGCCACACAAATTACTAAAAGAAATTTAGGAAATTGGAGACTCTTCAAATGTGAGAAAGAAAGATGCAAAGGATAACATGGTCTGGAGAAATCTGTTTTTGATTTTTTTTCCCCTCAGGAATATGTGGTAAAGGTGGTTAGCTATGTAGGTTTGTATGTTTCTGAAGGAATGGCCCCTTGGTCTAGGACAGAAGGGATGTGACTAGTGTCACAGTGCATTGGAGGGGAAATTGCAGATGTTTGCCCTCCACAACTGAAGATTCTTATGGCAGGACCTTCCTTCTTGCTTTACTAATCAGCCATTTCTCCTTGCTCTGACCTTGCAGAAAAGGGTCTTTACATTGTGGCTCTGTCTGACATAGTATTTCTGAGATCCTGTCATCCTCTTGATAGTGGCACTATTATTTGGCACAGTAACATAGCAAATGCATGAACATTCCAAACACACGTGCACGTGCACGTAGGCAGTCCTCCTAGGAGTTCAAGGCTTCAAAGAAGACAGACTTCCACCCTTTTAATCTTCTTCTTTTATCCTTGGGATGGGACTGTGGGAAGAGGGAGATCTAGGGTTATGATGCAGTTGGTAGGGCCATGGGAAAGCATTGAGGATATTTTTTTATTGTTATTTATTTATTTATTTTTGGTACCAGGAATTGAACTCAGGGGTACTCGACCACTGAGCCACATCCCCAGCCCTATTTTGTGTTTTATGTAGAGACAGGGTCTCACTGAATTGCTTAGCGCCTCGCCATTGCTGAGGCTGGCTTTGAACTCGCGATTCTCCTGTCTCAGCCTTCCTAAGTGCTGGGATTACAGGCGTGCGCCACCGCACCTGGCTAGCATTGGGGATTTAATTCACACTGATTTAGTAATTTAAACTGCAGTTATTAATCTCAAATGTTGTCCTAACTGGTGGATTGGAGTGAGAGAAATGGGAAGAGTAAGACCCACCTTTATGTTGTTGCCATGTGTATCCCTGGTCCATCTGATTTGTTTACATAGGGGTGTTGTCATGCTGGCAAAAATCACCACTAACTGAATTCTCAGAAAAACCTAAGAGTGATTGTTTCCTAATTCCAGACTCCTGAGATATACCACAGCTTTTTCATATGCCCTTGACATTTCTCATTCTTTGCTTCCTTTCTTAAAATGTGGAGGATGGGCTCTAAAGATGCCATCCAATGCTCTCTCCAGTTCTAACACTTAACATTTCCATGATTTACTGATGGTTGGCTCTGCACAGTTAAAATGGTGACTCAGCTAGAGGGCAATGAAATAAGTAAAGGAAATAAAATCCATCAAGAGTTACCATGGGCTGAGCACCATGTTAAACACAGTTCTTTTGGGATATCCTTTAACCTGTAACTATGAATAAAAGAAAAACAAAAACAAAAAAGCCTACTCCCAATTTTTAGATGAGGACATGAGGCAGAGATGAAAAATACGAATGTGTTCAGCCAGTATGGTATAGAATCAAATAGTGAACACAGTTTTCTTTGTCTTCCAAATCCAAACCTTTTCAAATTTGGCTTTGTCAATAACATGTTGCCCACACCCAAGATCCTGTGACAAACTATCTTGTAGAAACTCCTAATGTGGCAAAGAAGTATGGAAAACAGACTGTGGCTATGATGGGGGCCTTTGGGATCAACTCACCACCTATAAGAAGAGGACTATGAACAACTAGGATCAACATTGAAGTTATGCTAATGGCAAGAGTCTCATTTCCACCGTCTAAAAGTTGTTGAAATTATTCCATCCTTGACTACTTCATATATTTTCCAGTTGTAATCTATATGTCAACTATGTTTAAATCTAATATTATTTCATAAATGTTTTGATGGGTATTTCAGTTATCTCATATTACCAAATTCTACCTCTTTTTCCCTCAAATTCTCAAAACATACAGAACCTACAGAAAAGAATAAAAATACTTAATACCAAATGATGATTTATTTTTCTAATAAATTTCATTTTGAAATAAGTCAAATATGGAACATATTGATTCTTCAAAAATTAAGACATTCAATTTTGATTGTGTGTGTTGTATGTATGTGTATATATGTGTATTCTTTCTGAACAAGACATTTATGGTTGATTCAAATTGCAAATAAGTGTGCTTTTGAGTCATTGGTCATACATGTTGGCATAATGCCACACCTAGATTTCTTTAATTTGATGAGAAATCTATACATTTTCCCCTCTGTTCATCACGTATAAAAGTACATTATATATCTGTAAAAGTTTGGAAAGCAAAGACTTCAGTTAAAATTCTAATTAGAAGAAATAAATGGTGTACCATGTGGGAGGAAAAGCCAGGCATGGTCATTTACTGTAACAAGTTTGCCATATTAATTTGATGGGAGTGTTTTTCATAGGATGAGAGGGATAAACATCACACATGGACCACCTTTATATGTGTCATTGCCCTGATTGACCTTTGCCTGCCAGACAAGCAGTTCCTACTCCAAAAAGCTTACAATCTGAGGGCTTTTTCATTTATCCACAGAGAATTAGTGGAATGAAGTTGCCTAAGTGGCAGCAAGGTTGTACTCACAGCTGCCCACAGGTTACAGTCAAGATGAGCTACCTAGACACCATCAATGCTCAGGGTTTTGCCCTTGCCCTTTCTTACTAAGGTCACTTGTTTCATAACTGTTACTTATTATAGATTGTATCTGTCTAGTCTATTGTTCTGCTATAACCTTTCTAATCATCTTTTCTTTTAACAGAACACAAATGATCACAAATGGCCTTAGGATTTCAACATTCATTGGAAAACTAAAAAGATGGAGTACTAAAAAGTTGAATCAGCTACTGAATTATCTGCCTTCACCTTCTTCAGAAAGCAGATGATGAGGCCCCAGATGCCCCAGACTCAACCGGAACTTTTCATGGGAATGGAAGTGGGGCTGTCCTAGCAGGCAGCAATTACCAGTCTTGCATATCACCTAGGCAGAGCCTGGCCTGACTCTTCAGAGAAGCAGCTGGCCCTTATTAGGTTACTAATAATCTTAAACAGGCTTTGATTAAAGTGAGTCCTTAATGCCACAGCTGGTTACTTCCTGAGCACTTCCCAAGGATTAACTGTGACATGCAGGTCTATGCAAGCAAGGTCTCCTTCCAGAAGCCACAGGCCATGTAAGCTGCTGCTGGACTGGGGATATACATATGGATCAGCCCAATGAGCCTTGACTGCATTTCCTGTTTAAGCTTGCTTTGTCCTGAGATCCTAAACATCTTCTGCATTTAAGCTTGCTTTGTCCTGAGATCCTAAACATCTTCTCTCAGCCCTTAGCAAAGGATGATCAGAGATTGAAAATTTCCGTTTCTATCCCCTTTAACCCAAAATATCTCAGTAAATGCCCCTGCAAAGTAATTACAAATTGAAGAGTGACTGGCTCAGCCATTATATCGTGCATGAGAACTTGTCTCCTGAAATCAGATAGCCCATGCACACTGTGGTGTGAAGGAAAGGGCTTAGGTTATGGAATCAGATGGAGGAATCAACTCCAGCATTTACATGTAGTTTCTGGTAATATTAAATAAGTCATATTGCTTCACTTTGTTTTGAATTTCTCATCTTTCAAATGAAACTAATAATACCTAAATCTCAGAGTTGTTGTTAATAATAAATGAAACAAGATCGATTATAGTGCCTGATTCATAGTAAGCTCCCAATGAATATTAGCTTAAAAATTACTAGCTAATGTAATAATTTATAAACCCCAGCCTTGTGGAGTATGTTTAATCCATGTTAACTATATTTACTGATATTAACAATATTATGCATGGTGTGTGATGATATTTTTTAAGGAAATTATGGGTTGTGCTAAGGGAATAGTTAGCTAGATGGTAAACTGAGAGAGAATAGAGGTACTTATAGAAATTAAAAGTGGTTATATACAAGCACAACTCAAACTAGGCAGAAAGACCACTTTTTATTGATCCAGATGGACAAAGCCTTGGGAACATAATGCACTTAGCAGAGTGTATGCCAAAGGCTGGACTGTGAAAAAACAATAGTACTTTTAACCAGACAAGAGAGTTGTCTGTCCTTAGAGTGGCTCCAGTCAACAGCCAGAATAGCTGTTCTTTGATTTCCAACATGAATAGCATTTTAATTTGAAGATAGTTAAATGAAGTCTAAAGATGTGGGCCAAGACAAGAAAATGGATGTTAGTTGGATGCAACAGAAAATGTCCAACCATAAGTTGGTGATATATTTGAAGGAATGAATAAAATCAAAGGCTGTTAGGATAAATTTGGTACTATAGTTATCTGTGAATTTTCTGTGTGTCTGGTGTTTTACAGATTGTGGAACACTTTTACCCACACTAATTATTACTAATATGATATGCAAATGGATTATTTCTATTCTCCTTTCCTGCAGATGAGGGAACTGAGGGCCACTGGGGCTACTTGACCTTCCCAAGGTCACACAGAGGGCAAAGCCCAGAGTCTGGATGAAAGTGCAAGACTATGAGTTACAATCCAGCCTTCTGCTATGAAACAGTGAATAGTTGCTCCTTAAATTGTTTCCAAATTATGCCTACTCTTTACATTAGAATCCCTGAATTCTCCATTGAAAGGAGCTCAAGCAAGCATGATGGTATCTGTGTCTTTCATTGGCAAAAAATGGTAGATATGGAGTAAAAGGAAATAAATGTTGGAAATTATTTCATAAATATTAGTTTTTACTGGGATGAATACTCAATTTTTAAGGTATCATATGATGGTACAATCACAAGTCACTTGGCAATCAGGCTGAAACATAATTTGAGCACCCTTCCTTAAAACGTGAGGCAGGGAACAAGAAGTATCATTACCTATTTTTCTTACAAGTCATACTTGGCTGAGAAAGCACTTGAAAGACCACATGGCTACAGATCTTTTAAAGGGAAACAGTCTTCACTGGGTGAGCTCAATAATAGGGCTTATTGGAATAACTATCAGCAGCCTGTGTGGTTGGCACTTGAGGACTGATATGCCCTAGAGAGGGAAAATTTGCTGCAGGGCAATAGGGTCTTGATCCCTCTTCTGATGTGCCCATATGCATTGAAGGCCCTCCAGTGATAATACACTCCATTTGGAAACACAAGATTTGTTTATGTAAAAGAATTCATGTGATGCTGTGGTACTAATCACAGAGTACCTGCTCAGGAAGGGAAGTTCTTCCTTATTTCATAGATGAGACTAGTGAAAATTAAAGAAATTATTTGATTCACCAAAGGTCATTCACCTAGAAAATGACAAATCTGTAACCCTGATCTACTTCTCCATCTGTTATTCCACACACCTCTCCTTTGTGAGGTATACATTAGGTCTCACTTACCACTTTTTCTGGGTTGATGATTAGATTCAACACAACACTTATTTATTTGAACCTCTACACAGTTGCAAGCACTGGGCTAAGCACAAAGACAATAAGATACAGTAGCCATGCTCAGAGTGTACAGTATATGGGGACATGGCTCAGAAGCTAATAGATGGCTGTGGTTTCCAGACTCTTAAAATTTCTCCTACAGTGGCTTCAATTCCCAGCTGTACTCCATTACTTCATATTCATAAGACTGTTGAAATCCAACATTGCATTTTATCTTTTCAGTTTCCTCTTTACATTCCCTTCACTTTTGTGCCAATTGGAATATTGCTCATGCTGTATTTTCTCACCAGTTCTTCTCTCTCTCTCTCTCTCTCTCTCTCTCTCTCTCTCTCTCTCTGTCTCTCATTCCATTCTTTCCCAACCCATAAATATTTTAAATATTTTTCCTTTTCCTTCAACTTAATTCATGGAGTACCTTGTCTACATTGTTTATTTTTATGCCATATATAACTTTTTATCTTATGCTTATGTATGTATATATATCATACACTTTCCTAAAATTTAGATACTTAGGCAAAGATGTAAGTCAAATTACCTCTATATCCCTACATATCTAGAAGAGATATTACAGAGGACAAAGTCTCAACCAACAGTCATATAAATAAATCTTGAAAAGATGGCCTAATTTATTTCAGTTCAATACTCATGGATTCCATATCTTCTATGATCATGCTGTGGTTGGTGAACATAAGTTTTTTATTGATCATTAAACAGATTCAATTTTGATCCTGTGGATGTTACTACCCCTTTTGGTTTTATCCATGGACTAAATCAAAGGAATCCTCAAACATTGAGGATTCAGAATACAAAACACATTGGGAATTGTGGAGGGTTTTCTTCAGGTTGAACTTCAGAGAACATTTATGACACTGGAAGATACTACTTTCTTTCTTATTTAGATCTGCAGAGAAATGTCAGTAAACCCTTTTTTCTTCTCCATTTTCCAGACTGTCTAACTCTAGCTTAAGTTTTCGAGTAAATGTTTTGAGAACTGGAGTTTTGTTGTGTGTCATTGTGTATCTATCTAATCCTGAGTTTAATTTTGAAGGGAAAGTCACTTCAACAACTCCTTTCTTTCCACACAGTGAAATATTTTCTCCAGGCTAGGTTTTCCTTTTCTTTCTTCTCTCTTTTTTTTTTTACAGTCTTTCTGTGGTACTACTTAAGCTGCTTTCTATAGAGTTCACACTAATTGCTTTACTTTCTCTCTTCCGCATCTAATAGCAATTACACATGACCTCATTAATTAGTACTCATCCTTCTTGGTGTTTATATTGATTTCCACATACAGATAGAACAGAATACAAAACACTCTTTTGAAGATTCCTTTTAAAAATATCATAGAGTAGAGGTTCACCTGGGCTTTTACTGTATTCTATCAACTTTCTTTACTGAGCTTATGAACTCAAATAGCCATGTCCCATGTGACTTTGTAATGAGGTTCAAGTCCAGGGCTTGTAAAGATTAATATAAGTAGAGCGTTTTAGAGGTCACAAAGTTCTTGTACATATTAGCTCCCTTGCTTCTCATAGCAGCATATGAAAAGGGTATTATTACCATTCTATTACAGATGAGGAAACTGAAGTTAAAAATTCTAAATGGTCTGCTAAAGTTCACATAGTGATCAGGATGTAGGACCAGGATTTGAGTCCAGATCTCTTTGATCTGAGAAAATCATGATTTTTCCCCTCTCTATGACTTTATTCATATGCATAGCAATTCCATGTTGGAATTGCCACTGAATGTCCAACAAGTACTAAAAGCCAGCAACAAACAAACATTCCCTTGTTCATACAGTATGTTCAAGGTTAGTATGTGACAAAGAATGCATCACAAATCAATGATAAAGGGGTCAATTATTCAACAAATGGTGCTGAGAAAATAGGCTAGGTTTATGAGAAAAAACAAATCAATTTAGATTCTCATATAAAACTTAACATCTAAATAAAGTCTAGATGAATTAAAGACTCCTATAAAAACCAAGTACATCGGAAGAACGTATAAATGCATAATTATCTGGTCCTTGATAAGGCAAACTTATTCAAACTTGAAACTAATGGGACATATTTCAAAGGAAGCAATTAACTTATCTAACTAGACAAAAATTAAACATTTAATCAAAACTATAAACAGAAAAAAAGAGAGACATTTGTTAACATGTATGGCAGAAATGGCCTAACACCCTTAATATATGAAAAATTTGTGTCAATCAATGAGGAAAAGCATTAGAATTCTTAAGAGCAAGTAAAGTAAGAATATAAATTGTAAAACTGTGTTCAGCTACTAATCAAAATATAAATTCAAAGCAAGAATTTATTTATACAATGTTTATAAAGTTCCAGGGAGAGAAACATTCACACTCAAGTACACATAAATTGATGTAGGCTTTGAGGAATGCATTTCAGTTGCATGTTTAAAAAATAATAAAAACATTCATATCTTAACTTATTCATACTGTTGGTTGGAAATTATCTTAGACAGAAACATGAATAAAGATGTATGTAAAATATCAATTAAAACCTCATATTAGAAGACATACTAAGAGAGGAACCTTACTGCCGTGCTCATTATTTTATCCCCACTACCAAGAACAGGCCTTGTGTTACATAAAAGTTCAAATAAGTGATAGAACTATTGATTGACTGTAGCCTCTTATATAATAGTTGAGGAATAGTTAACTGGTAGTATATCCATATAAACATATACACTAACATAAATAATTTGTAATTTTTGAACAGTAAAATGCTTTTGAAGTAACATTTTAAAGAAAACAGGATATAAAGCCATACATGCAGTATGATATATGCAAATACATATGCAAATATGTGCACATACTCAGAGTGGAAAATACCAGATGGAAATGTGTTAAAATGCTAACAGTGATTACTTCTTGGAGTTGGAATTACAGATAATTGTAACTTTCTTAATAGCAGTGTTTGGTATTTTCCACATTTCACAGAAAGCACATACCACATTTCACATAAAAGCACACAAAACAATATAACACTTTAGAAAGTTAACAGTGATTACTTCCATATGAGGAGATATTTTAATTTTTTGTAAATTTGCTACTATAAATATGTATTATTTTTATCAGAAAAATGTGATATTTTAAAAAGAAATGGGTCACCAATAGCATGAAAAGCAGTGAGCCTTCGAAAGACTGGATATTGCAGAGTTGAGATTAGAGAGAGCAATGCTGTAAAATGAGACCCTGACCAATTGATTGCATTAATAGCCCAGATAATTCACTTCCTTGTACCCACAGCCTTTCCTCGCAATTTTTAGTGCCCTCCCACACTTACTCTGAGCTTAGCCATGGGATTTGTCACGGCCAATGTACTTACCAAATATGACATGAGCAGAGTTGAAAAAGGCTTGTACCTTTGGGCCAGTTCTTAACCTCTGACACCACCACTGTCCATCTTCCTACAGGAAGAGAGGCGCATGGCTTAGTCACTCTATCACTTCAGCTCACCAACAGCCCCACTGCCAGTCATGAGGGTAAACTCAGTTGAGGCTGGAAGCACTCAGGTAGTCCAAGCTAACTTGCTGATCTATAGATATGTGAACTAAATAAATGCTTAACCTTGTAACACATTGGGTCATGAGATAGTTTGCTATCCAGCATTATTATGAAATAGTTTTTGACTCACAAGAGTACAATGACTATTTGTGATGAGCGAGGTCGTAACAAAATCCCTGCTTCAGCTGAGTTCTGCATGAAACATTTCTCTTGACAATAAATTTCCTGTTGCTCAAATGTCATTCTCTCCAGTCAATTGATACCTCACGGAGAACATGGATTTCATGGAGTAAAAATGCCCTGATAAAATACTCTGGTTTCTGGAAATATTTCCACACCCATGCCCCATGGATATTAAAATAAACTGACATAAAGGTCAATTTATAGATCCTCAATTCATTTTGTTAGCCTTCAAGTGTCTCCATGGTTCCAATCTAACTGTCACAACGACATGCTATAATTTCTGGGACTATGGAGATGACAGTGGATCCTGGAATATGGGCAGTATATCAGGATACTGGCATTATGTGGTGCTTCCTAGCAAATCTAAGACTAATTTTCCTGTTACTGTTGTTAAGATCTTTCTACTATCCTTTAACCTTCAGCACCAAACATTAAACCAAATGCATGAATCAAACGTATGCCAAAGCTTAGAAGTAGAAATCTACTCCTTATGAACCCATTAAACATCATTATGTTTCTATCCAAACACTGTTTCAGGGGAAAAGGACACATCAGATTGTCAGAGACTGATGTCATCATCTATTTGAATTACAAAAGTTATAATAAAACCACCATTTACTGAGCATCTAAATGGTATCGATACTGTGCTACTCTCTCTGCATACATGACATCATAATAACCCTCTAAGGTAAGTGTTATTTCCTCCATTTTCAGAACATGTAAAGCAAATGCATTAGTTGAGGTTTAAAAAGGTTAGGAAATGAGCTGAGATCACAGACTGAGGTGTGGCAGAGTTGAGGCTCACATCTACGTCCACAGAACCCTTAAGCTCGTTCTTATATGCCCACTTCCCATGTCAATATCTCATAGTGAATAGACAGGCCGATTTCCTTGGAGGTTGCATTACTCTTGTAAATTAATAGATAAATAGAGAAATAGAATAAAATTTAGTTTCTAATTAGCTCTCCACTCTAGGGTCTCATTCATTTGATAATCAATGAAGACTTCTATGTTTGTCCTTCATACATGACCAATAATCTTAAGGCACCCTCAAATATAAATTCTCACCTAGCAATCTCTAGTCCCTTTACTACAAGGACTTAAAAAATAATGATTTTTCTTCATTCACTGCTTAACATACATAGTGTCTTCTGAGTCTGTTACTAAAATATGATAATTACAAATACATATGAGTTTAGTATAATATTTACCATGGTGTTCTCAGGCTTATGAATGCAAATATAAAAAGTATGATCCCTGTATAGCTAATAATCTTTATTTTGTGTCACAGCAAACCAAGCCTCCCCTCACTTAGTTTCTTCTCTCTTACCTCATCCTGCCTGCTTCTCTGCCTGGACAGCACCCTCTATGACAAAAGGACCCAATGCAGTGCACTGCCCTGGGAAGCACCTCCTTCTCATTTGTCTATAATACTCTGTATTTTATTTGGAAATATTTGAATAAGACACTCACATTAAGATAGTATTAATTATAGCAGCTTAAAATTCTATTCTCTATGGGTTACTATTTTTAATATGGGTAATGATAAACCTAAAAATTAAAATTTTGGCAATAGACATCTCAGCATTGCATGAAAGCTTATGAACTGAAATATTTTTGTAAGTGTATCTTTTTCTAGTATCTTTCAGCTCATATGGTAGGCCCTGTTTTTTCTCAGTAACATAACATTTTCTTATACAATATCCAAATGGTAATTCCAAAAAATCATGCTTCCCCCAAACAATGAGAAAACTAAATTTGAAGAAACTCAGAATTTTAGATTACATGATGGTGCTTTTCTTTGTATTTTTTCTTTCTTTTTTTTTTTTTTGTAACAACATTTTGATCTGAGTTAAGAAAAGTACATGTCTGTCTACTTTAAGATATTTAGAGGAAAATACAAATGTACATGTCTGTCTACTTTAAGATATTTAGAGGAAAATACAAATACAGATGGTTCTCAATTTATGATGCAGTCATGTCCTAGTAAACTCATTGTAAGTTAAAATATCATTAAGTGGATAATTCATTTGATTCACCTAACCCACTGAGTACCTATCTTAGCAACACAGTCCACAGCAAAATATGAGTTATTTTCTCTTGTAATCCCATGGCTGAATGAATGGGTGCTGAGTTTCCCTGTTGCAGCTTCCCAGCAACCTACAGAATTATTTTACTGCATATTGTTAGCTCAGAAAAAGATCAAAGTTCAATGTCAAAGTATGACTTCTGCTGAATATATATTGCTTTCACATCATCATAAATTTGAACCATGGCAAGTTGGGGACTATTTTTTTTTCTTTTTTCTTTCTATTTTTTTTAATCAGGGATTGAAATCAAAGGTGCTTAACTACAGAATGGAACCACATCTTTGGTCCTTTTATTTTATCTTTTATTTTGAGACAGGATCTTCCTAAGTTGCTTAGAACCTCACTAAGTTGTTGAGCCTGACTTTGAATTTGCAACCTAGAGTTGCTGAGATTATAGGTATGCATCACCATGCCCAGTGGGGTCCATTCCTAATTACAAACCATTATGATGACATTAGTACCAACTTAACCAAGAAATACTCACTGCTGTATCTCCATACCCCCAAAATGTTAGGCATTCATACTAACTTAACCAAGAAATACTCACTGCTCTATCTCCATATCCCAAACATGTAAGGCATATAATAGGTAGTTAATTGTTGAATTTATGAGTGAGTGGTTTTTTTCACACACATATGCTACACATACAGACACACTCGTACACATTCATTTCATAGATATACAAAGGCAGACACACATATACAACATAAAAACACAATCATTTCCTGAGATTTTGCATGAGAGGATATGTTTATATCTTGTACTTTCCACTTTTTATATCTCACATTTCTGGAAGATCCCAACAGGGACACAAAATGGTACCAGTTCCTTTTACTTTTTCTTCATTACAAAATACTAAATCTGATTAACTAGAGGGTTGATAAATTAATTTCCTTAGAGAACATGGTCTTAATTGTCTTGAGTTTGTGCTACTTGTTATCTCACAGTCCTAAATGTGAGGAGGTTGTGGGGGACCTAATGCCTCAATGAAAATTTAGTCCCATCAGGTTTCTTTACTAAAGACCAGGTCTAGCAGATTTTCTTTCCGCAGGAACTCATGTTATTCAAGCATAGAACTAACTCACCTTCCCTAATTCTGGATTTGAAGATATTTCTGGAATTAGGACCACATGAAAGTAGTATACAAAAAATAAAGGAGTTAAATAGAAGCCAAAAGCCTTGTCTTTTACTCCTAGCAGTAATGTTTTAACTTCACTTCAGTATATGCACTGAAGTGGGGGCCAGCCACCAAACCCTGTAGCTTGTATTACCACATTCCTCAGAAGGGTCCTTAGCACAACCACAGAGGAGAGACAATGGAATTTCATGAATTAGTCATTCTCTACACAATTCCCTCTAGCAGGTGTCTGATTATTGCATAACGCTGGTGGTTATGGAAGAAAATATCATTTTATTCATTCTCCATTGAGCACATTGTTATTAATCATTTAATACTATGTGCATAACTCTGTTCCAGGTTCTATGGATAAAACAATGACAAAATGATATTTTAAAAGCCTCATTGATATTGAGCTTGATTGAAATTGTCAGAATATAAAAATAAATAAATGAATAAATGAATAAGCAAATAATTGACTAAAGAAGACTATTTACTCCCCTCTCAATATGATAAAGATGGTATGAATCAATGGGTTAGGGAACATTTTTGTGGCCACTGTGAAACAAGATCAGTTCTCTTGCATTAGAACAGAGATAGAAAATATTCAAAGCATGCTTGGTATATGTTTGTGACAAGAGATGTGGAGGTGGCAGTCTGACAGACTGATGTGGGGCAGAGGTGGACTAAGCACTCACTCTTCATTTTTCTCCATGCACTGATTTGAAAGGTATCAGCAATTGTGCCTCTCCTATAAGGTTCCTTCAAAAGGGAAGTGTGGCTGGTTGGCAGGCTATGAATCCTGCATGTCCTGTTTGTAGGCAAAAAGAAAACTAAATGAAAGTCAGCTGGATTTTGATGAAGGCTGCCAGGAAAGCTGTGCTCCTGTGCTGCTCATCATACTGTCCTCTTTGTTGGGTTTATTTTTGTTCTAAGGTCATACTTATATCTGGCAAGAGCCTGCAGACTCCCTACTGTGGGATAGATCAATCTCTGTTTTCTCTCCCTGTGAGCCAGGCAGACTTGCAGAGTTGGGGAAGCCTGCAGTGGACAGTTACTGTGTCTGCCCAGGCACCACTAGATGTCTGCAGTCTTCAGCAGAGCACTTCCCAAGCTCACTTCAAGGCTGATAAGTAATATAGAGGAGGGAGCATGAGGAATAAACATGGCCATTTACTAGTGAAATCCAACAGATCAGGTGAACAGAAAGCATCTGTTTGCTTATAAATGAATATGGATCCCTAGCACTTCAACTCTATGGCTTAGTTCATTCAGATTCCAAAACTTCAAAGTTCAATGCAGGAGTATAAAGTAAATGCAAGTTATTCTGAATTGTTTAGTTTGCTCCTATGACCCAAAAGAAGGAAACCTGTGTTTGAAGGGGGAAAAAAAAAGAAAGGGGGAATTAGGGAAATGAAGAAGAAACAACAAACAGGAAAAGGCAAAAAAGAAAAAATGGTATGATTTTCCTCTAAGCTAGATGAAGGAGTTCATTACAGAGACTCAACCAGAATTTACTCCACTCTGGGCTGTCTGTTCTGAACAAAATTACCTTAGAACAGAATCATCATGGTGGTTTGCTTACATAGAAAAAAAATTAATCATCTATTGGATGATGGAACTTGAATATAAGTACTCAAACTCAGAAAAATGTTGATTTTCATATATTGTGTTACATATATATTCTCATTTCATTTATATGCAGAATATTCTTTTAATATATCACTTTGAAGATTATAGGAGAAAAATAATATGATTATTTAATACAGAAAAATAATTTGATAATGTATTCATAATTAACATTTCTAAAAATTAGGAAAAAAAGAAAATATCCTTACTCAAAAAAAATTTACACATACTTATCATAAACATTATATTCTATTTTTTAAAATACAAACAACAACAACAAAAAGGAATTTCTACCAGTATTAGAAAAATCTTCAGGGATATCTGGTATTTTCACCCCTATTCAACTTTATGCTGGCTATCACATATAATGCAATAAGACAAGAAAAGTAAATTTACATAAACAAAGAAAATTAATTGTTATTATCAATAAATAATATTTTAATTTCCATAAAACATTCAATATAACTTATAAAATGTTTATATTATTAAGAAAATTCAGTAAGATTGCTATATAAATATCATAAACTGGTAACAACTCTATACATTGAAAGTAACCAATTAGAAATTATAATCTTTAGGAAAATAGTCATCTTTACTAGCACCAAAACTGTAAGGTATTTAGGAAATTATCAAACAAATGCTATTCAAAATTACAAAATTTTATTAAAGCTATTTAAGTATGTAATAAACATAGTTATAAACAATATTCATAATTATAAAGACTAACAGAATTAAATCAAATTTCAAGAAAATTTTTGTTACATTGCTGGCAGTGCTTCTAAAATTCACAAAGTGTAATAAGAATTCAGAAGTACCATGATGATTTTAAAAGAAAATGATGTTATTCACTATATCAAAATTATGATTAAAGTGATAGCTAAAATGTGGCGATCTATGTTCATATATATTCACCTAGGTCAATAGTACAGAAAAGAAATCTTAGAATAAGTCCATGCGTATATGGAGATTTATGTAAGAAAAATTCAACTATGCAGATTCAGGAGAAAGAAAATAATTATTCAATATTTTGTGGGTCCAGTTAGCTAATCATGTTCAAAGAGAAAAAGAAGGAAAGCTATATTTCTCCCTCCATCAAGGAGAAAAAAATTGTCCTATTTATTAAAGACTTAAATGTGGAAAGCAAAATTCTTAAAAATATTTAAGGAAAATATAAGTATATAGTTTTAGTAGCAGAGTAAGAAGCCATTTCTGGAAAAGACATCAAATAATATACAAAAAGAAAGGAAAAGAGATCTTTTACCATATTAAAATAAAAATACAACTTCAATGAATATAGTAGAATAACTACAAAAAGTCATTTACTTTGCACTATATTAACAAAGGTGAATATTTCAGACATACAGAACTCACATAAAATCAACAAGACAAACAAGTTCTACAGAAAAATAAAAGTCAAAAATTTGAAATTGGAGGTTTTCAGTACAGAAGATTTAAAATACCAGTATGTGTATGAAGACATATTCTATGTATCAGGTAAATCTTCATTGTATGTACAAGTTTTAATCACAGCAGTTTGGTTTAACAAGTGTCCTGATAACAGTTGAGCTCTCAGTCACCATGGGATATTAACTGTGAAATATTATATTCTTGAATATATTCAAGAAAATATTAAAAAGATAAGGGAAATAAAATTATGCCAAAAATTTAGCTGTTAGCTGGCTCTTGAGTTCACTTATCACTATTTAAGTGCCATGTTCAACAACCAATAATGTTCCTTCTTTCAAAGTCTATAATTAGTAATTGCACAGCTGATATTTAGTTCACTCACAGAGAGCAATATGTATTTTTGCATCATTTCTTTGCTAGGAATTGCACCCTGCATTATGTTACAAAATTGAATAAATTAGCCCTTCATATCCATGAACTCTGCAACTGGGGATTCAACGGTGTATCCAAATATTTAAAAAACAAAAATATTACATCTGTGCTAAACATGTAAGGACTTTTTTTCTTGTCATGATTCCTAAGCAATATAACAACTATTTACATAACATATACTTTTTATTAAGCATTGTAAGTAATTTAGAGCTAACAAAGTAGACAGGAGGGTATTATACATTCTATGCAAATACTGTGACATTTTGTGTAAAGGACTTGAGCATCCATAGATTTTGATATGGGAGGCTGGAACAAATTTCCTATGCATATCAAGGACTAACTACACTTGAAAGAAGAAATTGGTCAACAAAATCAAAGTATAAAAAAGTATGTCAAAGTATAATGTGCCAACACTGGAAGTGAAGGTTAAATAAAAAGTAAGTAGAGGTTAGAAGTGCTAACTAACCAGGCAAATTCTAACAATGTCACACTAAAGTACTCTAATATGATGCCAGAACATAGGATAAACTTATTTAGATGAATGGGAGCATGGTTATAATGAATGGGTAAAAATGCCCCAGGGAAACTGACACCTGAAAAACACTTCACAATAATGGAACACTTTTGTACTTCTATGTGAAAGTATAAAGAATAAAATGTCACAGAAATTTTATAACAAATTACCAGGATATAGAAAAAAAAAATGTACTCTCTGTATCATGCTATACAACCAGAAGGCAAGCATTATTTAACTTCTCTTGATAATTTGTTTATAAAGAAACAAAAATTTTTTATTCTCAAATTTCTAATGTTTTACACTGCATTCTAAGTAAATATTAGCATTACTGTTTTTTCTTATACATTTTTAACTAATTACAAGACTGTTTTAAATGTTTTGACAGGAATATTTAAATATGAGAAAAAACAATTGTAATGTTTTTCATTGATTATTTAGATCCCTTTACACAGTTCCAGCTTGCAGTCATTTTTATAGCCCCACACTTCAATGCAAAGTGACTATAGCTTGTGCTCCTAATCAAGGCAGCAATACTCATCAGATACCATCTCAGATCCAACAGACTAGAAATATATAAACATCTGAAATGTTCTTTTGTGCAGTCAGCCTTGACTCCATGGCCTAATTGACCCTCTGAGTAGAATAAACTCCCCCAGGCAAGGACAGAGAGAAGCACAGAAATGAATCCAAGCAACAGACTCTGAGGGTGGTTGCCCTCATATCAGACCAAGTTATCAATGAATGCATCAGGAATGTGAGTGTGTAACTTTTCCCAGTTCAGGAATTCCTCACTGAAGCAATGACTAATGGCTATAAAACAGATGAAATGTTGTTGAAATATTGTAAAAGTTCAACTATATTATTTTTTAGAAATCACATAAGAAATAGAAATATTTATTTTGAAAAATAGATTAAATATTTATGCAAAATCCAAAATGTTTGTAATCTCTGGTCACCATGTAAATTTTTACCTAGACTCTTTCTCAAGAGAATGTACGCACCCCATGGGCAATCCAGAGTGTTGCTCATTTCCATAGCTGAATAAGATGTATATTCACCATTTTTTCCATTATCCTTTTAATATTGTAAGGGAAGTGTCTTGACAGTCTAGTCCTTGTTCAGAGCCAAGCACAGAATATTTTTAATGATTATCCTGAAGCATATTGTTTTTCATACAAATGCAGGTAATGTTTTAAAGCATTTTACCTATTTTTCAGGTGGAGTAATTTCTATTCAATGGCCTGAAAGTTCACTGACTATCCTCAGCCATATTCACTTGATAATAAGACTATCCAGTGAATTTTTAAATTTCAGGAATTATATTTTTAATTATAAAATTCGCATTTGGTTCTTTTTAGAGAGTTTATTTCTATGTATCCCTAGAACCTTATTTTCCACCTTTATTTCAAGAGTGTTTACCTTTATTTCATAGAACAAAGTTGTAACAGATGTTTGAAGTCTTTGTAAATTCCAATATCTGAGTCATTTCAAATTTGTATCTGTTGATAATCTTTTTCTCTTGATCATCCATCATTTTCTTAGTTTTGGTATACCAAATAATTTTTATTGTATCTTGAACTCTTGAAAAGAGATGTTGCTTTGGGTCTTCTCCAGGTATGTGATGATTAAAGATGAGTTCATTTCATATAGTTTACTTCTCACAGACTTTGCTATACTCTTTTGGTTCTTTTCCATAAATGTCATCTTACTCCATTCAGGCTGTTTGAACTACTGTATTAGCAATAAAAAGCATAAATTGGGTAGCTTATAATCAATATAAATTTATTTCTCCCAGTTATGGAGACTGAGGAGTCCTATATCAAAGCTGTAGAAGATTCAGTGTTTGGTGAGGGCCTGCTTTCTGGTTCATAAACAGCTCTTTTTGCACTGAGTCCTCACATAACTGAAGGGGTCAGGGAATTCTCCAGAGTCTCTTGTAAGCGTACTGATCTCATTCACCAAGACTCTCTCCCCATGACCTAATTACCTCACAAACACACAATTGCCAATACTAATACACTGGAATTATCTAATTCCAGTGTATTAGTATTGGCAATTATTACATATGGATTAGGGGAGACACACATTTTCAGTCTATAACCATGATGCTCAGGTGAAGCTCAGAACTAATGTCAAACTATACACAAAATTAGGGTGTCCGCTGCTTTGGCTCTTCTTTTGGATTCTCCCCACCAAATTTTAGGCTCCGAAGGGCCCCTGATCTGCATTACTCTAACAAGAAAGATGAATTCCTTCCAGAATTCTAAACACCAATGTTATTATACAAAATGTTATGCACAACTTTAATACCAATGTTTGAGGCAAAGAAGTAAAAGAAAAAAGAGAAGCAAAAAACAAGGGGGATCCATACTCTCTGTTAGTATTCTTCAGACTACTGGGTCACCTTTTCTTATTTTCTCTGACTATAGGTTTTCTTTTGATATTAAAAATATATAGAAAACATATAGATATAGATAAGAAATAGTGATATCTTTTTGAAAAGTCCTTGAATTCATTTTTAATTATTATTTTACACAATTGAAATTAACTCTATAGAACCAGCTGTAAGCACAGGTAGTAGATGGGCACTATAAATAATGCCACTGAATGACAGGTAATTATGCCTCTGTGTTTTATTATTATTATTATTAATAACCTTTCCAAATTTAGAGAAAAAAGCCAATTATTTAGTTTATTCAATTGAAATTTTAAGATGCAGTAAATCATAACTACAATACTTTGACAATGAAAGTAGACATTATTTTTTGTATTTTGCTCAGCATGTGTGAAAGGAGGCAGAATAGCCTTTTATTTTTGTGATTTTCCTAGTAGAGGGCTGCAACCCTATTTAGCCATTGTTAGCAAAGCTGGATCAGAAGAACAGCACTCCTTACTGTTCAGCTAGTAATCAAATTGGAAAGTAAATCCATCTGAACCAAAGAGTGAAGAAAATAACATATTTCTTGATCTTGGAAAAAGAGCAAAAGTTAAAGTCCAATAAAACTTTTGATCTTAATTTCAACACTTAAAGATCTTGGAAGACATCATTCTCATCCTTATAGGGGGAAAAAAAACCCCGACCTATTGAAAAACAATTACTTTTCTTGGATCCCTCAGATAACTGAAGTAGCAGGGCAAACCACCATCACAGAATATGGAGAGGCAGGAGCATCAAGAAAGAGACAAAACGATGTGCTTGCCTGCAGAAGAAGCCACTGGAGCCCTTAATCAGCAAGGATATTTTAATATTAATTATGACAAATTGCTGGAAGTTTCATATGGACTGGAGCATGTGTGAGAGTCTCCTTGGGGGTGTAGTCTGGGAAGGAAATGGGAGCTCCTTCTATGGGCTTTACTTTCAGAAATCCTATTGGATTCATATATAAATGTCTGAGAAATAATCTAACAAGAGGAATGGAAGAGTAATAATTTTGAAACACACTCTGAGCCTCCTTCATAACAAAGCCCTACTCACTAGGGGAAAGAAATTTGCCATAGTTTTATCCCAACTGGAGGCAAGTAATTCTTCACATAATAGCTCCCTCCAGCTTTCCTGTCTCACATAAATGGGAGAAAAAGCATAGTAAAATGCACAAAAGCTTTACATAAATAGATTGGGAACACAGCAGTCAAGGAAGGGAACAGGTCAAGCAGTGGGGAGGTGGACAGGGTGTGTACCACTGAAGAAACATTTGTGAAAGTCACATCTCAACAGAAGGTAACATTTAATCAGAATGTTATAGACTCCCCTGTTGCCCAAATCTTACTAGCACAGTGTTTTAGTCAGTTTTTTCTCTGCTGTGACCAAAAGACCTGACGAGAACAATTAGAAGAAGAAAAGTTTATTTGGGGTCTCATGCTCACAGAGGTCTCTGTCCACAGATGGCTCACTCAGGGCCTGAGCTGGGGGTTCTCATCATGGCAGAAGTGTGTGGTAGAGGAAAGCAGCTCAGAACATAATAAGCAAGAAAGGGAGGGGGAGAGAGAACTCTGTTCAACCAGGACGAAATGTATAACCCAGGGATTTTACCCCTCCAGCTACCCCCTACCTGCCTATAGTTACCACCCAGTTAATCCCTACTAGGGATTAATGAACTAATTAGATCTAAATTCTTATAACCCAATTATTTCACCTCTAAATTTTCTTGCATTGTCTTACACATGAGCTTTGGGGGACACCTTATATCTAAACAATAACACACACCAAAAAGGCTGTGGTATTATATCTATGGATTACAGTTGGAATTACTGAGAAAGACATTCAGAGGAGGACTACTAATCCAAAGATAAAAGGGAGAGGAAAAATACAAGGACGTCAGGGTAATTTTAAACCTCTTGCACTTACAGATACAGCAAACATTCAACACAGTTCAACTCTTAGCCATATATACATAAATCATCATACTAAAGGCCTATTACATATGTTTCAATTCCCAAAGCAGCATGTTGAAATTTTAGCAACTATTTAAAGCATGACAGAAGTTAAGAAAAAAATCACATTTTGAGAGGAGAGAGAGGCCATAAGAACCAGATTCGAAAGTGATACAGATTTGTAATTATCAGACATACCATAATTAATATGGTAAAACTGCTAAAGGAAAAACAGTATGTAAAAACAGGTGATGGTGTATGGAGAGAGAACAAAAATTTAAGAATTAGTAGGGAAATCTAGTAATAAAACAGTCTAATAAAGATGAAGAATGTCTTCAATGGGCTCATCAGTAGTCTTGATATAGTTGAAAAATAATCAGGGACCTTCAATACAAGACAATAAAAATAAAAATTACCAAACTGAAAGGCACAGAGTAAAGTAAAATTAAAATTTAAACAAATAAAAATATACAAAGGAACAGAATAATCAATAACTGTGAGACAATATATGAGTGACACATTTTAAGAATAATTAAAATTAAGTAGAAGAGAGAATGGAACAAAAATAATATATTTTGAGGTACTAATAGCAGAAAACTTTACAAAATTAATGACAGATACCAAAACCACAGGTCAAGGAGCTTCAGAGCATGAAGCAGGATAAATACATATACACACACAAACAGAAAGACAAGATTAAAAATTAAAAAAAAAAAGAAATTAAAAAAGTTTACTTAGGAAAAAGGATAAAAATTACTATGGACCTTTGATAAATAAACAAGAATAGAATATAGTGAAGTATTTCAAATGTTGAAAAAATAATCCCCTTACTGAGTATCCAGTGAAATTATCCTTTAAAAGTTAGTAATTGGCCTGGGAATGTAGCTCAGTTGTAAATTCTTGCCTAGCACGTACAAAGCCCTGGATTTGATACTCAGGACCAAAAAAAATAAAATGATAAATATTTTTCCAAACAAACAAAAATTGAGGGAAATTTATAATCAACAGAAATTCACTATAAAATAATAAGAAAAGCTCTTCATGAAGAAGGAAAATTATAGAACAGAAACATGGATATGAGTAAAGAAACAGAGAGCTAAAAAATCAATAACTAAGGTAAAATAAGACATTTTATTTTTTCTTATTTTTAATTTAGCTAAAATAAAATTGGTTGTTTTAAGTAATACTAGGAACAATGTCTTGTATAATTACAGCATATTGATATGCAAAAAATGGGGTAATGCTACAAAGAAGTTGGGGGCACTTAACCAGTATTACGTATGTTTGGCATGGTGTTGTCTGAGGTGAAGTTATGTTAACTAAAAAGGTATCTTATTAATTCTAAGGCAATTCCTAGTTTTGTTGAAAAGTATTTAATGGATAGTCTGAGAAAGAAAATAAAATGTAACTATATTAAGAGCTCAATTAAAGTTAAAGAAAGCAGAAAAGGAAGAAAGTAATCAAAGGTGAAACAAGTAGGAAACACATACAAAAATGATTGCTATTAATCAAACAATACTAGTAGCCACTTCAAGGCAAATGGTGTAAACACTAAATGCAGATTTTCAGAATGGGAAAAATGTAGAAAATAATTATGTTGTATATAAGAAATCCACTTTAAATGTAAAAACTTAGATAGGTTAAGTTTACCATGCTAAAATTAATCAAAAGAAAACCAAACTATTTCTGTCAGAGAATCTAAATTTTAGAATAAGGAAGATTATCAGGAATACATTGAGGCATCATGTAATGCTAAAGAAGTCCAAAAAGACATGATAATCCTAAATGAGTGTATCCCTAGTGGCATAGCATCAAAATAAATGAGTCAAACTTTCTATAGATTTGAAAAGAAATAGATATACTATTTGAGTTGGGGACTTCAATATTCATTATCAGTATATTGATTTGATAAATATACAGACTGATAAAGAAGGCAGAATATCAATAAGGACATAGGTGATCTAAAGGCACTATCAATCAACTTGATCTAGTTAACATTTATAGAATGTTCAGTCCAACAAAGCAGAATTCATATTATTCTCAAGGTCACATTGAACAGTCATGCAAATAAGCCATATTCTCAGTGATAACCCATATTCTAAAAGCATTTATTTCCTAGAAAACATTCAAAGTGATTAAACCACAATGGAATTAAACCAGAAATCAACAAGGGTAAGATAGCTGTAAAAGTCCCAAATATTTGGATATTGAACAACACACTTCTAATTAACACATGATTAAATAAGGATTAGGAGGAAATAAAAATATTTTGATATAATTGGAAATAAATACAACTTATCAAATTTGTTGGATGCAGTGATAACACTGGACAGAGAGATGTTCATAGCATTAAATACATGTAGTAGGAAAGAAGAAAAATCTAAAATCAATAAACAAAATTTCTATCATAGGAGACAAAAGGAAGAACAATTTAAGCCTAAATCAAACAGAAAAATGATAAAAATTAGAGAAGAAATTAACAAAATTGGAAATAAGAAAATAATAGAGAAAATCAATGAAGCAAAAAGTTAGTTGTTGGAAATGATTAAAATAATTTATAAACCTCCAACCAGATGGAAGAGAGAGGGAGAACAGACAAGTTCCTAATACCAGAATAGAAAGGATAGCAACTACACATATCATTGGCATTAAAATGATAATAAAGAAATACCATTAGCCACTTCATGACTACAAATTTGAAAATTCAGATGAAAGGAATGATTAAAATATGAAAACTAGCAAGGAGCAGTGGCACATGCCTATAATCCCAGTGGCTTGGATGTCTGAGGCAGGAGAATCATGAGTTCAAAGCCAGCCTCAGCAATTTAGTGCAGCATTTAGCAACTCAGCAAGACCCTGTCTCTAAATAAAATATATTTAAAAAGGATGGGGACGTGGCTCAGTGGTTAACCACCCCTGGATTCAATCTTTAGTACCAAAAATAAAAAAAAATAAAAGAAAGAAATATGAAAACCAAAAGTGACACAGGAGAGATAGATAACTTAAAAAGTTCTACATTAATTAAAGAAATTGAATCACTAAATAATAACCTATCAAAAAGTAATATACCAGCTGGGCGTGGTGGCACAAGCCTGTAATCCCAGCACTTAGGGAGGTTGAGACAGGAGAATCGCGAGTTCAAAGCCAGCCTCAGCAAAGGCGAGGTGCTAAGCAACTCAGTGAGACCCTGTCTCTATATAAAACACAAAATAAGGCTGGGGATGTGGCTCAGTGGTCGAGTTCCCCTGAGTTCAATCTCCAGTACCAAAAAAAAAAAAAGGTATACACCAAGTTCAAATGGTGTTATGGCTGTATTCTGCCAATATTTAAGAAAGAAAAGAAACTCAAAATGGATTATGTACATGCATACAAAATGAAAAACTATAAAAGTCAGAAGAAAACATTTTCTAGTAGAAATTCTATATCATTTTGTGTTCGGTGGCAGGTTTTAGATACAACACCAAAAGTATGATCCATGAAAAAAGAACTTGATAATTTGATACTCATAAAAATTAAAATATTTTGCTCTACAAAAGACATCTTTTATAAAATTAAAAGACAAGCCATAGATTAGATGAAATGTTTGGAAGATAAAGAACCCTTAATATTCAATAACAAGAAATCAAACAACCCAACTAAAAAAAATCATGGGTGCTTTCTGAATAGGCACCTCATCAAAGAAAATATACAGATGACAAATAAATACGTGAAAAGGTGCTCAACATTTATTTGTTTGTAGATAACTGCAAATTAAAGCCACAGTGAGAAACTACTATGCAAAAAATTGGCACTGCCAATTACTGGCAAATATATGGAGCAGCAACAATTCTCATTCATTAGTGATGGAAATACATAATGGTATAGCACCATGAAAGATTACAAATGTTTTACAAAGCTAAACATAGTTTTTCTATATAAATCAACAATTATTGTCTTAGGTATTGACCCGACTGATTTGTAAACATATTCACATAAAATCCTGCATATAATTATTTATGGAAACTTGAACCATGCTTTCCCCAAACTAGAAATAACCAAGACATTCTTGATAGGTGAACAGATAAACAAACTGTGGTACATTTTGCAATGGAATAGTACTTAGTAATAAAATGATATTAACTATGCTAAATGAAATAAGCCAGACTAAAATGTCTATATACTATACAATTCCATTTATGATAATCAGGAATAGGAAACAATGTATTGAGATGGGAAACAGATTAATGGTGGCCAGAATTTGGTAGGGGAAATGTTGAGCACACAAGCACAACACAGGAGATTTTGTGGGAGGTGAGAATGTTTTGTATCATGCTCTGATGGTAGATACATGATGCTGTGTTTGTTCAAACTATTTAACTTATTCTACAAAGAGTAAATCTTAAGTATGTATATTAAAAATAATTTAGATTAGAAGAATCAATAATGTAAGACAGACTGTGATAAAATAATCTGTGTCTTACAAATGTATGAAAGAACCATACTGAATGTGAAGAGTATAAAGGGGCTGACCTAAGTAACTTTGAAAATGAATAGTCTGTAAGATTAAAGACTAAAAGGACTGTACACAACAATGCCTTCTAATTGATAAAGTTTTTACACCCCCCCAAGGGTACTGGTTAACAAGTCTGAAAAGTACATTGATATTGAACAATTACATGAATGAATGGCAGATGGTGAGATCCAACTATTGGAGTTGGAAGTTAGAGATAAACAGATAAGCAAGGGGAGAAGTATAGAAAGATCCATGTGATAATGCATGACAGAAATATCAGTGTGAACTAATATTTAACTTCACAGAGATACAGATGGATATATATGTGGAACTATTTACGCATGTGCATGTATAGAGAAATTTGTATTAATACATACTTCCTGCTCCACCAGTCTGGAACAATGATGCCCCCTGTGATAATAAGCAAACTTCTTGCCTTGTTTTTTAGTACCATTCTTCAATAAGAGAAATAACACTTTTCAATAACACTTTTGAAAGAATGACTGATTCTAGGAGTCATCAGAAAATATACTATATTAACATATGGTGTATTTACCTGAAGCATATTACCTGTAATGCCAGTAAGGACATGGTAAAACAAACAAACACACCTCAGTAAAAGACATATAGACATATATTAAAGGGGTGCAGGAACAAAATGAAAGCTCTCAATGGGCAAGAAACAAGGAAAAAATAAATAACTATTGTATTATAACTGAAGCACAAAATAATTATTCATAAGTCCATGCTGAGATTAATAAATAATTGAATAAAAAAATAGAGAAAAAAATGGTTGAGTCTAAGTCCCCCACACGGCAAGTGTACATTTTGCAAAGTGACTTCCTTGGAGTGCAGGGGAAAAAGTCACTTCACAGTAGAGAACCTGACACACACTATATTAACCAGGTGGTCAAAGTTAACATAAATAGGGTAAATCATGTTGATAGCATGCACCTTTACTTGGAGAGAATGGTACTTTACTTCTGTGGACTTTCTGCATAGAATTCATAAACCCAGATTATCAAACATAAGGGAATCATTATACAAATCCAAATGGAGGCACAGTCTAACAAATACCAGACACCTTTTTACAAACAATGAAAATATAAGCAATTGTCACAGTTAAAAAGATTCTAAAGAGATCTCATAACTAATTATAAAGTGGTGTCCTGGAATGGAAAAAGAAACATTAGGTTAAAACCAAAGAAATTACAATAAAGTATGGCATTTAATAATGATGTGTTGATATTGGTTCATTAATTGTAACAAATGTACCATACTAATGTAAAATATTAGTACAGAGGAAACTAGTGATGGGGTACATGCAAATTACAATTTTTCTTCTAATAAAAACAATATTCTCTTTTTATTGCTTTGAGATGTTGACTTCATAGTTTTTAATTCCTCTAGAAATTTGTGTCATGTTGGATCTCGTTTTTTTTGTTGTTGTTTTTTGTTTTTTTGATCTGTCTAGTTGTATGTCAGCAACAGACTGTTTACTACAGCTTTATAATAGCTTTACTAGATAGTAATGCAAGTCCTTCCTAATTATTCTTGTTTTTAAGAAATTCCTTGACTATCCTGACATTTCTTTTTCTATTTTAATTGAATCTGTATATTTGTGAATCTTGACTAGTTTCACAAATATATAACCAATTAGTTTTTTAATGGATTCCATTAAAACTATGTATTAACTTAGGAAGAATTGAAATCGGAGTACTGATTAATCTTATGCTCTAAAAGGATATATATTCTTATTTATGCTAGTTTTGTTTTACTACAGTAAAGTGTTACAGTTTGCATTACATAGATTCTGCAAATTTATTTGATATTTTCATAAATATTTTCCCCTTTTGACTAATATTGTTCATAGTATCTCACCTTGCATGTATTTCTTAAGGGATTTGTGTTTGAACAACATTGAAAACTATATTTTGTATAATAAAACTCTACTTAAATAAACACCTCTTGTCTTTCCTTAATATTTCTAATTCCTTAGTTGACTATGTTGAGATTTTCAGGTTTATGATAATCACATTGAAAATGGCAGTTGTCCCTCTTTTCCAATTGATCTCTGTAATCTGGACTGCTTTTTTGCATAGCTGTCCATTTGGTATCATCCTTACTCATCATCCTAACTAGATCATTTTCTAATCCACTCTCTTTCCTTTCCTGATTTATTCTTTACTTCTAATTGAACACATAATTCCTGGGAATTTGGGAGAAAAAGGTGTTGGGGATATAAATTTTCAAGATACTAAGCACCAAGGACTTGACATGGAAATCCCAAACTGAGAGTTTGGAAAGCAGAGATTCTTAGAACCAAGGAGTTGCCATGAAGTGAATCCAGAAGCAACTCATTACACTATTTTCATGACTAGGAAGAAAGATGATTTTAGAATTTGAAACATGTTTCACTGAATTCTTTAGTCTAAAAGGGGGAAACACACACACACACACACATACTTGTTTAGAATCTTTTAAAAGAGTGCACCATAAATGGCAGAGAATATTTTCCCTGACTTGGTAATAGAGTCCAGCATGAAGTTTGGAGCGATCTAGAGCCTCCAGGAAGCTTATAAAAGGGAATGAGTACCAAGAAGAGATGAAGGGATTTCAAGGACAAAGGAAGGGTTTCTGAAAGTAACTAGTAGCCTCAGCACTGCACAATGGGAATTGCCACAGTATCCATTGGTGGAGTTAAGTCAACACCAGTACATACTGCTAAGAGCCCAGGGAAACTGACATGTCCAAAAGGCAATTCACAGAAGAAACAATATCTGGTAAAGAGTATGGATTCCCTGGAACTATATTTTATCTGAACGAATGTGGGACAATAACCTATCAATTCCAAAAATGTTTGAGTATCATGACCTAGTTGGTGTGGTAAATCAGAGATAGTATGTGCTTTGTGACAGTGTCCTGGGGATGCACACACTCTAATTCAACATGTGGTCAATGAGATCCCAATCTTACTCTCCAAATCAGAGCACCTAGTAAGACAAAATCTGAGATGGTAAGCACCTTGATTGCCAGACTTTATTAATGTTTCCCTCTGCATATGAGTGACACCATTTGCCACAATGAAACTACATGCTTGTAACAGCTCAGACAAGAGAAGAGAAGAGAAGAAAGAAGAGAACAGAACATGAAGGTATGAAGGAAGCTGCTAATCATCATACCTCTCAGCAGACAAAATAAACTGTCAGGAATCATTACTAAAATGACATGGATAAGCTTTCTTTGTGAACATTATTATTCTGTAAGTATGTAGTGATGCATAGAAATAATTTTCTTGGCTTACAAAGCACCCCCCCATCCTAAAAGGATCTTAAATTTCTTCACTGCATTTAAAAATCAGAATCATGTTTATGAAACTCTAGAATATATCTAGAATAATTGGAATATCTGTCAACACTGCATTTATGTTCCAATACAACCATAAATGTATTAGAGATGCAAAGGATCTAGAAATCACATAAATCATTTATATATGCTGTAAGCATAAACAGAAAGTTGATAGATTGAGATCTGAGCAGGTAATTGTAAAGTCTGGAATACAAAGTTGCTTGTTCTAAGAAAATTAAGATATGTATAGAGATTGGGTTGAAGTGTCTATACAGGCAACTACCCCTCTTAACCCACCCAGATAACAGCTTCATAGGAACAGTTCCTCTAAGTTGTTTTCTTGATGTTAAGAAACAGTCTGTCATCCACACTGTCTGACTCACACTTGCCATCAATTTTAGTATGATTGCCACACATTTGATATATTTCACTTTGTCCTTTAGGTACACAATGCTGTCACAAGGGCATCTGTTAATTTGCTACTCTTTTTATCCTTTCCATATTTTGAGATTTTTTTATGCTTCTGAAGGCCAAGAATGGTTCAGCCAAAGAACTTCTTGCTCATGTGGATATGTTAAAGTTTTTGTTTTGTTTTCTTTTGTTTCCATGCTAGTTGTTTGAAGATCACCTGGGAATTTGGTTCAAAACAATGATTTGAACCCTTTCCAGAGAGATACTGAACTACTCGGGATAGAAGAAACCATCTGAATCTGTTTTAAGGGAACTTGTTCACCAGGAAATTAGGAAATGTGCACCTTTTGTTTTGCCCAGGGAGGTGACATGATGTATTGAAGCTAGTTATGCATCATAGCTAGCTTATGCACAGATCAGGACTAGAATGTAGTCTCCTCACTGCCTGGTTTTATTTGTCCCACAATACTTGGAGCAGAGATAGCTGGTTATTTCTTCTACAGAAAATCAGGAAGGTGGCAAGAACACACTGGTTCTTTCCCTTTGTAAGGCTTGCTCTTTAGATTTCAACCTAGTTGCACTAGTCTTTTAAAACATAACATTTTGCTCAGTCTCTTAAAATCTAGCATCCCAGGCTTCTGTGCTGGGCCTTTTGTCTGACCGTTCATGAGATTTTCTGCTGGGAGCCAGCGGCTTGGCTTACTCCTCTACCCTGCATCAGAGAGCTTCATTTGTGCTGATTACCCTGCATTTCACATAAAAGTCATTAAGAATTCTGTTTCAGTGAATAAAGGAATGTAAATGAGGTAATTATGAGCTCCACTTACCTTACTAACCCCGTGCATTGTGCAATCATTAATGCTTTCACATGATCTGTTCACTGGAAAAATCAGAAAGATAGAAAGCAATATTGTTGGGAAAAAATATTATTGAAGTTCATTCTGTGGTGGAATTTTTCTTGGGGGAGTGTGGGAAAATCTTTTAGTGTAAACTGTGAAAAAGACAGCTTAAGAAATGCCTTTGTATTGCTGCTTCTAACCCTACCTTCTCTTTGCATAAATTAACTTTAAGTTGCAGAGGTTTTCTCCTAACAACATACCACACTTGGAAAATGGCATTCATACAAAGAACTTTTTAAGGTACATCTGTATGATTCTTTTCACTTATTGGACAAATGCATCTTCCCATACAGCAGAAACTGGCTTTGAGTATTTGAAGACAAAATGAAGTTGTGAAGCTTAAATCATCATGGATAGGGGATAATGCAATGCCCACATCTGGTCTTGGCCAAGCCACCCGTCTTCTCTACTGGATGAATATTTTGCCTTTGTCATCCCTGTGCCCTCTACCCTGTAAGTCTGCTTCCATCCTTCATAAAGATGGATATATCTGCCAAGGTGTCCTACCACACTTGTCACAAGAGAGGGTCCCACGTTCCTCTCTTGATCACAGTAGGTTGTGCAGGCAGAGAAAGAAGGATGTGATCCCAGTAATTGTATAAAGGTAAAGATTTGGATGCATTAGATACATGGATATGGAAGACAGAGGATTTTTCTTCCTTTTGAATTGCATGTTTTAAAAATGTAGACTAGGGGATTCCAGAAACAATCTTTACTATTCCATGGAAAGAACCTGACTGAGAAAGATTCTGCCAAACAGAGAGGAGCAGAACAGAGAGAAAGCATCAATCTTCTGGGAATAGCCTTTGCATCCTTAGATTCAACTGTGCTGCACCTGAGTAATCCTTAGGGTTTCTGGTCAAGTGAGAATAATAAATATAATTTTTTGGAAAGCCAATTGTAATGAAGCTTTTAGAAAATACATTTGAAATAGTTTTTACTGATGTAGAAATTGGTTATTTCAATAAAGTATTGCAAGCGAGCCTCAGGTAAGAGCTGGACTATGTAATAGAGAGGGAAAAGTCAGTAGGACATAGGTAGTGCCCTAGTCTTAGATAAAAAACAGGCAATCTTTGTCATGTAGGAGTGAAACAACTGGTAAATTTGCTCTGTATTTTATCTTACTCATACTAAATGCTACTCAGGCTATATCACTGGGATATTTTGTAAACAAACAAACAAACAAAAAAGTTGAGATGCTAAAGTCTCTTATAGCCTTTGGCAAAGTGTGAAAGGAAGAGGTAATCATTGGACTCCATTGATCTTTGTGAAAAGGAAAAGTATGTGGGAGAATGGTTCTTTCTCTTTGTAGAGAATGACAATTACTACCAAAGACCATAAGATCATTGGCATTATACTTGATATGAATAAAGGTAAGAAGAGAGAAAACCATAAGGTTTAAAATCAGAGATAAAGAAATGGGAGAGGCCAAACACACAGAACTCTATGCATGTGAACTGAGAGTCTGATAGGCAATATTTCCCAGCAAAGCACCTTCCTCTGTAATCAAGCCTGGTGTCAAAGGCCAAATATCTCTGCCTTAACACACCTATCTGAATCTAAACTCAAAATCTTTAATGCAAGATTTAGGGTTGGGCAATGTCCCAAAGCCTGGTACTAAAAGACAGAAACTCTAAGAGTAAATATTTTACCATATTTCTGGTGTTTATTGCCTACACAGAGAATAACCAGGAAAAAATAAGCAATACCAGCAGTTTACTACAGTGTTTAAGAAGGCATATTGCTAGATTTCTTCTCAAGTCTAGTAGATAAGGATGTGTGATTGCAACTTCAAAAACCCCAAATTACCATTTCTTTCCAAGTTATTGTAACAAAGGACAATAAACTCTGGAAAACCACTTAGAGGGCAGAGTTCAAGGTAGTTAGACTGACTAACCAGACAGCAGTCTAGAGTGTATGTACAAAATCCATTCTACTCCTCTTTCTTCTTCCTTGCAGAATATTGATTTTCTTAAGTACTTGTGCTTACTCCATGGTGTATGATTCAGAGATGTTGAACACTTCCTAGACCTAATAATCTGAAGCAATTGCAGCAATTAATAACACTGACTTGATCAATTTCTGAAAACATATTTTTGAGGAGAGGGGAAATTCTGTTGGTGGGGTTGTAGGATAAGTTTACTTTCTATTAAGAAGGATACATAAAAGGAGATGACGTGTGAACTTCTGAACCTGTACCATCTGCACATTCACCTGCATGTGACACCTGTAATTACAGGGACCATCTTGCTGCAACCTGAGGACATAGGCTTCACACTAAGGTGGCAAAGCCAAGACAATGGCAATTGCATCCCAGAGGTACCGGGTTATCCCACCTGAGGATTTCTTGTTTCATTAAATTGTAAGTTCTCCTAGAATTTTAACCACTTTCAACCAAAATTGTTTTTGCTACTTAAATCTTTGTCTCTGATGACCATCAAGGAATCCACTCCACTTCCAAGAAAGAGAATTCTTGTTTACCTATGTAGCAAGATTCAGCAAATTCTACAAACTTTTGCCACATTCCTGATAGTTTAATTAGAATGATATTATTTCTCTCCATTATTATCTATTGTTAATATCTGGAGTAAATAATATTTTCATTTATTCATTCATCTATAGCTAGATGCTGAGGAACTATATCTAGGCTCAACAAGAGTAATGCATCAAACTCAGCATTCCGGGTATGAGAACAGAGTAGATGGAGTACATGAATATCCCTTCAATTTCTGCATGAAAATGAAAAGGGATCATGTGGTGATGGCTGTTTATGCTATGACTGAGAGTTATAATAAAAGTTATTTGCAAATAAGTTTTATGTGGACAACGATGTTATAGTCTGCCAGAGATTCCATTCCTTGGGGAAATAACCACTGCTCCTGCAGGACTGTCCATCACAGTCCTAATCCTCACTTCTGTCATCCCCAACCACAGGCATGCAGCCCAAAGTAGACCCACCGCTCTACCTGGATGAAGTATAAAATATAACGCTCCATGAGTACACTGGTGTGTAGGGGTAGTGAGAGATCCAAAGCAAATCTAATCAGTCTTACTGTAGGAAGATTTTACATACAGACATTTTAATGCAGGAAGTCTATTCATATAGATTGACAGGCAACATTTTATGGAAAGAACCAGCCTGAGAATTTATCCAACACAGAGTGAAGCAGAGCCAAAAGAAGAAGAAAGATAAATAAATATCCTGATATTGTTTGAAATTCTGTATTTATCCATGCCTAATCATTACTGACTTTATAGACATATGAGAAAAGAAAGTCTTTATTTGGCCTAAACTATATCTGATTTTTTTTAATCTTATGAAGAAAACGGTCTTGACTAATGTAACATCTGAGCAAAGCAAAACGAGATCAATGGCAAAATAATGACATAATGGCAAATGGAAAAACAAATGTTTGGTTTGCTGGAACTTTATCTCCCAATAAACTAAAAGTCAACATTAGTAAACTGGGTTATACTAAATACAGGTTCATTATTCTTATGATTAGAAAAAAACTAACTCTTGACTGTCTCAAACCTCCCTGAGTCAAATACAGGCATCTGATCCTGGCATTTTGATTCAATGAAATGCAGCATTCATTGCACATGTAGTGAATAAAGTTAATAAACCCTAAAGGAAGCTTTTTCCCTCTGTTAGATATTTAACCTCAAATTCCATTCACTGGCAAAACTGAGCAATAAGTATCTTCAAATATGTCTCTTTAAAGGAGAAGATTTGGGAGCAAAGAAAATCCACTTTCTCCTGAATCTAATATAGATAAGAAAAGAGATAATGAATCTGATTGCTGCAAGTAAACTAAATTGTAGATCAAAGATTGGATCACATATTTGCACAGAAATCATAGAAAATGATTATTAGAAAAAGTATTTGTCATATCAAGTATTTTTCTACTTCTGTTACATATACATATAAATTGGAATTTGAATTCATTAAAATGAATCTTTTCAGGTCCCAGTTTCCTTTTCTGACTTAGATAAGACAATCTCTAGAATGTTCTGTGTACATTTCTTACATGCCTCTTTTGGCTGAATATTTTGTCTAGAAGGCATGAATTTTCTCAAGAGTTCTCTCTCAACTCTAGTCCAGAATGATTCCCACTGTTTTCAGCTCTGATGCCTGATAACTCCAGCACTCTCTGCAGATTTTGTCATCAGGTCATGTGGTATTGAGAATGATACACATAGATTTGTGGCAGGAACACATTTACATGAGTAGAGACATCAGCAGTTACATACTTTTCCAAATAAGGGAATCCTGGTGCCCTTCTCAATGGCCTTTTCTGTTCAATCATCTTGGTTAGCTTCCTACTGCTAATTGCATTCTGTTCATCTTCCAGTTCATTGACTGTGCACCTACATATAATTTCACACTTATCTATAGCTACCCACAAATGTTGTGTCATTGCCAAACCCTTTCCTTGCCATATCAGTCTCTTTCACATTTCATTCTCCCTACCTAAAATTCTCTTGACCTATTTCCCCACTACAACAACTTCCATTTGTCATTCAGAATGGCACTTAACCAGCATGGCTTTCCAGTGAAATCAGGCCTCTTATAGGACCTATTTCAAAAAGTTGTATGAGCACTTATAAAATGTGTTGAGTGAACACTACTACTATTAAGTCATCATGGTAAGAGTAATTAATGAGTTTTGTTTTAGGTTTTGCTTTTTTGATACTGGGGATCAAACCCAGGGCCTCATGCATGTTAGGCAAGTGCCCTACCACTGAGCTCTATTCCCAGCCTAGAATTCAGATCTTCTGTTACATATACATATAAATTGCATTGGACAATATAAGTGCATTGGACATAAATGAGTCAGGAACGTGTGGCTGCAATTTTCTTTCAAATGAATGAGAAAAAGTCTCATTTCAAGAAGATAAGGAAAATTATTTCTTAATGAGAAAAAAAGTTACTTCAACTGAATTGAATACTGTTATGTTTTGGATCAAGAATGCCCCCTGCCCAAAGCTTGAGTATTGAAAACATGGTCCCCAATGTAGCGAAGTACAGAGGTGGGGCTTTCAGACAATGCCTGGATCATGAGGGCTCTGATTTCATCAGTGGATTAATCCATCAATGATTAATTGATGAGTGTACTACTGGGAGTTAGAATTAGTTGGTAAAAGTAAGTAACTGAGGGCATAACCTGGAAGGGTTTATCCTCTCCCAGATCTTTCCTTTCTCTGTGTTTCCTGGCTGCCATGAACTGAGAAGCTTTCCTCCACCATGCTCTTCTTCCATGATGTTTCCACCTTAGAGTCAGTGGACCATGGACAGAATCCTCTGAAAACTTGAGCTGAAATGTATCTTTCTTGCTTTAAGTTGTTTTTGTCAGGTATTTTGGTCACAGCAGTGCAAAGCTGACTAGCATAATTACTTATCAGTGATATTAATTAAAAAAAAACTCCCCTTCGATCATTGGGGAACAGAACATTTTACTGAGTAGAAATATTACCATCTATCAATGCCTGTGGAAAAATAAATCATTCTAATTTTGATGCATTTCATCTTCTTTCCACCTTCCCTACCTGAATTACCAATGACACAGTGGTGCAGGCACAGTGATACTTAAAGAGCAGCCATCTTGCCACAAGACAGAAATAGAACCTGGGCTGGAGTGAAAAGTGAAGGAAGGGAGTCAAATGAAATCTAATGAATTGATCTAAAATATTTAAATGTACTGGAAACCTGATTCAAATATGAACTCAAGACTTAAAGGAATCTTGGTATTTTTGTGCTTGATGCTGAAACTACTGAAATATCTGGCATGAACCTTAAGAGTGAGTTTAATTTTTGTCAGAAAATTAAAAGTTAAAAGGAAGGTGAATATAGATGAAAAATATGAGGAAAAATATCACAGCAAATGCTTTATAAATTAGGGAATAGATTTTATGTGGAAAAAATAGGCATTTAATATGATTAAAATTTTCACCACACATTTGAATGATACATGTTTTGCATAGAAGTAATATGGTCAATACCTTGTGGTTTCATGTTTTTTAAGGGAAGTTTTATTTAAAGGCTCATTAAAAGGTAACTTAATCTAGGTGGTCATCAGAAAGCTCCCAGAAGCCAAAATATTGGTGCATTGGACATAAATGAGTCAGAAATGTGTGGCTGCAATTTTCTTTCAAATGAATGAGAAAAAGTGCTTCTGGCAAAACCCATTTTGCAATTCTACTGGACCAGAACATCTAAAATATACCATGAGGCACGTAGCACCTGGGGCAATGTTGAAGGAGACAGCAAGGTGCTGGCCACAAGAGAGAGGAAAGTGGAATACATTTACTTGGCTATGTGTCTTTTATTCAATTCTCGGACTGAGAGGCTTACTCTGGGGGTAGCTGTTTTTTTCCACCTGGTGAGAATGTGACAAAATAGAATTGTTAGTTACTTTAAAATCCTGTGAGCCACGTGTTTTGAACATAGTTTTGGAAATTGCAAGCTCTTAGTTACCATATTATTGTGATAAAATAGGAGGCAGACTAGTCTTAACTTCAGCTTTTTTAGGACCAAGAGAAATTATTACCAGTTCAGTTTCCTTCAGATTGGTGTCTCTGAAACCTTAGAAATTATTTGTGCAGCCAAATTATTTGTACAGTCTCCAGCTACTTATAGGCACTCTCAGTAACTAACCATATTGGGTGTGGAGTAAAAGAAAACGTTGTTTTGTTTTTTTCCAAAGTTGACTTGGGTTTTTATTTGAGAGTGAACGATTATAACCTCATGAGGTTGCAAGAGTTTATCTAATTGGATTTGAACATGACTCTGATTAAGAAACATATATTTTCCCATTTGGAAGCCAAGACTACAGAGAATTGCAAGAGATTGAGAGCTCACATTGGTGATTTTCAACACCGACACAAAGAGATTAGTATTGAGGTTAAACCTGTTCTCCATAGAGTATTTAAATGACTTATGTGAGGAAATCATGTCCCAAAGGGCATCTTAATTTGCTAATAATGGAAAAGCACATGGAAGATCAACCCTCCCAGTGACATTGAAAGGATTTAGCAGGATTTGTGCAGATTTAGAAATGGTAAGTATCAACAAGCAGATGTCATTCCCACCCAGTTTCATAAAATGGCAAAATTAGTTTCTGAAATAAGAAGGCGTGAGAATGCCCTTGTAATTGTATATGGGTAGGAAGAGAGAAGTAGGGTTGAAGGTTAAAACTGAGCAACAGAAAAATATTATATTGAGTATCAAATTTACTTTCTCTTGATTATATATGTGTGTATTCATATACATATATTATATACTTTCTTTTGATACATATACTCTAGTATCAAATTTACTTTCTTTATAATATATAAAATGAGAATTTTAAATCTGATAGTTTTAACTGTATTTTCCTAAAGAAAAAGTAATGTATTGATAATCTTCTACATATTTACCACTTTCTAAGTATGTGTTGGTTGAATAAGATATATAGCATATTTTTGAAGTTTGACTTAGAAGACATTAAGGGAGATACTAAGTTTGTAAGTCAAGTGATGTGATGTATTCATTAACATTAGGGGCAATAATCAACAAATCCAGGCCATTTAAGATGGCTAAAATTCATGGTAATTTACTTGAGCCCAAGCCAGGTATTTTTAATGGATAAGCAGCTTTCCTCCTGGTTTGTTATTCATGGCCCCAGGCTTCTCTAAAATTTAGTTTCAGCATCTATTAAGGTCTCAGGTCTCCCATGGAATCTTCTTCTAGCTGGCTAATGGAAGAAAAGAGTGGAAAAGTAACAACTTCCTGGTCATCTCAACCTGTAGTTGTCTTAGTTGACTTATGTTCATGTTCCATCAACAACTAGTTACATGTCTCTAGTTATGCAGAAGAGATTGAAAAATGCATTTCCCAGACAAGAAGCCACTTCCCAGCAATAACTGGAAAGAATGAATCTCATTTGGATAGACAGGTGTTTATATCTGCTACAAATTACCCCTTCAACAATCAAATATATCTTTGTACCCTTTTTCCTCACAAAGAGAATATATCAGCAACAAAGTAGGACAACTTAAACCAAATCTCTGCTTCTTTTTCAATATCCTGAAACTCTATCAATAAAGTTCATATGTATGCTTCCTATGATAGGTGAACTTATGAAGCATTATCTGTCCCATAAACATCTCCTAATAAAAACTTGTAACATGGGTTAGGTATGGCGGCATACACCTATAATCCCAGCAACAAGAATAGCTGAAGCAGGAGGATCACAAGTCCAAAGCTAGCCTTGGCAACTCGGCGCGACCCTGTCTCTAAATAAAATATAAAAAGCGACTTGGGATGGGGCTCAGTGGTTAGGTGCCCCTGTATTCAATCCCTAGTACCAAAAGAAAAGAAAAATAAAAAAGAACAGAAAAGAAAGAAATTGAAACAAAGCCTTTATGTTGAAATAAAAATTTATTCTTTTTTTAAAGGAAATATTGAAAAGAACTGAGCAGTGACTGATCCAGAGCAATAATGAATTATTTTAGGACAGACATCTCATTTATTTGTTTGTTTATTTATTTGTTTGTTTATTTATTCATTAATTAATTTATTTATTTTTATGGTGCTAGAGATGGAACTAGGGCATCACACTTGCCAAGAAAGTGTGAGCCATTCAGCCACATCCCTAACCCCTAGAACAGGCATTTATAAAGTACAATGGCACTTTAAAAAATATTTAATATCATATATTACTTAACATTTGATGTCAGAGATTAAAGTCTGGGTATTTTGATGTGTGAACCATGACTACAGGACACTATTACCTTCCCAGACCACAGCGAGAAATATTCCATTTTGACCAAATTATTTTGTACATTTATATTTATATTAAAACAACACACACACACAAAATAACAATGAAAAATAAATGATGCAGTGGATATAACTGCATCATTTGTTATTGTTCCAATTCCTAAATTAGCCATTTAGGCAGCAATAATATAAAGTATGATCAAAAGGAATGGACATTTTAATTAGGCCAGATTATCAAATATGTTTTCTATTCTAATATTTCCTCTTTGTCACTCTGGATTCTTTCACAGAGGTAGTTGTGAAGCCTCTTACTTTAGTAAGTGTCCAACATTTTCACCCAGAGAGAATATGCCCTGAATATTTCTAATTTTCTGTGGAACTGAACTGGCCAGCAAATTCCAGGAACACAAAAACATTTTCAAATCATTTCCAACTTTCTCTTAAATTTTTGCCAATATTTGATTATCTTCTCTAACAGAGGGGAATAAGGAGGCAGAGAGATCCCAAAGTCATTTATATTTGGCTTTAGAATATAACGATAACTTTTCAGTTTTCTCCTTTCTTTTAAGGTTTTATTTAGCTTAATATTAAAATGAATTGGTTTCCAGGAACAAAGTGTTGTTTGGGTATCAAGAAGAAAAGCAGGTCAGTAGTAAACTTTTGTAATAGATAATATAAAATATGTAAAAGCTACCACAAGATAATTAAGAATTGATAAGACTAAGTTGACTTTTTTGCTTTTTAACCACTTTATCGGGATATGATTGACATAGAAAAAGCTGCACATATCTTATGTATATGACTTGATGAGTTTGGAGATAAATATCTGTACCCTTGCAAGACTACCATCCCAACCAAGGCTGCCAACTTTTCCATAATCACAAAAAGTTTGTCAGTGGATATTTAGGTTGCTTCCGTATCTTGGCTATTGTGAATAATGCTGCTATGAATGTAGAATGCAGGACAATACTAATTTCCTCTCCTTTGGATGTGAAAAGTGAGATTGCTGAATCAAATACTAACTATATTTTCAGTTTTTCAGGGAGCTCTATACTGTTTTTCATAATGAATATACCAATTTACATTCCTACCAACAGGAATGTAATTTAATGAATTTATTCCTACCAAATAAATATCTATTTATATAAGAGTTTCCTTTCCTCCACATCCTGTCCACACTTAAACTCAGTCACATGACAATAGCTGTTCCGGCAAGTGTGAAGTTATATTTGATAGTACATCTGATTTAGTTTTACTTTCCTGATGATCAGAGATGCTGTTCACTTTTTCATGTACTTGCTGGCTATTTCTATGACTTCTTGATGAAATATCTATTTATATCCATTGCCCATTTTTGGTGGGGAGGTACTGAATATTGAACTCTGAGGTACTCAACCACTGAGCCACATCACCAGGCCTATTTTGTATTTTATTTAGAGACAGGGTCTTACTGAATTGCTTAGCACCTTGATTTCGAACTTGTGATCCTTCTGCCCCAGACTCTCAAACTGCTAGGATTACAGTCATGCGCCATCACACCTGGCCATTGCCCATTTTTAAATAGCCTTTTTCTATTGTGTTGCCATTTTGGATATTGGCCTCTTACTAGATACATCGTTGGCAGATATTTTCTTCTCTTGTATAGGTTGCCATTTCATTTTGTTGGTTGTTTCCTTTGCTGTGCACAAGTTTTAAGTTTGATGTGATCCCACTTGTCTATTTTTGGTTTTGTTGTTTGTGCATTTGGTGCCATATCCAAGAAATTATTGGAGAGCTGATGACAGGAAAGTCTTCTATGTGTTCTTCTATTGTTTCAGGTTTTACATTCAAACGTTTAATTCATTTTTGGTTGATTTTTGTGTATGGTGTGAGAAAATGTTTGATTTTATTCTTTTATATGTGGATATCCAATTTTTCCATCACCATTTATTGATGTACTTGCCCTTTCCCCATTATGTATTCTGGGCACCCTTGAAGATTAGTTGACTATACATGTCTGGTTTTCTTTCTGGGCTTTCTGTTCTGTTCTGTAAATTCATATGTCTATTTTGTATTAGTATCACACTATTTTGATAATTGTAGTTTTTAAATGCATTATGAATTTAGAAAGTGTGATATGTTAAACTTCATTCTTGTTCAAAATTCTCTTGGTTATATACAAGGACTTTTGTGGTTCCAAATAAATTTTAGGAATTTTCTCCTTATTTCTGTACAAAAAAGAAGAAGCCATTGGAATATTTTTATTTGTTCTTTTTAGTTGTATTTAGCAGTAGAATGTATTTTGATATATCATATATACATGGAGTGTAACTTCCCCTCTTTGTTGTTGTACATGATGTGGAGTTACACTCGTCTTGTATTCATATATGAACATAGGAAAGTTATGTCTGATTCACTCTACAGTCTTTTCCATTCTCATCTTCCCTTACCCACACTCTATACTGTCCAATCCGGTGAACCTTCCCTTTCACCACCAGCCTAATGTGAGTCATCATTCACAAATCAGAGAGGATATCCAGCCTTTGGTTTTGTGGGATTGGCTTATTTCACATAGCATGTAGTCTCCAGTTCCATCCATTTACCAGCAAGTACCACAATTTCATTCCTCTTTATGGTTGAGTAATATTCCATTGTGTATATATACCACATTTTTTTTATCCATTCATCTGTTGAAGGGCACCTAGGTTGGTTCCATAGTTTAACTATTGTGAATTGAGCTGCTATAAACATCAATGTAGCCAAGTGACTGTAGTATGCTGACTTTAAGTCCTTTGGGTATATGCCAAGGAATGGGATAACTATGTAAAATGGTGATTTGTTCCAAGTTTTCTGAGGAATCTCCATACCACTTTCCATAGTGGTTGCAACAATTTGCAGTCCATCCAGCAATGTATGAGTGTACCTTTCCTCTACATCCTTGCCAACATTTATTGTTACTTGTTTCTTGATAATTGGCATTTTGACTGGAGTGAGATGAAATCTTCATGTAGTTTTAATTTACATTTCTCTAGCTAGGGATATTTAACATTTTTTTTCATATATTTGTTGAGAGATTATCGTTGTTCTTCTGTGAAGTGTCCATTTAGTTCCTTAGCCAATTTATTGATTGGGTTATTTATTCTTTTTTGTGTGTGTTACATTTTTTTGAGTTTTTTATATACCTGGAAATTAATGCTCTATCTGAGGTACAGGTGGCAAAGATTTTTTCACATTCTGTAGGCTCTCTCTTCATGTGTTTGATTATTTCCTTTGCTTTTAAGAAGGTTTTTAGTTTGATACCTTCTCATTTATTGATTCTTGATTTTATTTCTTGCACTTTGAGAGTCTTACTGAGGAATTCATGACAACAACATGATGGAGAGTTGAACCTACTTTTTCTTCTCTTAGGCACAGGGTCTCTAGTCTAATGCCTAGGTCCTTGATCCACTTTGAGTTAAGTTTTATGCAGGGTGAAAGGTGAGCCTAATTTCATTTTGTTACATATGAATTTCCAGTTTTCTCAGCATCATTTGTTGAAGAGGCTATCTTTTCTTTAATGTATGTTTTTGGCGTCTTTGTAGGGTATGAGATAACTACACTTAATGTGGATTTGTCTCTGTGTCTTCTATTATGTACCATTGGTCTTCATGTCTGTTTTGGTGTCAGTACCACACTGTTTGTGTAACTATAGCTCTGTAGTATAATTTAAGGTCTGGTATTGTGATGCCTCCTACCTCCTTTTTCTTTCTGAGAATTGCTTTGGCTATTCTGGGTCTCTTATTTTTCCAAATGAATTTCATAATTGTTTTTTCTATTTGTATAAAAAATATCATTGAATTATAAGGGGAATTGCATTAAATCTGTATAGTGGTTTCAGCAGTATAGACATTTTGACAATATTAATTCTGTCTATCTAAGAACATGGGAGATTTTTTCATCTTCTAAGGTCTTCCTTGATGTCTTTATTGTTCTGTAGTTTTCATTGTTGAGGTATTTCACTTCTTTGTTAGATTGATTCCCAAATATATTTCTGAGGCTACTGTGAATGGGATAGTTTTCTAATTTCTCTTCCAGTTGATTCATCACTGATGTATAGGAATAAGTTGACTTATAGATGTTAATTTTATATTCTGCTACTTTGCTGAATTTATTTATGTGTCCTAGAAGTTTTCTAGTTGAGTTTTTTGGGGTCTTATAAATTTAGAATTATATTGTCAGAAAATAGGGATAGTTGTTGTTCTTCTTTTTCTATTCATATCCCTTTAATCTCTTTCTTCTGTATAATTGCTCTGGCTAGAGCTTCCAGGACTATGTTAAATAGAAATGGTGAAACAGGGCATCTCTGTCTTATTCCAGTTTTTAGAGGGAATGCTTTCAATTTTTCTCAGTTTAGAATGATGTTGACCTAGGGTTTAGCATATATAGCTTTTACAACATTGAGCAATGTTCCTACTATCCCTAGTTTTTCTAGTGTTTTGAACATGAAGGGATACTGTATTTTGTAAAATGCTTTTTCTGCAGCTTTGAGATAATCATGTGATTATTGTCTTTAAGTCTGTTGATGTGATGAATTATATTTAATGATTTCCGTATGTTGAACCAACTTTGCATGCCTCGGATGAACCTCATTTAATCATGGTGCACTATCTTTTTAATATGTTTTTATATGTAATTTGCCAGAATTTCATTAAAAATCTTTACATATTGGTCTAAAGTTTTATTTTCTTGATGTGTCTTTGTCTGGTTCTGGTAACAGGGTGATACTAGCTTCATAGAATGAGTTTGGAAGGGTTCTTTCCTTTTCTATTTTATAGAATATATTGAGGAGGATTGGTGTTAGTTCTTTAAAGGTCTAGTAAATTCCACTGAACATACATCTAGTCCTGGGATTTTCGTTCTTGGTAGACTTTTGATCATATCTTCCATTCCATTGCTTACAATCAACTGTTTAAATATTCTATGTCCTCCTGATTCAGTTTGGGAAGGTCATATGTCTCTAGAAATGTGTTGATGTCTTCAAGATTTTCTTTTATTGGAGTATAAATTTTCAAAATGGTTTCTAATTGTCATTTGTGTTTCAGTAATGTCTATTGTGATATTTCCTTTTTCATTGCAAATTTTAGTAAGTTTTTCTCTCTTCATTAGCTTGGCTAAGGTTTTATCAATTTTATTTATTTTTTTCAAAGAACCAACTGTGGTTGATTTTTTGGATTATTTCTTTTCTTTCAATTTTGTGGACTTCCGCTCTGATTTTAATTATTTCCTGTGTTCTACTGTTTTTTTGCTGTTGATTGGTTATTATTTTCTAGGGCTTTGAGATGTAATGTTAGGTTATTTATTTGTCAACTTTCTCTTCTTTGAATTAATGAGTCAATAAAATGAACTTTTCTCTTAGCAATGCCTTCATAGTGTCCCAGAGATTTCCATGTATTGTATCACTATTCTCATTTATATCAAAGGTTTTTTTTTAAATTTTTTCCATGAATTTTTTTGCCATCTATTCGACATTGAATAGCATATTATTTAGTCTCAGGGTGTTAGAGTAGCTTCTATTTTTTATTTTATCATTGATTTCTAATTTCATTCCATTATAATCTGATAGAATACAAGGTATTATATCTATTTTTTGTATTTGCTAAGAGTTACTTTGTGGCTTAAGATATGGTTCACTTTAGAGTAGGATTTGTGTGCTGCTGAGAAGAAAGTATATTCAGTCATTGATGGAGGAAATATTCTATATATTTTTATTAAGTCTAAATTATTAATTATATTTTTTCTTCCATAGCTTCTTTATCTAGTTTTTGTTTGGAGGATAAATTCAGTGGTGAGAGAGGTGTGTTAAAGTCACCTACTATTATTGTGTTGTGGTCTATTTAATACATTAATTGAGAAGGGTTTGTTTGATGTAGGTACATGGTTTATTGTTTGGATAGTTACAATTGTTATATCTTGTTGATGTACAATTCCCTTAAGCAGTATGAAATGTCCTTCTTTATCCTTTCTTATTAACTTTGGCTTGAAGTCCACTTTATCTTATATGAGGACAGAAACCTCTGTTTCTTATAATATCCTTGTGAAATTCAATGTATTTTTCTCATCCTTTTATCTTCAGTTGGTGGATGTCTTTGCCTATGAGGTGAGTCTCCTGGAGACAACATGTTGTTGGGTCTTGTTTTTGAAACCAATCTGCTAGTCTATGTCTTTTGATTGATGAGTTTAGGACTTTTACATTCAATGTTATTGTTGAGAGATGATATTTATTCCCTGTCATTTTGATTTATATCTGGTTTTTAATTTGAATGAGTTTTTCCATGATTTGCTATTCCTTTAATATAGTTCTTCCATTTTCTAGTTTTCACTTTTATTTTTTCCTCATGAAACATTTTATTAAATAATTTTTGTAGAGCACTTTCTAGTTGTGAATTCTTTTAACTTTTTTTTTTATCATGGTAAGTTTTTCTTTCATTGTGAGTTTTGAATCTTAATTTTGCTGGATATAGTGTTCTTGGTTGGAATCTCTATCGTTTCACAGCTGATATGTTTTTCCAAGGCCTCTTTGCTTTGAGGGTCTGGTTTGAAAAGTTAGCTGAGATGTAGATTGGTTTTTTCTCTAAACATGACTTGTTGTTTATATCTGGAAGCCTTTAAAATTCTATTCTTATTCTATATGTTTGATATTTTCATAATAATGTGCCTTGGTGTGAGTCTGTTGTAATTTTGTACATTTGGATTTTGTAAGCCTCCTGTATTTGATTTACCATTTTATTCTTTAGGTTTGGGAAATGTTCTGATATTATTTCAGTGAAAAGATTGTCCAATCCTTTGGTTTGTATCTCCAAGCCTTCATCTGCCCTAATAAATTTTAAATTTGTTCCTTTCATGTTATCCCATATTTCTTGGAAGTTGTGTCCATGGTCTCTTAAAATCTTTTCTCCATGGTCAACTTTATTTTCAAGTTTATATACTTTGTCTTCATCACAGGAAACCTTTCTTTCAAGTGATCTAGTATGCTGATGATGCTTTCCATTGAATTTTTAATTTGCTTTATTTCCTTCATTTCATGGACTTCTGCTTGATTTTTTTCTGAAATTCCTATCTCTTTATTGAAGTTATATTTCACTTCCTGTATTTCCACTGTGATTTTACTCCTTAAATCATCATTTATCTCACAGATTAGTTTAAATATGTACATTCTACACTCTTTCTCTGACATTTCTTCCACTGTGTTGGTGATGGATCTATTATTGAAGTATCTTGGTTCTTGGGGGGTGAGTTTTTCCTTTGTTTTTTCTTATTGTGTGTGTTTTCTACCCATTTAACATATGGATAAGAGGCAGTAGTTTTTACCCTATAGACTTATAGTGTCCCTGAAGGTTTCTAGTACCTCACCACTTAGTAGGAGACAAATAATAACTACCAATGCAAACAATACACAGCATTAAACCAAATAGTTTTACTATGACCTCTACAAGTTGTGACAATAAACAGAAATGATATGATAAAAATAGTAAGTTTGCAAAATATTTTACAATTTCATATGGTGGATTGGAGAGAATAGAATTGATGTAGGATGTGATGATTATGAGAGTGGAGAAAAAGATTGAAGTAAAAACTTAAAAGAAGTGTGAAAGAAAGAATAGTTGAGACTGGCTGTTAGCAGAAGAAAAGAGAAGGATGATCAAGGAAAACAGATGAGAGAAAAATGTATATTAAAAAATTTTAAAAATTAAAAAATAAGAGAATACAAAATAAAACTGAAACATAACAATCAAATTTTGTAGTCCTCAAAAAACTGATCCATGAAAAATAACTGGTTTCAAAAGTGCTAGAAATAATTTTTAAAAATATTGATATGTATAAATATCCACAAACCATCAAGGGGAAAATTAAGCACAGAAAAAAAAAGGATAAAAAAAATTCTCAATCAAAAGTTAAAGAATGGATTCCATTGGTGTTCAAAAGATTCTCATCTTCCCTTCTCAGTAGCCGCGTGAGGCTTTCTGGCATGATGCTTGCTCACCCTGAGGGTAGAGTTCCTAGGGTGAGAGAGGTTATCGCATAGGTAGGACTCCTCCAGGGAGGGGTGTATAGGTTTAGGTAGGCTCCAAGCTCTTTGCTGAATGCCAATTGGTTTGGAGATTTTAAATCAGTGCGCATCCAAGGATCAACAATTACCAATCCATGCTTGAGGACTGCACCCTAGGATCTATCCTGGATTCCACTCATGTGGTGGAGGAGCCAATTCTTAGTTTACTACATCACTTGAAGACCCCAAGTTTCCTGGTCTCGGGTTCAGTCTCCAAACCTACCTTCTCCTGCAACTGCCTTTTTTAGCTCCCAGCTAGGCACTTCTCTCCCAGCTGGTCCTGCTAGGAGCTAGATTAGGGAGTTAGGGGGAAACCCAGGTGGGTTTCTGCAACCAGCTGTTCCCTATGTAAACCTCTCTCCACATTTGATTTTCTCCTGGTCACTTAGGCACATCCTATGTTGTGCAGTGTATATTTGCCATGCCTGTATTTCAGGTCAGACTTGGAGGTGCCAGGATTCAGCTCCCTGAATTGCCAGTCTCCACACTGCAGCTGCAAAATGTCTCCTTCCTCTGTCCTCCACAAAGTTACTGGGAGAGATGCGGTTTCTTTCCAGGACAAGGCTGTTGTGCAAACTGCCTTTCAGTTTGGTTGGGCACTATCTTTGATCTCTATATTCTGTACATGGACATGCCTCACTCCTCCTAAAAATATGAGTTTCTTTAATTCCCTTATCCCTCTACTGTGCTCACGGAGGGACAACTCTGTCTCATGCCTCAGATTTCTTCCTTATTTTATTATATCCAACTGCCTGGGTCCACAATCTGTTTTGAGTGTCCAACAAAGTTCCTCCCACCTTTTTCTTGTTTACTCTTGCTGAAAAGCTGTCTGTCTGATATCTTGGTTTCACATCATGAAGCAGCCAAGAAAGTGAGTTGCTCTATTCCGTCATCTTGAAACCCACCAGTGGAATATTAATAGGAGTTGTATTGAATTTGTAGATCACTTTGGGCATACATTGATTTTTATCTGAAGAACAAGTTTTTTTGCTTCTTCTGTGGAAACTGGGTAAATGCTTTGACTCAGCTGAACCATCATCACAAAAGATCAGAGGGACCTCAGCATTGTCCTCTTTATTATTATTATTTATATAGGTTTACATAGGGAACAACTGGTTGCAGAAACTCATTTGGCTATCCCACTAACTCTCTTATCCAGCTGCTAGCATGACCAGCTGGGAGAGAAGTGCCTAGCTGGGAATTAGAAAGGGCAGGGGCAAGAGAGAAAAAGAATAAGAAGAATATAAAATTTGAGAAGTCTGAGTTTTTCCTTGAATGAGAAAGCAAACATCTGCTATCCATCTCAGGTACATGTAGATGAGTGCTCAGAACTTCCTAGCCTAGATGGATTCTGCCTAAATCATACCAGAAGATGCAGAAAGAGGAGTAAGATCAGAAACAATCATGTGGGAACATTAGAAAGTACACTCATACAAACATAGACAGTACAGCCTACCTGTTATATACAGGATAGTCTGTTGCTCCTAGGGACATGGTGATCATGACAACATGAGGTTAAACCACACACAGGAAAAAAAGGATGAAATCAAGAGATGAAGAAGAACACACAATGATGTAAGAGGCTGCTGCTGATGTAACACTGTATTGTTTTATAGTAAAATTATTTAAAAAATAATTGAGTACTCTCTAAAATAATAAGAAGTGTCATATAGTAAATACATAAACAAGTAACATAGTAATTTAGTATCACGATCAAGTATCATTTAGAGTACATAACTGTATGTGCTATAACTTTATATGACTGGCAGCATGGTAGATTTGTTTAAACCAGCATTAATGAAAACACAAGAGCAATATAATACCATAAGTCATTACAAGAGCTACAAAGTCACTTGATGACAGGAATTTGTTTTAATTGTTATATACACATGATGGTAGAGTATATTTTGTCATATCATACATACATGGAGTATAATTTCCCACTCTGAATGTACATAATGTGGAGTTACATTGGTCATGTAGTCATATATGAACATAGGAAAGTTATGTCTGATTCATTCTACTGTCTTTCCTATTCCCCTCCATCTCTTTTTCTTTCATTTCTCTTTATTTAATCCAATGAACTTCTATTCCTCACCCCATGAATTGTGTGCTAGCATCTGTAAATCAGAGAGAACATTCAGACTTTGGTTTTTTTGGGGATTGACTTATTTCACTTAGCATATTGTCTCCAGTTCCGTCCATCTACCAGCAAATGCCATAATTTAATTCCTCTTTATGGCTGAGTAATATTCAATTATGTATACATACCACATTTTCTTTACTCATTCATCTGTTGAAGGGCACCTAGGTTGGTTCTATAGTTTAGCTATTGTGAATTGAGCTGCTATAAACATCAATGTGGCCAAGTGACTGTAGTATGCTGATTTTAAGTCCTTTGGGTTTATGTGAAAGAGTGGTATAATTGTGTCAAATGGTGATTCATTCCAAGTTTTCTGAGGAATCTCCATAATGGTTACACCAATTTTCAGTTCCTCTAGCAATGTATGAGTGTAACTTTTTCCCCATATTTTTGCCAACATTGTTACTTGTATTCTTGATAATTGGCATTCTGACTGGAATGAGATGAAGTCTCAGTGTAGTTTTAATTTGGATTTCTCTAATTGCTAGATATGATGAAAGGAATTTTTTAGTTCATCATAATCTTATAAAATCATTGTTGTTTGTGGTGCATTGTTGACTGAGACCTCATCATGTGGTTTCAGTCAACAATGACTGTACTTAGGTAAATGGCTCATGGAGGAGTGAGTTTTATATATGCAAGCCTCCACACAGCAGTTTTCCCTGGACAGATAATCTGCACTAGTCTTGAAAATGTCTGTAGTTATAGGATAGAGGTTATGCCTCTTTCCTTCTAGGAATCTTCACCAATAGAAGTAAAACAGTGTAGCTGAAGGAATTTACTTGGAAGATACTTTGAGGTCAAATATCTTGCACATTTAGGATTATAAATGTTTATTACTTTCCCCAAGATGGATACCATGTGATCTAGCTTTCCACTGCTGTTATGGCAGACATTGAAGTATTTCCCAGCCACCCATTTCATGCCAATAATCTTGTAACTACTAGTTCCTAGTCCAATGAGACGTAAAAGATGACTTGGACAGGGACACCAATTTCTACTGTTTCCCATTGGTTATTATTGTTAGATCGGTTTAAGGTGGCCAAAGGGAAGGAAGCATCAAGCAGCCTGCATGTGCAAAAGAACAACCAATCAGATGCTGACACATTGGCGTCTCCTAACAATCAGCAGACCTCTCCTGACCCATCTTGGAAAGACACTGACCTCAGTAGGACCCCCTGACCAATCCCAGGGGGACAAGGGACTCCAAATACCTCCTTTTCCTGCCCCAGGCCATCCCTTTCCTGCGCTCAGCCCATAAAAATTCTATACCACAGAGCACGTGCGCGATTCTCCCTGACCACTCCGTTGGACTGCGGAGTCTCCCCTGGGAGCATATGTCAAAAAAGCCTTGCTCAGCAGTTTTAATTTGCCTCCTTTTGGACATTTGGCCTTACAATTATCACCCCAGAGTTATCTGTATCTTGATTCTTGGTGCTCTTTATTGCTTGGAAACATACATAGTGTTAACTACTCTGGGTAGCCACATACAATAAGGAAAGAAATTGTGAATAGTTTGTGTCACTGCTGGCCAATTTGGTAACAAGTTAATCAGTTCAGTCACTGAATACACACACAATGAGAGAAGTATCTCTAACTGAACTTCCTGTATTGGAAACCCTATTCAGGAGTACGGATTTCCTGCCTTTCTTCTTGGCATATCACTAACCATATTCATTTCAGCATTAGTTCAAGAACAATAAATGCTGAAAATGCTGAAAAGTAAAAACCAGCAAAATCCAACCAAATGGGAATGTATGTAAATGAGAAAGCAAATAAATTATTCAAATACTCTGCAGGTTGCCTTTTTTGTTGCTTAAAAAAACAGAAGAAAAAGAAATGTCTAAGGAATGAAAGTTGTTAAACATTGGAAAGGCTCACAAAGGTGGCTGTAGAACCTCCTTAAGAGACCATTATGTACAAGTGAATTCTCAGTGGCCTCAAAAATGGCCCCATGATCTAGGGGCTAGAAACTTTTAGGCTCCTTAGTCTATTTACTTGCATAATTTTATAATTTCTTGGCCATTTCACATAAATTTTATTCAACATCTCTGTGTGTATTAATAAATGGGATGACATTAAAGTGGTTCAGTGTCAGAGATTAAATGAAGAAAAAAAACCAAAAAATCTAGAGTTAGACTACATTGTCCATGAAAGTTGGAGACATTATCCATAGTGTTTCTACTCTGGATAGCCTGACAGGCTAAAAGGAAGTAAAATGTGCATAGAGCAGAAAATGAGAAGAACCCTGAGCACCAAAGTTTAAGACAAGTAACTAAGAGAACTATCCAGTCCAAGGAATGTTAGAGAACCTGGAATCAAGAGAAAAATCCCAGGTAGAACAGAAATGCCTCAATAGCAAAGGACAGACTTGGGCAGCCTCCATGAGTGAGTCCTGGACCCAGGCACAAGAACAAGCAGCTTAGACATTTCAGTGTCTCTCAGAAGGATGTAAAACTCTTTTTAAGAACCACACTGCGGGGCTGGGGCTGGGGCTCAGCAGTAGAGCGCTTGCTCGCATGCGTGGGGCCCTGGGTTCGATCCTCAGCACCACATACAAAGCAATAAAATAAAGACATTGTGTCCATCTATAACTAAAAAAAATATTTAAAAAAAAAAACCACACTGCAAAACTTGAACTGAACATAAGCTGTTCACAAGTTAGGTTTCCACAGTGTCTTTTCATGGTACTGCTGGGGAAATATGGAAAGGGAGATTCAAATATGTCAAAGATCCAAGTGGAGCAGTGAGTATTTTTAGCGGTGAATAGGAGACAAGCAGTAGATGAAAATGAATGCATCAGAAGAAAAGAAAAGATATATATGACTTGAAAAAACATACGAAAAGACAAATGGGAAATAGAAAGCATCACTGGGAATCCCATAGCTGGAGCTGCGCTGACACGTTCTCCAACAATAATGAGACTTCGGGGACAGTGCTCAAGAACGTGAATTCTTCCAGTGAAGAAGGGAAGACAAACTAAAGCTGAAAATGAGCTCTGTAGTTTATAAATGCTCTGAAACATGTTCTGCCTTTGGAAACTTTCAAATCTTGTGCCATATAGATAAACTAGAATCATTTATTTAGCATATGAGGAAACACCTAAAGATTGAAGTGATTTGTCTCAGGTTATACAGTTCAGGAATGGTAGGATTGGGATTCAGACTCAAGTCTTCTGACAATAAGTCTTAGACTCTTTCCTAACATGTGGAGGTAAACAAATGTAGTATGGATATATTTAAAGATGAAATTCAGAAAAAGGAGTATTTCAGAAGGTGCTTCTGGAATGGTGCAACTGCTAAGTACATAAAAAGTTTAGTATCATTAAGATTCCTTTGATTTGGATGGGTGTAGTGGCACAGTCCTGTAATCCCAATGACTCAGGTGGCTGAGGCAGGAGGATTCCAAGTTCCAAACCAGCCTCAGCAAATTAGCCAGACCCTAAGAAACTTAGTAAGATTCTGTCTCAAAATAAAAAATAAAAAGGGCTAGAGATGTGGCTTAATGGTAAAGTGCCCCTGGTTCAATCCCCAGTACCGCCCCCCACCAAAAATTCTTTTTGTCTGTCTAATTAGAAAAGTTGTGTAAGATAAAGAAGTAACTGCTTTAGCTGCTTTATTAAGCCTGCAACCACACTGAACCCTATGTTTCCAATTCTGGGCCACCATATATTTGGAGAGAACATGATCTGGAAACAAGATGTAAAACCTAGCGGAATCTTCTTATTCTACTTTGGCTATGATCTGAGCCATTTTCCTGGCAGGCAGGCAGGCCCACCAACGGAGAACATAAAAAGATCATCCTTCAAGTGCTAAGGGATAGACATTGCATATATGAGGTGTCTTTTATGTGGTTAAAAAAAACAAACCCACGACAAAAATAATGCATGAAAGTCTGATCTGCATTGTGCTTCAAAAGTTCAGAGCTGAGTTGGAAAAATAATATTTTAAAGTGTGCATCAATCAATTGTTGCACTTTTCTGGTGTTAATATATTTTAACATTTGCATTTTACTGGGCCCATTGGTCATTGGTTTGAATTCCAAAGACTGGCTTTAACTCAACATCTAGGGAGATGTGGACGTGTACAAATACATTATAACTATACCTGGGATAGCACACTCAATTATAGAAATTCTTAATCCTTTTAACAGACTATTATCACATTTTGTTTATTAACTCATATGTTTTATTATAAACACAATTAGAATTTTTTTCTCTGAATTATCCCTTAATGAATCCGATTATCTAATTCTTGAAAACAAAATAGAATTTCCATAATTAAGTGCACATTTCAGGGAAATAAGTGGGTTCTATCAAAAGTTCGTCCCTATTAGGCAGAGAAGTGCCTATAATCACAAACAATTTCACACATAGTATTATGTTAAAGGCTTAACTTCACTCTGCAGAAATTCTCAGATTAATTTTTTAAAAGATTGGGTAAATGAATGCTCAGAAAAAGAAAGGATTATCAATCCTTACATATCACCTGACAATCTCACTATTTACAAATTAACATGTTTTCCATACTACCTGAGGAAGCTTGCTAGTTCATTAGCTGGAGTGATCATATGAAACCTTGTCTGTCTGAACCCTGAGGAAACATCTGCATTGCTGTGGCAATATATGAAAGAATTGTACTTATTTTTCAGCTGTTATGCCATGGCATACTTGAGGCTCATACACCTTTCATAGATAAGCCTTAAATGTATCATTAGTATTTTTTTCTGTTGTTTAATGTTAATTTATTTTGTATCTAAATAAATTCATGGACATGGTTTAAAAATTCAACAGGTGTGAAAGGCTTACAATAATAACATCAACAAAAAACAGCAATCCTCTGGCCTTATTATTCCTAATCCTTTCTTGTGTCCTATAGGAAACAAGTTTTAACTTCTTAAGCTGTTTTTTTTATTTTAACTTAATATTGATATCTATTATGTTTATACTGCAATTTTTGTTTTCATTGAGTTTAGGCAGTGTCAATAAACTACCCATTGCTGTAGTTCTATTAAATCATACTCCCATTCTGAAAATATAATAGCATTTCAACTTTGGTTAATTCCATATTCATTATATTGGATTTTATGGGCATGCAGACATTATTTATAGTAAAGCCTAAATGAACATGGTTTCCTCTGCCTAGAGAAATTACTTTCTGTCTCCTTAGTTTCTCTAAATCCTTAGCCATATCTTTCCATCCACACTAATAATTTTGTAAAATGTTAGTTGACGCAATTTCTTACATAGCCAAATGTGTCTATTCATTCGTCCCTCACTGCTGTGGAACCCTTTGTCTCCTGCTTCTCTGTGCACTGGGGTTCTGAGGGCTACAGTCTGGTTGCCAGCTTTCCTCCACAGTTATGCTGAAATCTCCCTTCTATCTCCTCTTGTGTTGATTCCATGTTGTCACCCTTATGGTTTGGATTTGGTTTGAGCATGTCTTCCAAGGGTTTATGCGCTGGAGTCCAATCCCCATTATGAGAGGATGGTGTTTAGAGGTGGGACCTTTCAAAGGTTTATTAGAATTAGATAAGGTCATCAGTGTAGAGTCCTGGTGACTTTGCAAAAAGAGGGAGAGAGACTAGTAATGTGTGTTGTCTGTCTCTTGCTATGTGTTGTCCTGAACCACTTCAGGACTCTGAGGACAAGAAGGTCATAACCAAATGCAGTCCTCTGAGTTTGGATCTCCAGAAGTACGAGCCAAAATAAATCACTTTGGAAAGTAGCCTGTCTCAGGTATTTCATTATAGTAATGCAAAATGGACTAAGACAACTTCTTTCTCCTGCAGGGACCCATCTCCTTGTGGCTCCTTGAGACAGAGTTCTGAGAGAGAAAAGTTCTGAATCTTAGGTACTAGAGAATGGTTTTTTTTATTTTTTATTTTTTTGTCATCAAAGTGGATTCTTAGTTTGGCTACATATAGAATTTGAGATAGGAATTTTTTTCTTTGTACTTTGAATATATTCTTCTGCTATCCCCACACCATCCCCACCAGAGGAGAAAATGTGATATCATCAGTTTTTCCATTGCTTTGTGTATTTTGAATATTTTCTAGAGGTATTCTTTCTTGCTTTATTCTTCTTTTCATTTGCTGGTCCCTTTAATTCAATCGCAATTTTTAGTTCTAGGAATTTTTGCACTGAATAAGTTATTTGATAATTTATTCCAGTAATTTTTGAAATTTTCTTTTGGGGAGGGATGTGGGAGGATTCTTGCTAATTAGATATAGCAACTTCTCCATTTGACCCCCAGTTTTCTTATTTTTATTTTTTCTAGTACTTTCAAAAAGCCCACTTTTGTTTCACTTAGTCAACTATACCTTTACCCCAAATGCTTTGTTTTCCACTTTAGATTTCTAATTTTTAATTTTTCATATTATCATATATATGATTTCATTCTCAGACTGGCCTCTTTCATTTAGCAATATGTATTCAAGATCTATGATTATTTTTGCCTGTTTAATGATCCATTCCCTTTGACAACTGAATCACATTCCATAGTATGGGTATACCACAGCTTATCTATTCACCTGTTGAAGGACATGCTGGTTGGTTTCTTTTCTGGGAGACCATAAAGAAAGATGTTATAAACATTTTGTTTGGATCTTAGTGTAGATGTAAATCAATTTGTTTAATACCTAAAACATGAGTTTTAAAGAGTAAGGTCAGACTGTGTACAACTTTGTAGAACACTGTCAAACCACATTCCAGGGCCAGTACCATTGTGCATGAATATGAATATGTGCATAGCAGTAAATCAGATTTTTTCTTGCTCTGCACACATACATAAAAGAGACTTGTCAGGTTTTATTTCTCTTTTAAGAGTTTTAATCATTGTAATAAGTATGTCGTGGTATCTCGTTTATTTTTTCCTTTTTGCTGCTTTTTAAATTTTTTAAAACTTGGTCAATGTCTATAATTGAACATTATGTACATAAGGTTAAGCAGACAAATCTTAATTGCTATAATACAATGGAACTTTCATAAGTGAACTCATTTATGTAATAGTTACAGAGATCAAGGTATAAAGAACTGCAAACACCCATGAAATTTCATACACAATTCACTCATAACTAGGTGTAGTGGTGGATACCTGTAGTCACAGCTACTCAGGAGCCTAAGGCAGAAAGATTCCATGAGCCCAATTTGAGGCCAGCCTGGCAAACACACTAAGACACCCTCTCAAAAAAAGAGAGTCTCTCTCTATTCATTGCCACATAGAAAGTAACCATTATTCTAATTTGTATCAACCTAGATATTTGGCCTACTCTTGATTTTTATACAAATAGAATAATGCTATTTGCATTTTTTATATTTAGATTCTTTCATTTAATGTTATGAGTTTCATCTGAATATTTTTCTCTAGTAGTACTCTATTTGTAATTTTTCATGATATTCCAATTTATCTAAATGTCACAGGTTAATGTATTCTTGTATTTACAGACACTTGAGTAGTTTCTAGTTTGGGACTACCATGAAGGATTCTGCTATGATTATGCTATGTCCAACCATGATCAAGTGAGGTTCATGCAGGGATACAAGGTTGGTTCAACATATGGAAATCAATAAACGTAATCCATCACATCAATAGACTTAAAGATGAGAATCTCATGATTTTATCAATTTATGCAGAGAAAACAGCACCCTTTTATGTTCAAAACACTAGAAAATCTAGGGATAGTAGGAACATACTTCAACTTTGTAAAAGCTATCTATGCTAAACCCAAGGCCAACATCATCCCAAATGGAGCTATCTCACTTCTCGATCTATACTCAAAGGACTTAAAAACAGCATATTACAGTGACGCAGCCCCTTCAATGTTTATAGCAGCTCAATTCACAATAGCTAAACTATGGAACCAACCTAGATGCCCTTCAATAGATGAATGTATAAAGAAACTGTGGTATATATACACAATGGAATATTACTTTGCCATAAAAGAGAATTAAATTATGGCATTTACAGGTAAATGGATGGAGCTAGAGAATATCATGCTAAGCAAAGTAAGCCAATCCCCCAAAACCAGATGCAGAATGTCCTCTCTGATAAATGGATGCTGATCCATAATGAGGGAGAGGGCAAGGGAAGAATGGAGGTATGTTGTTAAAAGAGGAGGGAGAGGGGAGAGTGCATGGGGACAGTAAAGATGGTGGAATGAGATGGACATCATAGCCCTAGCTTCATGTATGACTGCATATATAATGTGATTCTAAATCCCGAAAAACCAGAGAAATGAAAAGTTGTGCTCCATCTGTGTACAATGAATCAAAACACGTTCTGCTGTCATGTATACCTAAGTAGAATAAATAAATTTTAAATAAATAAATAAAGCACAAAAGGTTTTTTTAAAAAAATAAAAACAAAAGTTCAAAAAGAGCTGGGGATGCAGCTCAGTGGTAGAGTGCTTTTCTAGTACATGTGAAGCTCTGGGTTCAATATCCAGTGCTAAAAAATATATATATATGAATTTCAGATATTACCCACATAAATTTAGGAAAGAATTTGTCATCCGCCTTAAAGAAACAAACAACACAAAAACCTGCTGGGATTTTAATTGGAATGTCTTTGAATATACAGATTGATTTGGGGAGAACTGAAATCTTTATATGGTTTATTCCTATTTGTAAGCACTGTATTCCTACATTCACTCAGATCTTTAATTTCTCTCTGAAATGTTTTGCGTTTTATGTGTAGAGGTCTTCATCACCTTTCATCACATTCTTTACTGTTTCTTTCCTTTTACAAATAGTATAGCTTCTATTTCATGTTCTAATTGAATGTTGCTTATATGAAATAAAATACAATTGGTATTTTGTAGTTTGACCTTTTATCATGTTGCTTTGTTTAATGCCCATTTGAATTTCAAAGGCTATCTATAGACTATTTTGAACATTCCATGCATAACCATGTTATCTACAAATAGTGACAACTTTTGTTCTTTCCCACTACTCCATAATCCCACCGACAACCCCTGCCTCATTACACTGACTAGAGCCATCATTATAATACAGAACACAACTGGGGATGGCAGGCAACTGTGTCTCCTTCCTATCCCAAGGGGAAATGTTTTTTTAAAAATCACTCTTAAGCACATATTTGTATTTTTTTGTAATATTCTATATGAGACTAAAAATCAGTTCTTTTAATTTGCCAAGAATGAAAAGAAAATTTGTATTTTTAAATCATGAATTGATGCTGAATTCTATCAAATACTTTGCATTCATCATGATGATTACATGATTTTCTGCTATATTTTATTAATGTGGTAAATAACTGGTTTTTTTAATGTTAAGGCAATTTTGCATCTCTGAGTTAACTTTGCTTGCATATAATGTTTTATTTCTGAATTTGATTTATTAATTTTTTTAGAACTTTGCAACCATATTTAAAAGATAAATTTTCTTTATTTTCACACTTAAAATACTTTTAAATCAATTTTGATGTTCTCTAAAATCTTATGAAGTTCTTTACAGTGACTTTTATAATTGTAAGGTGAAGTATTATTTACTTTTTGGACAAAACTTCCTGAAAGATGTGTATTTCTATTAAAGTTTGTAAATATTTACTAGTGAAGTAATCTGGGCCTAGAGTTTTTGTTTTTGTTTTCTGTAGAAAAATATTTAATTTAAATTTAACATCTTTAATACATATAAGAATATTCAGAATTTCTTTTTCTTAAGTCAGTTTTAGCAAGTTGTTCTTTGTAGGGAATTTATTCACTTCTTTTGAATTTTCAAATTAATTGATAAAAATAGATTCAGATTATCTTTTTATTTACTCTGTAATGTCATTAGAGTCAATATTGATCCTGAGACTGGTGATATGTGTTTTATCTCTTTATTTTTGACCATCCTCACTAACAGTCTTATTTTTTAAGTTTTTTAAATAATTAACTTTATTTTTCCTGATACTTTTATTCTAAATTACATTTAATTTATTTTTTGGTCTTATTTTTATTATTCTTTCTTTCTAATTTATTTGGGTTTAATTTGTACATTATTTCCACTTTCTTTATGTAATGGTTACATTATAGGTTTTCAGATTCTTTTATTTTCTAATACATGCATTTAAAGTTGTAAATTTTCCGGTAAGCACAGAATTAGTTATGTTGCAAAAATTTTGATTTTTTTTTACATTTATTATTGTTCAGCTTAAAAGTCTAATTTTTATTTTGATTTAGATATGTATTGTTTAATTTCCCAACATTTGACGATTTTCTGATTAACTTTTCACTAGTGATTCCTAATTTAATTGAACTATGACAAGATAATATACTCTATGATACCAATCCTTTGAAATATTTTTTTGATATATGTTATAAAGGCTCAACATATAATCTATTTTGAAACACATTCTGTATGCACTTGGAAATTGTGAATTATTCAGTTGTTGGGTGCAGTGTTCTGTGGTATGTAAATTAGTGTAATTTTGTTGATTACATTGTGCTTATCTTATTTATGCTCACTGATTAAATCTCATATTTACAAGGCAGTAAGAGATATGTGTCAAAAGCTCCAACTATGATTTTAATTTGTCTGTTTCTTCTTTCTATGCATTCACTTTTGCTTTACGCATTTTGAGGCACACATTTTACACATTTTTAGGCACATACATGTTTAGAGTTGTTATATTTTCATGTAAAATAAAACTTATTTATCATGATGAAAAATATTTATCTTTAGCAATGCTTCTTTCTTTACAGTCTAGTTTTTGTGTATTAAACACCTTTTTTTTTCTTTTGTATTAGTTTGTATGCAACATATTTTTCAATCCTTTATTTGCCATCTCACTGAGTTCTGGCCTTTAAACGGTGCTCTTTAGCTGGGTACAGTGATGATCCCTGTTATCCCAGTCACTCAGGAGACTGAGGCAGAAGTGCCAGGCCAGCATTATTCTGTCTCAAAATAAAAATAAAAAATAAAAAGGGCTGGATGTACCTCAATGGCGGAACACCCTAGGGTTAATCCCCATATGAAAATAAATAAATAAATAATGTTATTCGTAAAAAAAGAAAGAAAAAAATCATTTGGATTTTGCTATATTATCCAGAATGAGATTATAGATTAATATACTAAAGTATTTGATCCATGACATTTAATTTCATTTCTAATGTTTGATTTTATATCTGCAAATGCAGTAATGATCTATTTGTTTCCTCCTCTATTGCCTTCTTTACAATTATCAAGTTAATTTTATTATTTCATTTGCCAAAGTTTATTTAATTTTGTTTTTCTTGTATTTGTTATTCCAAAGATGACAATATTCACTCATTGAATATAAAAATCTACCTGATATTAATTTTTAATTATTCCTAATGCAAAAGATTTGTTTCCTGTTTGACTTTGATGCTATATTTTCATGTTTTAATTCTTATATATCCTAAGTCTCACAGAAAGCTTTATTATGGTTTTAAACAGTTAATAGCCATTTAGTATGATCCAAATAGTCACTGTTTTCCCTTCATGATTGTTATCCATCTTAGGTTACTTTTTCTTTCTCTGCCTGAAAACTTCTTTTTAGAATTTATTTCTCTGTAAGTATACTGGTAATGACGTTTCTCTCTCTCTTTCTCTTCCTTTTTCTCTTTCTTTCTAAATAAAAAAATCTGTATTGTTCTTGTCTTTCCAAAGTTTATTTTCACTTGAAGTCAAATTCTAGAATGAGAATTACTTGCTAGCATTTTGTAGGTATCATTACATTGTCTCTAATTTCTTGGGTTTTTTGTTTGTTTGTTTTGGGCTTTTTTCTGTTGAAAAGGCAGTTGTCAGTCTCCTGGTTTCTTCTTTAAAAGTAACATATTGCTGGGCACATCTGTAATCCCAGAAGCCTGGGAAGCTGAGGTAGGAGGATTCCGAGTTGAAATCCAGTTTCAGCAGCTTAATGAGATTTACAATTTAGCCAGTCCCTATCTCAAAAGAGCTGCTGTTAAGACTCTCCCTTTCCTTTGTTTTTTAGCAGTTCTACTATCACTGGTGGTATTCTTTGTACTTAGACTTTGTGGCTTTATGGATATTCTTGAATTTGTAGCTTTCTATTTTTATACTCAGACCTGGAGGCTTTGTCAGAATTTTCTAAGATATTCCTTTCTTTCATTCTGATTTTTTTGACTTTTTCACAATAGCCTTTTTGTTTCTTATGCTCTTTTATAATATATTACTATTTTTTTTCTCTTTTTCTATAAGTTTCTCCTTTTATCTTTTATCTCTTCTTTTCTTTTTTCTTTTTGTTTTGTTTTGGGGGCTGTTTTTGGTACTGGAGATTGAATCAGACAGTGCTTAACCACTGAGCCACATCCCCAGCAACATTTTTTTTTTAATATTTTATTTTGAAACAGGTTCTCACTAAGTTGCTCAAGGCCTAAGTTCCTGTGGTTGGCTTTTAACTTGTGATCCTCCTGCCTCAGCCTCCCCAGCCATTGGGGTTATAGGTATGAAATCAATTTATACTTTCTCTTTTTAAAAAAAAAAGAAACAACTTATTTTAAATCTTTGAGAAGTATTCCTTTCTTGTAATTTTTTTGTGTTCTATATTGTTCTTTTACCTTTGAACTTATTTTTCTTCCTTGTTTCCTTTTTGTTTATTTTGTTCTTGTGTTCTTGTTAGTGGTTTTTACCCACTTCCTGGTGGCCCTTAGCAATTGTTTAGTTGGATGGAGAGAAAGAGGGAAATAGATGATAATGATTGATAGCTAGTTATATTGGTAGATACTGAAGAGTGAGAACCTGAAATGTACATTGGAAACAGTAAACATAGGAATATGTCTTGTGGCTTGATATCCAACATTTTATTTATTTATTTTCTTTAAGTGGTAGGGAAAATTATATTTACCACGTGGAAAATATTATTTTGAATTGTATATATAATGTTTAAGTTGAGAATTACCTAGTGTCACTATTTGTAGTTCATTTCTTAGAATTTTTTTTTTCCCCTAGAAAAATGTCCTCTTGCATCCCTTGCTTTGAGAGAAAAATTGTACTTATAGTTAGTATTCTGGAACTGGTAGAGAAAGGGCACTGGAGTTTTCTCTGTGCAAAATGTAATGTTAGTTTAATGACTTTTTTCTCTCCAGAATCTCACCTGCAATCTTCTGTGTTTGTTGTTCTTAAAACTAAAGTCTTTCTGGATTAATTGTTCTGTGGTAAATACCTATATGGTTGAAAAAGGAGTTTTTCTTCTTGCTGAGTGTAAATGGGGACCTGGAAAAGTCAAAATACTTTTTATATATTTTGGATTTTTTTGTTTCTTTTATAGTACTTGAGATTGAATCCAGGGATGCTCTGCCAGTGAGCTACATCCTCAGTCTGTCATATTTTTTATGTTGAGATCAGGTCTCCCTAAGTTTCCCAATCCAGCCTCAAACTTGTGATCCTCCTGCTTCAGCCTCTGGAGCCACTGGGGTTATGGGTGGGCCCCACTGCACACCCAGCTCTTCTATAGATTTTTAAGTTGAGTGCCCTTTTCAATCTTGCTAGTCTTCTCATTTCTGCTTTTTTGGTACCTGCTGCCCTTAATACTTGATCCTACCCAGGGTTTTACAAAAAACATTGACCTGCTGTTCTTAGTATATTCTTTTGTATCGATTGAGCACTTTCCTTGCTGGGGGCAGTGGGCATATAAAGAAGAAAAAGAAAAAGAAATAGGCAAGGTTGTTGTCATCATATTAAGGATCATTGAATTAGATTTTCAAAAGAAATTATACATGGTTTAAGTGTGTTTTGGAAAGGTATGTTTTCCTAAATTTTCAAGCCAAATAATAGGACTTACCAGATGTCCCTGAGGAAGAATGTAAGATTGTTGTGCTTTTTATATTCATCACTCATCTCACTGTTATTTTCACACAGTGGTTCACAAACTAACACAAATCATAAACGGTAACTACTTGAGTTACCACAACTTTCTTTTTTCAGTTTTTACTCTCAATTTGCTTTGTGTGTACTTCATACAATTCTGTTTCAGAATGAAAAAGTTATTTTAATTAAAAGCACTTCTGCAAGTGGATGATTAATGGCTTAAAAACAAACAGAAGAGTAAATAGTGAATGTAAGAACTTTCACCTTTTATGCTAATAAACTATGAAAAAAAGTACTGTCTCTAGATACATGTCTTGTATTTAAGTTTGAGTGTCAATAATTAATATTCAGAATTTGGTTAATAGGTAATCTACAGGACATGATTAGTGTTCATTTGCAAAGATCATTTAACAAATATTTTTTGTGATTGACAGAATCAATCCTGTTCCCAACCTGGGGACATTATTTATGTTGAATACCAAATAGTCCATATTCATGAATACAAATTCTAATAATATGAACTGTACATGTGTACAGTATATACATTCACTAATGCATTACCCTTGGTTGTGTTTCTGAAAGCATGGTCCATAAATGAACCACATCCAAATAGATGAGATTCTTGATAAAGATTGATTCCTGGGCTTTACCCACAACTGATCTAATAAAATCTCTGAGCCTCTGACCAAGGATTCTGCATTTAAGCAATGCTTCCACATAGTTCTAAGGTATAACATTTGAAAACCACCTGTGTGAGAGGATAAAAGAGGACAGGTGAGCTCATCAATAGAATTGTTCTATTTGCTGAAGTGAAAAAGTAAATGCAGAATATGCAAATCCCTATAGTGCATCTGGTAGAGGAACTTTAATCTCTTTCCTATTCAGACCTCATTTCCTTTCTCAACAATGCCTTCTACTATAATCAGGAGCTATTCACAGAGCTGTTCCTAGGGTTATTTATTATTTGTGCCTATGGGTTTGACGGTAGAGGAGCAGGCTTGGCGCAGACACACATGACCTACTTTGGGATACCAGCGTCCTTTGCCTTCCCTATCCCCCATGGGAGAATCTGCAGCGGACCATTGATTTGGAGTTGGTTTACACTAGAGATTACAAAATTAGTCTTAATTTAGGCTGTATAATTGTATTCAGTACCAATCAGTAAGGGTGTTGTGAGAAACAAATATGTTTGCTGTTCACCTTCTCCTGATGTACTAAAGGATTACAGGCTACCAAGAAACAGAAGGAAATGTATTACCCCATCTTGCCCCTGGACCAAACACATCCTTGAACTTGAGTTAATTTTCCTTAGAGAACTTTACTTTTGCTCCTTTTATTTCTGGCCATTGTTTTTTGAACGTGTGCTTTACAGCTTCCTGAAGCAATGGGAGCTTTCCAGCTTCACAGAGAGCCTCTTTATGCTGCTCTTGCAACAGACATTCTCACTAAACCCCATTTCTCACATTTTGGGAGGAAGTGATGTCCATCGTCTTTCCAATACTTTTCTGACTCCCTGGATTTATGCATCACCTGAGTTCATCACATCTGAGCCTCAAGGTATATTTCCTAATGAAATTTTAAAGTGAGAAGGCCATTCTCTTGTGGCTAAAGAACCAATATGACTTTCTGCATTTGTATGAAGCATACCAAAGCTTTTCTGCAGTGCTAACAGGAGGGGTAGGGATGGATGGCAGGTGATGCTCCTTTGTATATCGATAGAGGCAGAAGTGATATGAGTTGGGTTTAATTTTATTTTAGGTGCAGTTCAGAAAAAGCATCAAGGAAGAAGAGAGAAGGCTAACTCCCCACTTAGACTATAAGCATCTAAAAAATATGCCTTCTTTGTCCTTATAATTGAACTTGCTGAAGAAGCAATGAGGTATAATCACCAAGAATTTCAGCCCCAATGTCTTATTATCTGGGTTTAAGATTTTGACTTGTCCATATACAAGTTGTATGCTTTTGTCACATTGTTTTACATCTTTGCTCTCAACATCCTCTTCTGTGATGTAAGAGATTGTTTTCCTTGCCTGTTAGGGTTGTTTATGGCATTAACTGAGACACTTAACTTACTGTATGTAGCGCCTAATCTTTGCTCAATAATTTTGTAGGAGACGGATGGTTCTGATTGCTTCTTTGGTTCTGCTCTCCATTACAGTAGCCGCACTTAGCTTGCTTTGGGCGCTTGTAAGCCACTAGATGGGCCCTGATCCTCTGAGATGCAGTCATTCTGTTAGAAATAGAGTGTCTGGAGGTCCATTTTCAGAATATACTATTCAGACTTAATTAGATGTAACAGTAGCCCTTCCTTTTTGCCTGACTTAATTCTAAAATTAGCCAATCATGTAGATTGTAACATGGAACTCTTCCAATCAGAGTGAAGGGCAGCACTGCATTAGCTTAGAGATATAAACCTGTGGACTGCCTACCCAGGCGCACTTGCTAGCATGGTTCTGGTAGGATGCCCTTCTGCCAGAAGTAAAGGTTTGCCTTGCCCACTGATGTTTGAGCACATTTGATTTCTTATAGCACCTCATTATTTCTAACAACTCCCATTGCATTTTGCTTTTCCAACTCAATGGCTGCAGTTCTCTATGTAAGGACGGGCCCATAGAGAAAAGAATTGACGAAGACTTTGAAGATGCTGAGGATACACTACAAATATATTTCTAACAGTTGTGAAAGCTGTGTCTTCTGGACCCTCTCAAGATAGCTGCGAAGGTATTTAGTGACAAATCTAGTTTAATATTCCAGTCTTCCTGGGCCTCTCAGTCCCTTTGTCTACAGTAAACCAAGGCACATCAGTTCTTTCTAACTCACTTACTCCTGACCACCTTTCCATCCATGATTCAGCCAACCAAGCAGAAAGGCCCTTCTAACTCTGTAGATTGCAATATTGAATGCAGATTTTTCATTTAATGGGTTATATCAATAAATGTATCTCCAACTCCATGTTCCTTTACTATGATCCTATACCCTTAATATCTGTTCTCCAAACTATTTCCTGGATATCTCTGTCTATAACTTAGAAAACTCCAGTCATTCTTTTGGAGTATAACATACTTCTCCATGAGTCACACACAGTTTCTCACCTTTAAGAGTCTTTTGTATACTTCAGTGTATTCATAGGTCTAAAAACAAAGAAGAGTGGGTCTTGAGGAAAATCAACATTATAGCATTTTTCTTGCCAGGCACCTGCCTTGGGGAGAAGCCATTCTAATTTTCTCAGGCAATGCAGGGTTAAACCCTTCCTATGGGAGTAAAGAAGCTGATTCTACTAGGGGTGGAAAGAATGCAACTCCTGGCAAAGTAGAATCAGAATTTAGCAGTTCAATGTCCCCAGCTTTATCAAGTCTTCTGACATCCCTATTCTAACTTTGAGGATTCCAGTCTCTTCCCATTACCACCATCACTTTTATAGATGCCCAAGTAGGATGCAAATTCAGCTTGCCTTGTAAATTACACACGCACAGGATGAGAGTTTGGGTTTGATTGTCTGCAATTGCAGACTTTGACTATACAAAATAAGGATCTCATACAGGGAAGATATAGAGGCTTTCATGTCATTTGTGCAGTTTGAACTGGAAATATGAATCCTTGAGCTCTTCTTTTCTTGCTTACTTTAGCAACTAGCCGATTTCACTATACTTCTTAGTTTACAAGTCTTTGAAAATATCATGTACATGATTACTCAGATTCTTATTTCTTCTTATTTTTTATTAGTAGTATCCATTGGTGATATTTTCCCTATATTTCTGTATCATGTCCTGGGCTATCAGTGCTCTTCTTACTATGAGTTATTACTGTCCTTAAATATAGTCAGATTTGAGAGCCAATTCCACAAACCTCAGAACCAGCCCAGAATATTTAAGATTCTGTTCCTCTAGAACCACCCTCACTTAATACCAAAATCTATCTTAGTCATTAAGGATTGCCATAACAAAATGACCCAGACTAAGTGACTTAAACAATATAACTTTATTGTCTCACAGATCTTAAGACTAAATCCCAACATCAAGGGACCAGCAGGGCTAATTTCTGATGAGAACTCTCTTGTGTTCTAGATGGCTCCTTCTCACATTGCCCTCCCCTAGCCTGTTCTCTGTGCATGCGTACTTCTATCTCCTTCTCGTCTTATAAGTATACCAGTCCAACTTGACTGGGGTCCCACCATTACGACCTTACTTAAACTTTATCTCCTCACAGGAAATATTTCTAATATAGTCACACAGCTTAGGCCTTCAGCACAGGAACTTAGGGGATATAGTTCAGCTCACAACATGGCAGTATATAGGAGCATCTCCATACCTTCCAACCCCTCCCTTCCATCCTTCCCCATTCTATGCTAATAGACTGTGCTCTTGCCAAAGAGCACCCCTTTGTTTGTGACCTTTGGATATGATTGGTCCAAGAGTGCATTTAAGCTTCTGTAGTTTCTAGAATAAAGTGGTGTTCTTTGCTTCTCTTCGCCCTGGCTGTATCCCCTTTTGTCCTGGGTATTTCTGCATCTTGCTGGGGCAAAGCAAATTTTTACCTATACCCCGGGGCCTGAGGAGATTGGCTCCGTGAATCGCCACCATCCAGAGGGACTCCATATCGTCTAACCTAGGGACCCTTTCTCCGTCTCTCTGGACCAACTCATCGGGAAGCCACGTGGCCCTCCCCCCTCCCCCTTATCAAAGCGACAGCAGTAGAGGTGCAAATGTTTTGTAAACAATGAAAAAACTGGCAAAAATCTGTTTTCAAGAAAGTTAGTGACCTGAGGCTCTTTACCTTCCTTTATAAGCAACTATCCCATAATAATGGGGTAACTTCCAGGAGTTGTTTATTCAAAATGATATTTACATTTTCCTTATATGAGAACTAAAGAGCAGAGATTCAAGTCCTGTGATTTTGCTCAGAGAATGAAAGATTTTCAGCTCTCGCCTATGTTAGTTTGAAACACTTTTGCAGAAAAGTAGAAATCAACTTAGAATACATTCTTTTCTTAGGTTTAAGTCAGGCCAAACTAAAGCCACTTCACTTGTTGTGACTTGCTGAGAATTGTAGGTCTAATTTCTGAGCAATATTAACAATGATAATAAGATGATAATAATAATAAAATAACCACATCTTTGGGAGAACTTTCCTGTATGCCACATGATGGGTTGCATATTTTCATATATGAACAGATATTTCATTCCAAAACATTTACATAAAACAACACAACTTTATGATAGATTTAAAAATTGAGGCTCAATGAGGTTAAATAACATACTCAGAACTAAATAACACTTGAAAAGGATTATGGAAAACCTTACAAGACAGCTCCTACAAGACAGCTTTCCAGGAAAAATTCAGGGACAGTGTGACTCAGGAGAAAGGAGGAGAAATTAGCCAAACATTAAACCTTTTCTAGTAACAATGGACCCTGAGGGAAGAAGTAAACTTTCATCCCTTTCTGGATTCATCCCCAGCATCTCCACCAAAAGCAAATATTCACCTCTTCACAACCACAATGGGTCCTGAAGGGAAGAGGTGAATATTGAAACGCTAGGCCTTGGGCTTTTACCCTTTCCTATTGCCTATGAGTCATGGAAGGAGAAAACCAAATAGTGAAGCTCTAGGTAACAATGGGTCCCAGAGGAAAGAAGATAAGCAGTGAACACTGAGTTGTGAGCTTTTCTAGTGACGATGAGTTTCAAACTTTTTACAACTGCTTTCCTGAGTTAAAATTATAGCCTGCACAACCAGGTCCCTGACTGAACAGCACATCTGCAATCTCCAATGATTAATTCACCCTTATTGTAAACTATAAAACCCAGACTCCTTCTATAACCCGAGGCCATTTCCATAACCAGAAAATGAGCCCTCCCGTGCCTGACTGACTGACTTCATTGCAGAATAAAGGCAAGCTTGCTGATCCGAGGTTTGCTTCCGTCTCATCTCCATCATTTATGCAGCACGTTCTTACAACACTTAGAAGATGTGTGCAACAAATCTAGATAGGACTGGAGTTAAAGCCCAGGATTTAAACTAGTCACTCTCCTCAATTTACCCAGTGGATCCTTCCAAGAAAAAATATATTTTTAATACATTTTCCATTTACTAAAAAACAACAAAAACAACAAAATTCACATCTTATTTGTTCCACTTTATACAGGGAAGCCAAAGATCTCCCTTACTTAAACATGACTGCCTACAAGCCTTTTGGTGAACCCAGACTGTCCCAATAAATTTTATACACTTAAAGAAGATAAATCTCAACCACTGAGAAGAAAATATATGGCACTTGCCTACCAGTGTTTGCATTTCTTCTGCATATCTTTATGTTTGAGCATATCTTTTTAAATGAAGACATGCCATTCTAAAATTCACTATCAGCAATGAATTGACATCTCCCCCAAAGCTGTCATTCTATAAAATATTAGGAAACATTTTTAGTCTGTACTGTAATTGCCTTCCCATTCTGAGAATTTCTTTACAGAGTGGAATCTAAGTCTTTTTGATTGTGCAACTCTACTAAAAAATAAACTCACAGCTCTAAGATGTGTTCTGTTTATTTATTGATTATTCTTGGGCATAGCCACTAAAGTCTCTTGACTATATTCTGTGCAGCATTCCAGGTTCCTGGTGTCCTTTGTATTTTCCCTTCTATTCTATTTTCAATACAGAAGCCAGAGTAATATTTCAGAAATGTAAATCAAATCGTAAGGCTAAATCTCTAGGATGATATCACATTCCACTCAGAACACAGATTCCTTAGCGAACCTACAAAGTTTTGGGTGATCTGGCTTCTGTGTTCTCTCTGAACTATTTCTGCCAACTTACCCACTCTGACCTCCTGTTCTACACACACCGCTGGGTAGCTCCTACACTGCTTCTCAGAGATGTCAAGGCAGGTACTGTTTCAAGGTCTGTGCACTGTCACTTACCTGGATGTTTGCCTGATTCTCTACCTCATGTCATCCGGATCCTGGTCTAAATGCTCCGTCTTCATAGGTGCTCATGCCACCTTCTGTCTTAAAGTAGCCACCGTTTGAGTCAGGCTCCAGTTCTGTTCTGTTCCATTAATCAATTGCTTTAGGTTTTGTTTTTGTTTTTACTTTAAGTCATTTATCACCACCAGATATATAATTAGATCTTCATTTGTTTATTTTTTGATGCTATTAGAATGCAGATTTTTATTCTTTTGTTCCCATCTTTAACCCCATGACTAAAAGCAGCACACAGTAAGCATTTGACATTGTTGAGCCAACGAATGAAAAAATAAATGAATATATTTACCACTGAGTACCAAACTGCATTATAAAACTTAGGCAAAATAGAATTTTTAAAAGAATGCCATAAAAAGCACGAATGGAAGTCTAGATATTTTAAAAAAATATCTGAGTGGAGTATTTTTTCACCTTTGAAGTATTCTCCAAAATAGAGTGATCAAGGGGAAAAAGAAAAGTCCCTGACCTTCTGTTCATAGTTCGTATTGTACAACTGTTCATTTTAGTCTCTTCTGATGAAACATTCTTTATCTTTGACTCATAAAACCTTAAGAACAAAGGCAATGTCATGGCTTGTCTGAAACCTTTGAGGTCATATGAGTCTAGCCCTATTTCTTACCCTCTGAATCTAGTTGGCCCTTCTACATGCCCTTGCAAGTCCAACAAGTGTAAATCAGCCTCATAAAGAATTTGACTTACTAGGACAATTTACTTTCCAACTGAAGCACTTTCTATCTTAACCTTTTGCTATCTGGGTTTTTGTTTTGTTTTGTTTTGTTTTGTTTTTTGAAGCATCAGAGTTTGCCTTCTGGAGTTGGGTTTTGTCCTCATTTGGTTCAACCTCTTATCTCAGTTGCATGCATTCTTCTTAATTCTCAGTTCCTGCAGTTCCAGAGAGTGACCCCTCGCATTACCCAGGCTGTACAGACCAGGTCTCCTCGCCAGTCATTAGCCCTTATGATGTGAGATTTAAAAAATAAAAAATTTTAAAAAGTAACTTCCTTAATTTATAGCTTAAAAAATCCAAGCCAAATGGAAAACAAGATTAAATCATGAAAGAAAATAATTAACCCAGGCACAGCAATGGCACATGCCTGTAATCCCAGCCACCCAGAGACTGAAGTAGGAGGATCATGAGTTCAAGACCAGCCTGGGAAGGTTAGTAAGACCCTGTCTCAAAACAATTACTAAGAAAAAAAAAGGCCTGGTAATATAGCTCAATAGTGAATGCCCCTGCGTTCAAATTCCAGAACCAAAATATAAAAATAATGACCACCAGACTCACATTATTTTTGTTTTACCATGTATCAGAAAAACTTAGAGACGTCCTTTTGAAAGGTTATTGTTTTTAATGCAAAAAGTTCATTAATAATATATAAGTCTAGTTTAGTATGTTACTAAAGCTGCAAATTTTGATTTAAGAATCTATGATGTAGACCAATGGTATAGAACAGAAGACACACACACACAAAGCTATCTCATAGTAGACAAAGATGCCATAAACATACATTGGAGAAAAGATAACCTCTTCAACAATGGTGGTGGGAAAGCTGGAAATCCATAGATAGAAAAATGAACTTAGCCTTTATCTCTCACACTGCACAAAACTAAACTTAAAGTGGATCAAGGCATTAGACCAAAGACACTGTGCTTAATAGAAGAAGAAATAGGCCCAAATCTCCATCATATCAGTTTAGGAATCAAATTCCTCAACAAGACTCCTAAAGCACAAGGAGTAAAATCAAGAATCAATAAATGAGATGGTATCAAACTAAAAAACTCTTCACAGCAAAGGAAACAATCAAGAACGTGAAGAGAGAGCTTAAAGAATGGGAGAAAATCTTTGCCATCTGCACCTCAGATAGAGTATTATTCTCCAGGATATATAAAGAACTCAAAAAACTTAACACCAAAAAAACAAATAATCCAATCAATAAATAGGACTTCACAGAAGAAAAATTATGATAGTTCAACAAATGTATGAAAAGATGTTCAACATAACTAGCAATTAGAGAAATGCAAATTAAAACTACACTGAGATTTCATTTCACTCTAGTCAGAATGGTAATTATTAAGAATACAAGCAACAATAAATGTTGGCAAGTATATAAGCAAAAAGGTACACTCATATATTGCTGGTGGGACTGCAAATTGCTGCAACCACTCTGGAAAGCAATATGGAGATTCCTTAGATAACTTGGAATGGAACCACAATTTGACCCAGTTATCCCACTCCTTGGTTTATAACCAAAGGATTTAAAATCAGCATACTATAGTGACACAGCCACATCAATGTTTATAGCAGCTCAATTCACAATAGCTATACTATGGAACCAACCTAGGTGCCCTTCAACAGATGAATGAGTAAAGAAAATGTGGTATGTATCCACAATGGAATATTAATCAGCAATAAAGAATAATGGAATTATGGTATTTGCCAGTAAATGGATGGAACTGGTAACTACATGCTAAGTGAAATAAGCCAATCCCAGAAAATCTAAAGGCCAAATGTTCTCTCTGATATGCAAATGCTAACACACAATAAGGAGGATACAGAAGGAAGAATAGAAGTACTTTGCAGTAGATAAAGGGGAATGAAAGGAAAGGAAGATGAGGGAATAGGAAAGAAAACAGAATGAATGGACATAACCCTCCTATGTTCATATATGAATACATGGCCAGTGAAACTCCACATCATGTACAACCACAAGAATGCAAAGTTATACTCCATATATGTATAATATGTCAAAATATATTCTACTCCCATGTATAACTAAAAAGAACAAATAAAGAATTAAACAAAAGAACTCATGAGAGTCAAATAGTTGATATTCTGATAGAATGTACTAGATATCCAGTGGAAATGTCTATAGCCATCAAAACCTCAAAACAAAGTTTTAATCTAAAATGGTTCTGAATTGGGAATGTGCCTGTTCACAGAAGATATTAATACAAATCTTCTCTAGAGAAACTTTAAATGTGGTCTTTAATGTTTCAGAAGGATGTTGTACCAAGAAAAAAGCGAACAGTCAAGAATCATAAAACACACATGGAAACAAGTCAGTGTGAGAAAGAATCATCAGAAACATCAGATCATAAAATCAGATGTAAAAACATCACAGATGTACTAAGAATAGCTGTAAAATATAGCACATATGTTATAATAAATAAAAGGGCTATTAAAATATATGAAGAAACAGTGGACAATTAAAATAAGCCAGCATAGTTGATAAAGAACCAAAAATAATAACTAGAGAGAAGAAAGGGATAATTATTGAAATGAAAGTTTACTGACTAGGCTAAACAGTGCATTAGAGAATTAATGCTAGAATATGGAGTTAAAAGTAATTTAAAGTACAGCACAAAACTTTCAAAAAGGGAAGGTATGTAAAAAGAAGAGATAGGGTGCCAATGTCTTAGGAAACAATTGAAAGTATTGGAGAGAAACACTATTTAAAGGGAAAATAACAGAAAATGTTTATAATTAATGAAAGATACAGATTTTCATACTCAGAAAGACTAATGGATCCCTGGGTAAAAAGTATATGGAAATCCAGTACCTTTAATATGAACATGTACAATAGAAGAATATATCTTGGAAACATGGAACACATTTCCAAAAATAGATTCCCTCCCAAGTGATGAGAAATATATTAATGGTTGATTCTCAATAGCAACAGTGGAACCAGGAAGCAGTGAGACATATTCAGGAGTTGAGGGTAAGTACTGACCACCAGAAAACTCTCTTTACTGATGAGAACAAAGTGAAAATATTTTCAGATAAAAACAGAAAGTGTTTATCAATAAGACTCTATTCAAGGAAAATGTAATTTGCTTTAGAGAGAAGTAAGGTTATAAAAATGGCATTAATGTAAAAAGAATGACAAAGTATTAACAAATATGTACACTGATGTCCAAAATGAAAAAAATTAAAATAATCATACAGGTAAAATAAAACTTAGGTACTGCAGAATAACTATATATTCATCAAGGCTAATATGTTTGCTAAAATTACTAGGGCAACTCCTAAAAAAATAAATAACAAATGTTAAATTTATAAACAAAAAAGGTAAGAAAAAGAAAGTCTTCCATCCTGATGATGGCAAAAATTGAAGGGGGAGGGAAATGTTGAAAAATAATCATAAATATAAAGAATAAAATAAGAGGGTGGAAATTATTTTAAATTGAATAATCACATTAGTCATCACAATTAATGTGTTCAGATGTAATTTCAGTTAAAAGGCAATCCTTTTCAAACTAGAGTTTTAAAAATCTAAGTATATAAGTTTCAGAGTGACATCTGGAAAATGTAAGTTCACATATGTGTTGCATATACTAATATAATGAAAAAGAAAACAGAAAAATATAACAAAATGAAAGAAGTTCCTGTTGTATTAATATGAAATAAAATATGTCTTAAAAAGCTTCAGGTAGAGTTATTTCATACTGATTAAAGTTTAAATCCATCAAGAAAATTCTGAGCTTATATGTAAAAATAGCATAGTTTTATATTTCTAAAGCAATAGCTCACAGAATTGCCAGAAGGAAGCAATGAATTAACAATCATCCCAAAGTTTGTAAGATACCTCTCTCATAAATCAATAAACCAAGCAAACAAAAAATCAGAAGAATATAGAATATATGTGTGTGTGTGGGGGGGGAGATTGCTATATATGATTGCACCCAATAACAGGACAACATACTTTTTTATCAAATATGGTTGGAACCTTTTTTAAATTGAAGAATTATACTGGTAATAGTGACACATACCAGTAACCTCAGTGACTGGGGATACCAAGGAAAGAGAATCACAAGTTTGAGGCCAGCTTCAGCAACTTACCAAGACCCTATCATAAATAGATAGATAGATAGATAGATACATACATACATACATACATACATACATACATACATACATACATAAAAGGGGAGGTACTGGAGTCGTAGATTGCTGATAAATTGCCCCAGGTTTGATGCTCAGTACCAATAAATAAATAAATAAATAAATAAACAAGCTCATTTTAAAATTAAAATAAATAGAAAGGCAAAAACATATATTAGGTAAAACATATATTTCTTAACTACTTTCACTAGAAAGGTTAATTTTTAAGAAAATCATCTTTAAATTGAAATTTTTAAAACATGCCATAAAAATAATTTATGATTTAAAGTAGAAAACTTGGGAAATTGGAAACATGGAGCAAAATAATCATAAAATGCTACCTACAAAATTTAGATATCTCTGCTATGATGACAAATTAAAATGTTTAAGTTTAAATATTCATAATAGAAAAGAGTAAAGCAAAGAACTGGACAAAGTGACCAACTGAAGACAGTAGAGAAAAATAACAAAAGAATAAACCAAAGAGATACAGATTAAAGTTAAAAACAAATTAAGAACACTTAAAGTATAGAAAAATGGACAGAGCTCACATGCCAAAATTTGGAACTTTGTTATGTCTAATATTATGAAGTGAACAAGTGTCCAGTAGGACTAATAAAAATTAAAAAAAAGAAAAGACATAAATGACCAGTAGTAGCAATTTTTAGAAGGTATATAAGGATATATACAGCAGAAGTTAAAGAAAAATATGTAGAAATATGTGCAAAGCATAGAAAATAAGGGCAAAAGGTAAAATTCTTAGAAAATTATCAAAGCAAGTAAAGATTAAATAAAACATGTGAATGCAAATAAATTAATGAGTAGAAAAAAATAACTTCCAAGGTAAGAAACAGATAATCTCATTTTAAAGCTCTTTTAAGAATAAAGAAAAGGGGAATGCTCATTTTCTGAGCTACATTTCAAAACTGGAAAGAATACCTTGCAACAAGAAAGAAATTTAAAAACTTACCACTCATTCAATAACAGATACAAAAATCTTCAACAAAATATTAGCAAACTAAATCCAGTCATGTGTAAACAAGGTAAGTTGGATTTGTCTGAGGAAGGCAATGGCATCTCAAGTTTAGACACTGTCACCCAGTTCAGTATGTTAATAGATGATAGGAAGAAACCACATGACATCGAAGGTATGGAACATTAGATAAAATCAACCTGCATTCATGATTTAAAAATACAGCAACTAGGGCCAATGAAAAAATTTTTTATTTGACTAAACGTTCTTTTTTTTTTTAATTAACAAAAACAAATCATAAGCAATGGTGAAACATCAAAAGCTTTTTCCTCTTGAAATACAGGAAGGAGATAAGAATGCCCAATATTATCACTTTCATTTAACATCATAGAAAGAGTTATAATAAACAAAAATAAAAAATAATATGTTTTAAGAATTAAGAGTGAGAAAGGTAAGAAAAAAAAAACAGACATTATTCACAGTGGTGTGATTATCTTCAAAGTAAATTAAAGCCAACAATGAAATGACAGCAGCAACAAAAACCAAAGCAAGTGAATCAAAACAAACTAGTAAATAAATAAATAACTTGAGTTAATAAAATAATTGAGCAATTTTGACCTATTTAATTTCAGAAGCAAAATAATAGTCCATATGCCATTTATCTGAGCAGAAAATTTTACAAAAGACAATACAAATTTAAGGAGCCTCAGGTTGAATCTAATAAAAGTGCAGGGAACCTGAGAGGAAATGTATCTAAAATTAATGTGAAAATTATTAGAAAATTACATCTTTAATAGAAAATTATATCTCTGAAAGATATTAAAGACATCCTAAATAGAAAAACCTACTAAAGATGTTAGCAAGTAGAATCAGTAATAAAAAAATAGAAATTTATTCCAAATTGACCCATAAATTGAAAACAATTCCCACAGATATTTTTATGAAGCTGGACAAAGTGATTTCTTAAAATTTATTCAAAGAATGAAGTGCCAGGATTTAATTTTGTAAAAGAAATGTATTGGTTCCCTCTCATGCCACAATTTACCATGAGTTGTTAAGAATCACAGAGAGGTTGGCAGTGGAGCAGAATAGAGAAACAGACTCATGCTCAGAGGGAAACCTAGATAGAATAGAAATGACACAGCAGAGCTGAGAATCTGAGGGGGGCACCACATAGATGGAGAATTTAATTATTTTTAAATGCAGATGAATTGAGGACTGTGATGTGAAATGCAAAGCTGTAAAAACGCAGAAGAAAATTATAAGGGCTGTTTTAATGATCTCAGGGTATTATAAATAAGTCCTCTAAACACAACCATAAAACAACATCAATACATTTAACTTCATTAAAGGTAAGAACTTCTATCTATCAAAAGATACCTTAAAAAGAATAAAAAGGCAAGCTAAAATCTATGAGAACCACTTTCCCACATGTCAGTGACAAATGGTTCACTCACAGAATATTTGTCATTTTCCAGAATAAAGTATTTAAAATGCAGACAACCCGATAGAAAATAATCTAAAAATACAAAAAGCTACTATAATGTGAAATACAAATAGCCCAGTTATGTACACAAAGTGTTCAACTGCTTTAGTAAAACAAAGAAATGAAAATTAAAATCATAATGACATAATTTGAAACCAGATAGTCATCAAAACTTAAAGTCTCTCAGTGTCGATATTCATGAACTTGCAGAGCAATATAAAAATCTATTGCACAGCTGGTGAGATTGTAAATAGACACAGTTTTTTGTTAAGTGGTTAGATGCAATCTTAAAATAATAATAAAAAATAATAATATATATGGCTTATAATCCAGCAATTGCACTACTGAATATATAGTTTAGAGAAAACTTTACATATGTATAGGAATACATATGTAAAGTTGTTTTTACAAAAACAACGATGGAAGCATTATTTACAATAAGATCTTTGATTTTTTTTATTTTTCTAAAAAAAATAGAAAAGAAATAAAAGGTAAACATACCTTAACAGTTCTCTGTATAATTTGGGTGCATTCATATAATAGAAATACTATACGCCATTGAATATGAATTACCTAAAGCATCAATCTAGATGTATCAGTCAGTTCCCCCATAAGAAAAAATTGTCACACTTAAACTGAGTGAGGTGAGCATGGTATAATAAAATATTTACAGTAGGGTGTTTACAAAATAAGACCATGCATTACACCAATGCTAGTGACATTGTGGTCTACCATTTTCCTTAGATCAAAAGGGGATGAAGAAGAGAAATAATCGCTAAAACCTATTTTGGGCAGCTGTGAGCAGAGGGCCACTGGTTGTATCTGCACTTTCCAGTCCGGGGGAGCAGCATCCCTGGAGATCCCACAAGGAAGGAGTGACAGAATACATTCCCCTACATCACTCCTTCCTCTAGTGGAATGTTGGCAGATGTATGGTGTCTGAAAACAGAAGTCCAATATTATAGCACTAGCAGAGTATAAATACCCGCATCCGTCCTCAGAACTGATGAGACAGGCTGAGATCATCTGAAATATTCTTGAGATTAAAGAAGAGTTAACAGATGAGGTCTGAGGGAGGTTTGAGATTGAGGAGGTAAGAAGAAGGAAATGAGGATGAAGGAGAACAATTAAGGGACAGTAGGTGTCCTGGTTGGTATATAAAATATCCCCTCAGAATCTCATGTGCTGAAAACATGGTCCCCAGTGCAGCAAGATTCAGAAGTGGGGCATTTAGGCAAAGATTGGATCAGGAGGGCTCTGTTCATCAGTGGATTAATCCACTAAGTGGATTAGCAATTAGGGCACAACTCTCATAATAGTCATTTCACCTCTGAACATTCCTGTATTTTCTCACATATGAGCTTTCAGGGGACACCTCATCTAGCACCCTTTGACATAGCTGACAACTCCCCTGAGAAGGCTGCTTTGCTTGGCTTCTAGAATCCTGTGTTAGCTTTTTACACTGTGACCAAAATACTGACAAGAACAACTTAAAGGAGGAAAGATTTATTTTGGCTGTTTTAGCGGTCTCACTCCATGACTGGCTGACTCCATTGCTGTGGCCCTGAGGTGAGGTAGAACATAATGGCAGAAGGGCATGTTTGAGGAAGGCTGTTCAGCTCCTGGCAGCCAAGAAGGAGAGATTCATTTGATGGATTAATAATTTGACTGGATTAATGAGTTGTGACTGTAGGATGTGGCTGGAGAAAGTAGGTCATTGGGGGTGTGCCCTTAGGGATTATATTAACTCTGGCTCCTTGCAACTGGGCTGTTTCCTGGATACCATTTCCTGAGCTGCTTTCCTCTGTCGAGCTCTTCTGCCATGATGCTCTGCCTCATCTTGGGCCCAGAGCAACGGAGTCTGCTGATCATGAACCATCCCTCTGAAACCATGAGCTGAAATAAATTTTTCCTCTTCTACATTGTTTTTGTTGAGTGTATTGGTCACAGCAGTTGGAAAGCTAATACAGGCGGTAATTGATATGTAAGGATTCCCAGCACTGACCACTGCAATGGGTTGTACTGAGGTCCAGTTAGCTGGAAAAAGCTGTTTCTTCCAAAGGAGTGAGCAGAAAATCTATCTAGAAAGCATTGAAGAGAGGAATAGAGGAGAGAGAAAACACTGGTTTGAGAGAGTGCTTTGGGGAACGTTTTTTGGGTAAGGGCACAAAAAGAATGTGGGGTAAAAAAAGGTTTTTGGTTATTTGTGTGTAAGAGAATGTGTTTGAATATGGACATGAATTATCAAAATATGTTGTATGATATGCTTTTTGATTCTTGGAAAACCAGATATTTGACAATTCTCTGTGTAGCTTGTTTTTGAAGAGTAGAAATAATTTTTCTTGCTTTTGAAAGTGGTCAGCACTGTATTTTCTTTTACTGACCACAGTGTGCTCTTTTACACAACCTGTAGGCATTCTATTCTGTGAACCTCCAAGACAATACTCTAAAATAAGGAAAATATCTAACGTCTATTTTTTCAACTATAATGCAAAAAATGTTTTAAGATTCTTGTGCACGTCACCTTAATCTCCATTTATTCAATCTTCCTGAACTTTCCTCATAGAGAAAGAGTTTTTTCCATATTTTATTTTTTTTAGTACTGAGATTGAAACCAGAAGTGCTTAACCGCTGAGCCACATCCCCAGCCCTTTTTATATTTTTTTTAAATTTTGAGACAAAGTCTAAGTTGCTTAGAGCTTTACTAAGTTACTGAGGCTGGCTTTAAATTTCAGATCCTACTGACTCAGCCTCCTGAGCCACTGGGATTATAGGTGTGTACCACCATGCCCGGTTTCCACATTCTTTACTCATGGAAAAGTTCCTGTTGAAACATTAACTATTGTCAGCTAACATGTGTGTATGCACACGCGCATGTACACACATACACAACACACACAGACACATTTATGCATGTGCATTTGTGTTTGTATATGTATGTATATATGTGTTTATATATATCCATACCGAGAGATATATGCACACATGAATATGTATGTATAGTTGTGTGCCATGAGAATATTATTATGTGTATATGCATGCTGTATTTCTGTATAGCTATGACTTTCAAAATAAGGTTTGGAACAATATCCTGAGTAGGTAACATGCCTAAATGATTTATTAATTTCAAAAAACTCTTGAGTTTCCCTAAATGGACAATACATAGTACAAGAAAATTTGGGGTTATTCAAGCATTCAACATAGACTTCATGTACACATTCAAGTAAACATTTGCTTTATTATTTTTATTTTAAAATTTTTAGTTAGAAAATGAAATATCTCCAAAAAGAGTTAGCAAGGAGGTGTCAGGTGTACTTTTATTTTATTTACTTTTATTTTATTATTTTATTTATTTTTTGGTCACAAAAAGACAGTACAGTATGGTTCTACTTATATGAGGGCCAGGGTAGTTAAATTCATAGAGACAGAAAGTAGAATGATGGTTACCAGGGCTGCTGGGAAGGGAGAGT
>PVHX01001665.1:0-196794 GCA_004024805.1 Geosciurus inauris
CAGGAAAGGGAGGTTGGAATTGTAAAATCACAGGGTTTGCCCAGACGCTAAACGCACCCTGCTACAGACCTCCGTAAGGCCGCAGAGATAATCTCCTTTACCAGTTTATGTCAATCTCTTTCAAGTGCCTTCTCTCAAATACGGGTGTGCATATAGCTGACGTCTCATAAATTAGTGATGTGCACTATATAATTTATATTAGAAAGCATGCCCCCTTGACTTGTCGTGGTAATAAGGGCAGATAAAATACTCCAAAGCTCAGTGGCATGAATAAGCAATCAAAAGAATTCTGCTGAGAACGAAATCCTTAGCTACATCAAAGGCACCCCTTCAGGAGAGAGAGCTTGCTGTCCAGGCAGAGCAGTCAGCAGACCTGCATCATGGTATCTGAGTGTATTCTGCCCCGTAATTGGGTAGCAAAACCGTGGGAACAGGCTTTCAAGGGAATAACTCGATGCAACTGTTGAGGAGCTCCTGGGTTTGTGGACAGAGACGTGTATGAAGTCAAGGCAAATATTTTTGGTCACAAAACCCTTAATGTGCAGTGCTCTCATTAGGCCTGTTTATATTTGGACTTCAGAAATTAATCAGTACCATTTTTCTTAAATTGTTTACTGCTGATGGCAGGAAACTACGTAATTCCACCAACACGTGTGCGCCACTGGAGGGAACTAGTCTAAGCCACTGTCTTGGGCTCATGGGAAATCAGGATGAAATCCCCTCTCAGAAGCTTTGCATGCTACACAACCAAGATAATGGTAACAGTGAGAGTGAGTGGCACATGTCAATATAAGCAAGTACATTTCTGGCCACAGCTCGTGTCCTGTATGCTTTTGACACTTCAGCTTTTCACATAGTAAGATGTCTTTTTCTCATAAAATGTAGAAATGAATGTAAGAAGAGCCTTATATATGCATGTTCTTTTCACCAACATCAAAACCCTGGAAATAAACATATACATCGGAAGGGAATAATATGTAGCTGTTAAAAGAAGCAGCTAGATCTGTGCCCAGTGATAAGGAAAGAACTCCAAGTTACGCATTATTTTTAAACTCCCTGCTCCAAAAAGATGTTTCAGAAAAAGCATTGGCTAATGCAATTTACATATATTTTAAACACACATGTGCACATGCATCCACGCAACAGGACAGGACAGAAACAAACTCTGGTTTCCAGAAGTTTCAGTGTGGAGCCCTGGGCTGGCTGCACACCTCTCCAGACCTCCCTCTGTGCATTCATCCACAGAGCAATGAAGAGCCAGTTCTGTCTTGTTCTGATTCAGAGATGAATTCAACGTGGTCCCCCGAAACTTACAGGCAGGTGAGAGCAAATAAAGCCCAGAGCCCCATACACGTGGTCTCAGGTATGATGTAGCTGGCATAACACATGATTTGAGGCTGAATAAGTCACCTGCCACACCAGGTTCCCAAGGAAATATCTGAATCATGGCTAGAACTGAGGAGATCCTGTAGCAGAAGGAAGCCAAGGGTGAGAGAATGAGGAAGAGGGAGAGAGCATCGTGATCCTGCCTTATTGAAAGCTAGCCAATCAGGTCTAAGGAAGGAACAGGGGAGACAAAGATGGGAAGATTGCAGGGGGAGGAAAAAGAAAGGAGGTAGGAAGGAAAGGAGGGGAGGGAGGGAAGGAATGGGGAAGGGAAGAGGAAAGGGAAGAAGAAAGGAGGACAGAAGGAAGGAAGGAATGGATTAGAAAATTAGCCTAGAGCCAATGAAAAAGTTCAAGAAGTAGCTGTTCTGCTTGCGATGGAAAGCCTTATAATATAGAAAAAGGAATGGTCTCTGCATTTTGTTTCACATTAGCTATCCTGGCCCCCAGCATTCATCTGGCTAATGCTAGCCTGTACTTTCATAGTCATGCTGATGTAGCATGATACAGTGCATTAAAGCAAAAACAACTCTCAAAAAAAGAGGCCCAAGGAGTCTACTTCCCCTGAGAAGGTTCTTTGCAAACACCCTTAGGATAAATTCACCATCAGTTACCAGTCACCAGTGCCCACTGGGACCATCCAGGAAGTTTTCTTCTTCCCTAGGACAGATGGAATTTTCAGAGTTGGGGCCTGAGCATATGTATTTATTTTTCAAAGTTCCCAGGTCTTTTTGAAGTGTCTGACAACACACACACACACACACACACACACACACACATTTTAAAGGGCTACCTCTGTCTTAGCTGTGTCCCCCAAAAACTCCAGTTTTAAAAGCCATAGGTGCTCAGTAAATATTAACTTTTATTTTTATCTAGGCTATAAAAGTTCTTTCCTGCTTGTGGGTGGTAAAGGTTGGCATTAGCCAATTTTAAAAACTCTTTTATGGAAGAAGATCTGAGGTGATGATAATTATTACTAACAGGCGAGGGTCCCTTAACTGAAATGCTTTAGAAAAGGGTGAATTCATGTTTTCCTTTTTGGGATATTTGCATACACATAATAGACATCTTGGTGATAGGATCCAACTCAAACATGAAATGCATTTATGTTTCATATACACCTTATAGACATATTGCCGGATAGTCATTTTATACAATATTTTTAGTGTACCTGTGTTCAGACTGTGATCCATGCATGGCATGAGGTCAGGTATAGGTTTTCTGCTCCTAGGATTATGCTGGCACCCAAAAAGTTTCAGATCTTGGAGAATGGCAGATTTTCAGAGTGGAGAAGTTCATTTAGCACCAATATGACTGTGCCAGGTACTGTCAAGCATTCCCACGGAGCATGTGTTTGAATCAAACACACATAAGCCCCATGGAGAGGTACCATGAGCCTCATCCTACCAATGAGGAAATGAGGCCAGAAAGTGTGAACAATCTACGTGGGTCGTGAGTTAGTGAGGCCAGGAGCTGGAACCTTAGTCAGAGCCAATGGCCATGGCACCCAATGCTTTATCAAATGGGAATTGATCCAAATGATGCTCTGTGTTTTGACCTTCCTCTTTGAATCTCCATTTCTCTCATTTCATTTCTTCTCAGTTGATAAACTAGTGGTTACTTTCTCCCACAAAACTCTCAGCATTCCCACCAGGATGGTTGCCAACCCCCAGGTGTTCTTTTCCTGATCTCCCAGGCCTGGAAAACCTTTGGGTTGGGGAGAGGGGAGCTCAAGGGCCATCTCCTGCCTGACCATCTCCTAGGTCAAAGTCAAGAACAATCAACACAGTGTTCCTGCTGTCCATCAAGTTAAGTGCTCATCATAAGTCTCCAAAATCTAGGAGAGGAAACGACCATTTCCACCTCCCAGATGAGAAAACTAAGGCAGAAACACAAGGGGCCTGGGAGCAGGATGTGTCAGTGGCCCTCCCTGGACTGCCAGGCGGCATATGGAGGCAGGACGGTCCTTTCAGACTCTCCTGCGAGGCCTTTCCGCCTGGCCTGCTCCACTGTGGTGTCCAGCTCTCTGGCAAGAACCTTGGTTAGTTATTATGTTTTTTGAAGAGTTTAGTCTGGCATTTTGCTCAAAGTGTTGTTATAAGCAAATAATTCTCTTTACAATTATGTCTGAGGAGGACATAGAGGAAAGCAGCCAAAAAAAAAATTTTTTTAAGTCTTTTTACCCTTGATGAATTGAGTAATAGCTTAAGAAAACACCTCTGGTTTGAGTCAGCCTGTATCAAAACACATACAAATACAATCCAGTCTAATCCCTAATTTCACGTGATCCTCTCAAGTGACCACGAAGTTCCAAGGGGGTGTATGTAATTCAGCCAGCCCTGGGGGCTCACAAGGCCTGCTAAGTGTAGAGCTGTGGACTAAGGTCACTTAACTTCAGCCCTTTTATGAATGGAAATCAGCTTTCTAAAGACAACTTGGCAGGCAGGGACCAGCAACAGACCACTCAATGACTGAGCTTTCTGAGTCATAAAATACTTTTGAAAAGGAGAGATCAAAGCAACCCTACTGCCTATTGAAATCCAATGGCTTCCAAAGCTCCTTACAGGGACCCAGGTTCTCTGGGGAATGGGTCACTGCAGTTGTAGTCTGAAAAGGCCACTACTAAACAAAGATACAATAGGGACATTAGGGCAGCCAGCCATGGAGGAGAAATGCCACTTACGGTTTAATTGTTGGGGACAAAGGCAAAAGAGAAAGGAAGTGACAAAATTGGATGGTGCATCAGGAATCGAGGCTGGACGTGGTACACATTCCACCAGGGCCCTCTGATGGGGTGCTGGGGCTGGATGACAATCAGAGCATGTCCCCGACTGGAACGTACGGTCACGGGGAGACATGTCAGAAGCCAGTGAAGGGCAAATAAACTGAGGCCCAAGAATTACTCCTTCATAGTGACATACAGAAAGAACCATGATATGAGGTGGTGACAGATTTGGCCTGGAAGGGGAGGGGTCAGGCAGAATCTGTCCTGTCTTCAGGGGTTTTGTATCACAGTCAAATTTTCTTTAAACTTCAAGTTTCCCTACCTTGAAACTCTTCTCCCTGAAACATCTCACCACAGTTAGGAAGCTATACAAGGCTGGGCATGGTGGCGCATGTCTATAATCCAGCAACTCGGGAGGCGGAGGCAGGAGGATCGCGAGTTCAAAGCCAGCCTCAGCAACGGTGAGGTGCTAAGCAACTCAGTGAGACCCTGTCTCTACATAAAACACAAAATATGGCTGGGGATATGGCTCCATGGTCAAGTGCCCCTGAGTTCAATCCCTGGTACAAATAAAAAGAAAAAAAGAAAGCTATACAAAAGATCACAGCATCTCTTATTACCAAACTATGGAGAGATGTCCCTCAAAGAAAATTTCCACAACCAGACAAGCTGGAAAAAGCCTAGGTTTAAACAGAGTTAAACAAATGTTATTAATGTAACAATATTAAAATGGGATTCATGTAGAACTTCTCTGACTTGCTAATATACTAATGACAGTGTAACTCTCCAAAAGGTGGCATTTTGGGACTAACTTGACCAGCTCCCTCTTTTCCAGAAGCCATACCCTGTTAGCTTTTTGTTCTGTGGAGCCACAGTTTGGTTCACACTAAAATAGCAACTTCCAGGCCTACAAGCCCCACGACATCTTCTCTCCCAGGTTGTAAGCTCTGTGCCAGCCCCAGCATCCATCTTATTCATAATTGCCACTGTTGCTTAATCTTAATTGCAATTTTGGCCTGGCACCACAGAGACCAAAACATAGTTGTTGGATGAAAGAAAGATGAGTCAAGGCCTCTTTCCAGTAAATTCCAAGAATACAACCGTTAAGTGTTTTTCAAATGTTAGTATGCATCAGAACCATTTGGAGAATTAAAAAGTGTGCATTTTGGGGCCTAGCCCCCTGAGCTTTGCTTGCAGTTAAAGAACACCACAGTTTTAGCACCTCAAATAAAGCTAGTGGAGTTGACCACGCTCTGAAAGTCACCATTCCAACAAAAAGAATCACTACTGTAGAGTATTTTAGAGCAGAAACATGTCTTAGAGCTCCTAGTACTTAAGAAGAAAGATACAGGTTTGTTCTGTAAGAAAACATAATTAAGGAACATAGGGGAAATATCCTAAATTGGCTGTAGTTCAACAGAAAGATGAAGTCCCCCTCCAAAAGCATGGGCTTGCAGACATGATGATCTCCTCACTGCAGTGGTCAGGGGAGGCTGGGTACAGCAGAAAGGACATACATGGCAGGTTGTGATGAGATCTGGTTAATCTGTAACCCTGAGATTCTGGGAGAAAGACTGCAAGCCCAAATGTGTTCACAGAGTTTAAGGTCTCCAGGTACAGCGGGCAGTGGCGGTCTAGAAAAGGTATTCAAAATTTGAAAAAATATTCACCTCCAAACATAATGTTGGCAGGATTCGCTTATTTCAGAAGTTTGCAACTTCTGTTTTATGAGTGATTTCCAAGGAAGTAACCATCTATTCAACTTCTGAATAAAGTGAGACCTGTCAGTTGGGGGATGGGGACATAAGGTGCATTTCAAGAAGACATTACAAACATTTTAAACATAGGTTAATTCTGAAGGCAAATTCCTTGCTAGAAAAACTCCCACTGAAGTATGCACACATTCCTGTATGTATAAATATATGCATTTCACTATTATCACCCTTCTGCCTTTTCTCATTTTCTTCTGGAGTTTTCCTAGCAGTCACCACAATGGCTAGTTTTCCCACTGGTACTTTGCCAGGTCATTTAATGGTGACTTATTATTTTCCTAATACACACTGCATGCACATGAGGAGATTGTTATCACACCTCAAGGCATCCTGATGCCAGTAGTCCAGCCCCACCAGAGCACTCATTTGCTGGCCATGGAAGTGTACATTCCTAGGACCCCTCTGAACAGCTGATTGGCAAGACTCCCTAAAGCCAATCATGCACATGTCCTGTGACCCAGCAACCTCATTCTTAGGTGTATACTCAACAGAATGTGACCCCAAGTTCACCAAAAGTCATATTCAAGAATTTTCAGCAGTGTTCTTCATAACAACCCCAAATAGAAAACACTTCCATAGTTAATCAACAATTAGATGGAAACATCGTGTAATCTTCATACCCAGAGAGAGCTTACGGTTCTACTTGTGCAAATTTTTGAAATAGGCACAATTAAACTAAAAGTAGGACAGTGGTGGCCTCTGGCGGGCACAGAAGGGGACAAGGTGGACCTTCTGGGGCACTAGTATGTCCTGTCTGATATGGCTGGTGCTTCTACAGGTGTGAACTTTGTCAACGCTGACTAAGCTTGGCTCTTGCAATGCATGAGTATGTGTACGGGTGAGGGTGCTAGCAGTTGGGTGAGGCACTGAGGGATGGATAATGGTAATCTCTCCACCGCTTACCAAATAGCCCCTGCCGGTGTCAACAAACTGGATTACCAGAGTCAGATGCCCAGAGGTCACAATGATCTTAGAGATCATCTCACATGATTCACGAATGTAAACCGAAGCCTAGAGAAATAAAGTTAAAAAGCTAAATCTATACACCTGCCTTGTTGAAAAGCAGGGACAACCTGAGCCTTACATCCCAACTTATGTCAGCCTTTGACCCCAGCAGATCTGCTGGTCAAAGGACGGATGTTTTGAACGCATGGTTCTGTGGCAAGTGATTGTTCCTCCCTGTTCAAGACTGAGTTTCTCCCTGATGAGAAACAACCTGCATCCCTTAATGAGAACTGATCAGACTTTATATCACTCACAGACCATAGAATGCTGGGAAAACTTAACGTGGGGCCAAATTTTGTGGGAAAAAGAATAGCAGTGAGTCAGGAACTGCTGTAACACCTTCTCCATAAGCCACTCCCCCCACAGCCCATTGATATCGTCACTCTTTATTACCATTTCAGAGACAAAGAAACTAAGACACATACCGGGGTAAGTAACTTGTCTAAAGCCCTACTCCTAAGTGCTGGTGTGAGAATTAGTGCTCTTAACCATGAGTATATAGAATGAGTGTTTAAGCCACTATGGGATAGGGGCACACACCTGTCATCACAGAGACTCAGGAGGATCACAAGTTCAAGGTCAGCCTGGGCAACTTAGACTCTATCTCAAAATAAAAAATAAAAAGAACTGGGGTAAAGCACCTCTATATTCAATCCCCAGCACTCCTGCACAAAAAACACCATGGTGGAGAGTCTAAGCTCCTGAAGATTCTAGAGGGGAAACGTGTGGGCAACACCAAAACCCAGGAGCCTCTACACCACAAAACAAACAAAAAACCCCAAGACACATCCAGGCATGTGTGCACACGTGTGATAACACAGGTCACCAGAGAGCAGTAGCCATTATCTAAATAGACTCAGCTCAGTTGGGAACTATTAAATCTTTATACTTTCAATAAACCAAAGAATATCATGACAAATGATTATGGTGAAAGATTTTATCTGAATTTCAGGCCACACCATGGAGGAAAAAAGCTACAAAAATAATAAAGTTCCAACTAACAAGAATATGGGAGTGACTCACCCCACCCCCACCCCAGCCTCTCTCCCTCTGGCTTCTGCCATGACCTGTCCTGGACATTGCCAGCGACATCCTTAGTGGGCCTTCTCAACTTCCCTCTTCAGGCCACACCAGATAATGAGCATGCTCACCACGTCTTTCACACAAACTTCGGTCAACCCAACACATTGTTTCAATGCAAGAGACATTTTTACATTTGCAACACAAAATGAACGCCATTTACTGCCTCATATATTTGATTAAATCCCGAGAGAGGTATCATTTACGCCAATCTCCCTGGCCCTGTGGTCAACAGATGAGGAATACACAGAGAGGAAATGACACTGGCCTCAAATACTTTTAAAGGTCCTGCTTCCCTGATCACCACCCTTAAGAACATGCCATGTCCTATTCTAAAATGATGCCTTCTGTGAGCAGGATATCACCAACAGATGAAAGAAAACAAAACACCCGCCTTTGGTACAACTGAAGGTTAGGGCTTACCAAGGCTGCTGAATGCAATTTTGCATTGATATACAGTTTTCCCTTTTCAAAGCAATGTAGACGCATGCAGCTTGTTAGATTTATAGAACGCCTGGTCTCCTAAGACTTCACAAAGCGAATGGCATCCATCAAATTAATTTCCTGGGGGATCGTCTCAAACATGGAGAATGAAAAGGCCCAGACCATTAAACATCAAAAGAATGTTCTAAATGGTAATTAAAGTTCTATTATATTTTCTTCTTTCTGAGAGCAGATTAGATTAATTCAATTGAGAATATTAAAAGTATCAAAGCTGACAGTGTGAATGTGTAGAGTTGGCTAGAAGAGCGCTTAATATTGCAGACATCTGTTCGCTCGAGTTTACGGAACACGGAAGAGGGAGTCGGACTAGACTGGGGCGTACTCACCAAGCCAGCACACGTAGACACAGCGACGGAGGAGGAGCTGTCATTTCTGATAAATCCCTGATAGAAACATCGCTGCACCGCAGGTTCTCGAGTTTCTGAAGCACCGTCTTTTCCGAGTACTTGGACAATAAAGTGACTGCTCAAAATCGCCGAGGGCTTCAGTTCTAAGTGTAGTTCCTGTCCAAATGCTGAAAATCGGTAGTGCAGGGAGCTGCTGGCACTCTGCAGCGATCGTTTATTCCTGCCGTTGTGCAAAATGTCGTGTGAAATATACGACCCGCCCGAGTCCACTTCTACTGGCGTGACAAAGACGTAATCTGCAATGGGAAAAGTTCAGCTGTCAGCACCCAGAACTCATATTGCCAACCCATATTGATCACTCTCCAACAGGTGGGCCAAGAGCAATGGACAGCTCATAGACACCTTCCTTCCTAGTACTGTGCACCTAGAGCAAATAGGCTCCACAGCAGTTCTGCAGAGGGGGACCTGGAATTCCTGTGATTAGCTCTGCCACAATACTTTCTACCAAAAACAAAGAGCCAAGCACAATTTTGATACGTTTCAAGAACATGAAAAAGGTCACAATTCTCACAGTCTAGATGAATTCTTTATATTAGCCTTCAGCCATTTGTATGGAAGATTTGTTTTTTGATAGGAAGATAAAAATGATCAAAAACCACAAAAGCAAATAAATGGGATTTTCCCCCCCCCAAGATCAATAGCTTTGTGTTCAAACTGAATTGGAAGCATTTTTGCAGGGGGCACAGTTAAAACCACAGGACACTGCAAGGGGTGTGTAACTTCAGATCATCCCTCAGGTCATTAACAAACAACAGTAGTTTCTATTTTCAATACTATTTACTTGTGATGACGAAACTCCAGCCCTCAGCTCACCCTTAGCATTTTACTACGAGTTTTCATAGGGACGATTCCATTTCATCGTAAGCCTAAAAAATAGTGGATGCCTAAAAATGCTGCAGAATTGTCAGATCCATTCTTCTGGTGTGGAAAACTGCTCAGACATGTTGAAGGGGGCGTGGCAGATCGGTGGACACCTGGAAAGGCATGTTTAAAAATACCTTCACCATTGCTCCCCCAGAGCAGCACTAATTGCTGCATGTTCTAGAGAGGGGGAGCTAAAAACCAATTTGCCGTTTGAAAAAGCAAAGCCAGCACACTGTTTTCTTTCACAAAACATTGAAACTGAAAAGCATCATCCCACAAAATGATTTGGAGCATGCCCTTTGCGCATTAAAAATGCTCTGCATTTCTACTTTCGAGGCACAGAATGGGAAACTAATTTGGAAAGTGTTTAGAAAGATTCTGAATAACTACAACGCATGTGTGAGTCACTTGGGTCTTTGGTTACTGGAGGGGGAAAAAAAAGAGGAAGTTCTCTTTTCCCAAGACAGCCAACAAAAAAACAAAAAATAACAAAATTTTAGAAAGCCATGGAATACAGAACCCCTCAGCTAGTATCAATGAGAGATATTCCAATGAAGCACACACTTGCAAAAACAAAACCAAACCAGGAGGACAATAACCTTCAACTATTCTGTATCTATACCATCTGTGACTTTTATTGCTTGGGCAACTCTCATTCTTATATTCTTTATTCCTATCTTTTCCATTGTCTCCTGGCTTCTCTCCTTTAACTAAAAATGCTACATAATAAACATTTTTCAGAAATTGGGAGAAACAGTTTTCCCCTTCTCTTATCCTTAAAAACCTGAGCAAGACATTTAAGATTTCACTTTTTAAAACAATCTCTTATATGTTGCTTCAAAAGTATGAGGCTCTGGATTAATGCATGCTTTTCTTAGAGAAAACCCATCTCAGCCCTCTACCAATGCAAATCCTACCTGACTACAAAAACCATCTCTGAAACGGTCCACACAGTGTTTCTACAATAATTTGTTTCTTGCCTCCTTGTCCAAAAGCATCTGAAACTTGGCTCACTCTGGAGGCCTTGCAGGAGCCTTATCCAGCCATCCCCTCCTCCCCGCCCCAGACACCTGCTACTAGTCTGTTTCCAAGGGAAGAATAAACAGGCTGTGGGTTACAATCAATCCTTGATGGAAGAGGGGCAGTCAGAGTCCCCTGTAAAGAGTGATTTGATCATCACTTGAGCTGACTAAACATGAGGTCCTTACAGGTGGTGGCTGGGTCAGAAGGGATCTCCAGCCATGTGATCCTGATGGAATAAGGAGGGGTGGTTTTAGAAACTGCAGCCTCTGATTGGACAAAAGGTAAAGTTCCCAAGAGCTAACTTCTGGGTCTCTTTTCTTCTTACCCATGGTCTGCCATCTCTTCTCTGTGACACCCCCTCCCCATCCTCCAGTCCTATATGATCCCTTGCCCCGTGGCAAGAGGAGTCAATCCTGCAAGGATGAAAACTATAGCATCCTGAGAAATATAGTCTGGACAGCAAGGTTTTGCTGGACAGCTTGGGTCAGGAATTGGTCATTCTCCTGTAGCTGGTGGGAACCAGTGAAAACCAGGATTTTCCCTTCCGGGCACCATTGGGAAGTTGATAAATGACAGAAGTTAAGGACATTCTGGAAGTCTGGCTGGAGAATCTCAGAAGAGACAAAGGACTCCAAGACCTAAAGCTACTGCTTTCTTCCCTCTAAAAGCCATCTTTGGGCACCCATGACTCAAGTGCAGTAAAGAAAGGAAGGCACAGAAGTGCAGAGGGATGAGGAGGAGGAAGATGGTGGTGAGAGAGGAGTGCCGGGTCCTTCAGACCTCACCCAGGATTAGTTTTTGTGGGCTTCCCCAGGAGAGGAAAGGAAATGCAGAAGGAGCCCTTTGATTATTAATTCCTCAGTTGGTGTCCGCTTCCTTTCTAACATCTCACCACAGTTAAGAGTTCTTCTTAACAAGCCATCTGTGAAGGAGGGAAAGTATTTTTTCATTTATGTGACTTGCCGCTTGAGGCACTGATTTTTCTGATAAGTTCACAATCCTTGCCACAAGCCCCCGCTCTCCACATAGGAACCATTTCCAAGACAGCACACACCTGCCAGGGTAGGGGTTGAGCTTTTCTATCTCTTCTCTCTTTGAGGTCAGAAAGGGACAAAGTACCCTGAAAGGCCCTTGGGGAGGGGGTTGCAAATACGAACCATCATTTAATCCGCTGCCACCGCTGCTGCTGTCACTGGCAAAGGCGGTGACGACTGATGCACAGCAGAGGCAGCACAGCTGGAGCGCCTGCAAGAGAAAAGATGACATCGCGCGTGAGGGGCGCAGCGGGGTTGGCGCCCCCTGCCACCCGCTGGCCCTGGGCCTCTCAGTGGCACCTGCCTTGGCCAAGCGCCCCAGTCCTGCGGGGCCCCACGGCGGGCCGGACCCTGCGGCCCGGAGGGCGCACGCGAGCAGGAGGGCGCACTCCATAGTCAGGTGCGGGCGCGGCAGCTGCTGGAGGCCGGACGTGGCGGGCGCAGCGCACCGGCAGCGCACATTCTCCCCGCGGCGGCCAGGAGCCCCAGGTGCGGCGCCAGGTGGGGGCCGCCGCCGTTCACCTGGCAGGGCGGGCGCGCCGGGGCCTCGCCTCCCCGGGCCGCCCGCGTGCCCTCCCTCCCGGCGGCAAGGGCCGCCTGCGGCACTCCGGGGGTGCCGGGGACTCCCCGGGCCGGGGCTGGAGCTCAAGCGGCTGGGAGACTCTGTCGGTGCCTGCCCGCCGGCCCGCCAGGCTGTGCGTCTGTGTGTCGGTGTGAGCGTCTGAGGCTCGGGGGAAAGCCGCGCCAGCTGGCTCCCCCAGCGCGCCCGCGGAGCCGAGCGCCCGCCTCTCCACCGCGCGGTGATTGGCGACCAGCGGCTCCCGGGCTCGTCCGAGCCCCGGGGCTGATGCAAGGGCGTGGGATTCCGGGCTCGGGCTCTAGGGAGGGGGCGAAGGGGGCGGGGAGGTTGGGTGGGAGTGGGGGGAGGGAGGGACCAGCCGCGAGAGCGGGAGGGGCGCGCCCGGGGTCAGGCTGTGCAAACGTAATGGGAGCGCACGAGAGATGAGCTGAGAAGAGGGACTCAGGTAAGAGGCGCGACTTTTTTCGCTGCCGTGCAGACTTCTCATTTACAAGTCAAGAGATTTACAAGTCGATAGTCAAGAGAGTCAGGCTTCTCAACATCTCCAAAGTGCCAGAGCTCTCCCGGCTTTATGTCCTTTGCCACGGACCCTATCCTAACAAAGTGGGGATCATTGGCTCTTTGATGAATATGAGGAAACTGAGGCCCACATGCGCTCAAGATAAGCCAGCTAATTGCAGGCAACTCGCAAATCTAGAGCAGCTGGAAGACTAGAACAATGATCCTGTTGCTGTCTGCGTGTGAACACTCTTGGCCTGGCAGAGGTGACCTCCTCCTCCAAGTGGCCCTGGTTCCAACCCTGGGGGGCTGAATCTTGGCCCCAGACACTCAAACCTACAGCAACCAGCCATCAGAGTCCTCCATCAGCATGGCATGCTTCCAGTTTGGCTGTGTGAATGTTCATTCTCTCAGTACATTTATGTGATCCTTTGATCCCCGCGTTTTCAGGGAGGAACAAAATAAATTCTCAGAGCCAGTGGAAAAGACCCTCGTTGGATAACTCAGCAACAGAAATGGAACCTAAACGATCACAAGTACTATACAAGAAGATAATGGGCTCCTAAATTAGAAAGATAACAGAATCCACTTTAAATGGGAAGAGGGAGATGAGAGAGAGCCTGCGCAGGTGTGTGTGCACATGTTAAAGGCATCTCTTGGGAACTGACCTTGAAAATAAGGCCAAAGAGAAGTATGAGGTCAATTTTATGTGGAAGAGAGAGCACGGCATAAGTGAAGTTTAAGTAGGAAAAGCCTTTGCCATGAGGAAGAGTTACAGGCCAGAGGGAGGGGCAGAAACGGGTGGCTGGATGATCAGGAACCAGTAGGGCAGGCAGGGAGAGAGCATATAGGACATTGCTAGGTTTCAGTAAATGTGTGAGTGTGTGGGCAAGAGAGGCAACATTTTTTTTTAAGTGTGGATCTTATTGAGTATGCAGGTGCAGATACAGGGCCAAGAAAGGAACAAGTTAGGCCACTGCTGCTAGCATCAAGGTGAACAATGACAGGGTCTTGGACCAGATGGTAGCAGGGACAGTGACATATTGCATTGCTATGGGTACCAAATAGTTCAAAAGAGGTTCATGTCAACTTAAAGTAAGAGACAGGTCAGCATTCCTAGTCTGTTTCAGCACCAAACAAGTAAACCTGGAGTTGTAGACATAATACATCAAAAGAATATAATGAGGATTGAGTATATTTTTCCCAAGCACTTTATAAGTAGTCTTTAAAAGTAAGAGCAGAAGGTATGTTATTTCTATGACTTCATATATATCCTCACCTGTGAGCCTGACTTAAAATGCAGATTCCTAGGCTGTGATCCATTGAAATTCTGGTTCTGTAGATTTGGTCGTGGCACCCAAATATGCTTTTGTGGCAAGCACCTGCAGGTGGGTTCTGACACAGGTGACTTAAGTGCTTTATTTCAGTGAAAAGGAAAATGGACATCAGATGTGTAGTACTACTAGTCACCAAGCAACAGACTGAACAAGAAAAGGAATCCAAAGTCCACAGCACTATAAGTCACACCATCAAGTAAATGCCAAAGGAAATGGGGGCAAGGGGGTGAATGGTGTGCCTACACTCAAATGAAAAGAACCATGTCACTCCAATGAGATGCATTTGCAGAAAATCCTTGGTCCTCATCTTCTGTGACCAGTGGTACAGGTTCCTCATGCAGGTCAGGGCTAGAGTCCCAGAAAACATCTCTTCCCTATGTGCTATGCTAGATTATGGAGTTTCTCAACCTCAGCACTATTGATACTGGAGCTGGATTATTCTTTGTGGTGGGGACTGTCCTATGCATTATTTAAAAAAGGGCATTTAGCAGCATCTCTGGTCACTAGATGCCAGTAGCACCCTCCACAACTGTCACAAAATGTGAGATTTTAACACATTCCCTGGGGGTCAGGATTGCCTAAGAGATAACCTGGATGAACAGTGAGAATCCTGATCCTATTCTGTGGCCCTTCTCCATCAACTGGGAGCCTCATAGCCTCTTATTCAACTGGACATATATTTGTTGAGTGCCTACCCTTTGAACGGCAGGAGGCCAACTCCTAGACCTAATGTAAGTAGTTCATCCTCCATTGATCTTCCAGATCTTCTCCCATATCCAAAATAAATCTTTACTCCCTATAAATCCCAGTCTTCCATAGTTTGGCACAGAAACAAAGACTCATTCTTTACATAGTCACAGATCTAGCTACCAAACTTCCAATTCTATTTATTTGCTAATGACAAGGTCCAATCGCTTCTGTATACAAACAAAGCCACAATTCCTAAATGATTTGGTACATTCAATTTTCCAGGAACTGGCCCTGCAATATGTATAAATTGTCTCTAGATGGTGACAGAGAGTCATGAGCATATGGTCCAGCCTTAAGATGTGAATTACAAAGTAGCAGTCTCTTTAAACTTACTTGGAAATAGAAGTCTCATCTTATTTCAAAACTACAAATTCAAGACACAATAACCATCTGAAGTTCATAGAAAACCCATGAGGAGGGGAGATCACTGATGTCTTGTATTCTTTTGGCCCAGAACATGGCACACAGTAGGCATTCATGAAGGAAGCAAGGAAGAGAGAAAAGAAAATTTTGAGATAGAGAAAAAGTTTAAAAGTTTCTCCCTTTCCCCCCTGTTTTTTGTTTAAATCAATGGTACAGCTGGCATTAGTTTTCCCTTCATTTTCTAGTGACACAATTTTGACTTAAAAAATAAAGCAATGTATTTTTAGTAATACACCTCCTTCTGGCCAGAAATGGTAAACCCTGTTATTTATTCATTTTTCCCTTTGTCCCTGATCTGTAAAAACAGAAAGTAAGACACATTTACCACCTCTCTCACCACGGTTGCCCTTCTGTGCTAAAACCAGCTCCTTATTTTCTCCTCCTTTCCTAGCTGAGTGAAGGGAGACAGAGTCCTCAAAGCTGCATCAAATAGTTTGTTGGGTTTATAGGACAGGTGTGTAGCAGTTTCCTGTAGAAAATATTTTCACATCTAGAGGGAAAGATCTCCAAAGTCATGCATCTAAACCTAGAAGAGCAGCCCCAAGGGAAAAGAAAGAGATAGAAATGGATTTACCTCCTCAGAGACCTGGGAAGATAGGGCTACTTTCTGCTCAGTGTCTCAGAAATGAGACAGTGAACAAAGTCGTCGTCAGAATCACTGGGAGGAGGAGAGAGGGGAGGTGGACGATCACAGAGCAGCAGGTCCTAATTTTTATGTTCCTTAGAGACAATCATCCAGAAAGAGAAAGAGTTCACCACACAAAATAAAGAATGAAATTCAAGCAAGTGACAGGCGATAACCTTTTCTCAAATTTTTCTACCAGTAACAGCACAGGGGGTACTCGAACCTCTTAGTTTAACAACAAATTTACAAGTAGTCATTTAGAAATTCTCTCCTCTTCTCCCTGCATTGTAGCATCTGAGCTCTCCATTGGTTGGGTTTCCCTCATCTCAGCTTTCTCCTGTGGATTGGACTCCTTGCCTCCCCATGTCTATTTTTAGCCCTTTCCCAAGCCCTACTATTAAAAGTAGCTTGTGTGCCAGAGGCTGAAGAGGTAGTATTAAAACTAGACTACTTATTTCCACACATGAACTCATGGCCAAGTTCTGAGCCCTCTGTATAGTGGAAGAGTGGAATATATACTTTGCAAAAGGTCTGGAAAATATCAGGCTGCCTACAAAGGACAAATAACTTTTGTTTTCAAGAGCTATCCTCCACTTCTCCACACTACCATCGATTCCATCATACAAAGGCTTAGACACCACCTCTCCCTGAGCCTCAGGCCTGGGGCAGCCAGGACTGGGAACTACTGTTAATCAGAATCACTTGGAGAACTGTTAGAAGCACACATTCTTGGCCTCCCTAGGAATATTCCAATTAAGGGGCGTATGGGTTTCCGATGTAACTGAACGTATTACAAAATGATAATTGTGACCCTCAGTACCTCTTCCACTGAGGGTCAGCACGACTTCCTAGCTAAAAGGATTGAAGCTTCTGGGATGCTTTGGTGTCATTTCTGATTCATGGAGGAGACCAGGTAAAGCAGAAAGAAGAAAGAACAATCCTGGAGCTGAATCCTTGCTGTGGCACTGAGAGCTCAGTGGGAAGCACCGATATGTGTTGCTTGGTGCAATTTTAAGGTGGCAGAGGGTGATTTGCCTTCTCAACTCTCCTGATCCCCTTCTTCTGATTGAATCTACGATGGAGGCCTGTGCAAGTACAGAATAACACTTTCATGTCGGCAAAAATGATTGACCTTAAGAGAGGACACCTGGACTGGAGTGTGACCTACTATCATCTCTCATGGGTGTTGAACTTCACAATTTGGGGAGAAAGAATCCATCTTTCAGGTAAGGTTGTCACATGGTGTGACTGAAGACTGGAGTTATCAGCAGTCTATTCCTGGGCTGTGAAATGAATATTCATCTAAAAGTAGGAAAGACAGAAGCAGCTTAAGACCTGGATTTGGTTTCCACTCACTGCCCAGCAGCACACAGGCCGCCAGTGCCCAGCTTGAACTGCTGTCTCCTCTTCAGCCTTTTCTTATTGGCCACTGGGGAACAAGGAGCAAGCTGCTTCCATCGACAGCTGCATTACTATTGCTAATCCACCAGTTCCCCAGGTGCCTCTGTTACTCAGCAGCCTTTACACGTGCTCACTTGGTCTCAGGTCGCTTCTTCAGGAGGACAGGCAATGCAGGTGATGGCAAGTAGGTCCCATCTCACCAACCTGCCTGTCACGTGGTCCTTTAATAAAATTGCAGTGAAATCTATAAATGAATGAATAAATAATGGAAATAGAAAGACATAGATCCTGCTCCTTTCACTCAAAACAGTGAGAGAGAGAGAAAAAAAAGGGGGGAGGGGTGCACAGTCCATGGAAGTATTTATCTTCTTTTAAGAATTTGAAACAAATGGTTCCTGCCACCTCCTCAAAACTCTCTCACCTCCTCACTTTCCAGATTATTATTTGTATTCTGTGTTTTTTTTATTTATCTTGTTGAATTTTTCTTATCGATAATTCCTTTGCCCTTTTATGACTCTTCTATATTGGTGCTCCATAAACTTATCCTTGTTCCTTCTTTTTTCCCACAAGATAATCCCTTTCCTTCCTGGGCATTTAGGGCAATTCCAACCAAATATCTGTCCCGAGCTCTAGACATTTATTTCCACCCATTTACAGAACATTTGAGCTAGATGCCTTAGAGTCACCTTAACCTCAACAAGGTACCAGCAAGCACACTCAGGATTGGTCCCCGTCTGCCCATGATCCCCATCTGGGAAGCTCAGGGTCACCTGTGGATGGGAGGGGTGAAGGGGAAAAGTGGGTGGGGTGGTGGTCAAGGTCACCACTACTATCTAAAACACTCAGGATCTGTCCCAGAGTCATAATAACCCTATTTCAGGCCATTAGCATCTGGTACCCATGAGATTTAGAGACAGAGACGCTGCCCCCAGGCAGACTTCCTCAGTCGCCCTGGCCAGGCAAGTCTGGATAAGCACACCTCCTAGTGTCCCCAAACACCTGCCAACTCCTCCCTCGCTTATGTGAGATAATTGAGACAGCGTATTAGGGACCATAACCCCCACCCACCCATGTGGCAACTGTACCAGCTGTTTGCAGAAGGGAGGGTACCACGATCATCTGTTTCTAGTACCCAGCATGGGGCTAGCACAGGCATGCTTGATAATCCAAACTGCTGGAACAAGCACTTCACGCCACCTGCACGGCCAACCCCAGCTCCAGAGCCTCATTACTACTCTACCCTGGAAAGGACACTTTCCACCACCCAGCAGAGTCCAACCACCTGTGAGCCACGCCCTGCCATTGCGTTTGTTTTGACCCTTTCTCTCATTCTCCAATTTTCCTCTTTTTTATCTCCTCCCCCACCCTCCAGTACACAATGGTCTTTCCCTTTCTCCCTCTCATCCTAACTACCCTGTATGTTATCCTCCAGTGCCTCCAGATACAGCCTAATCTTTCAGCCATCTACCTCTCCCCCTCTGCAGATGCTTTCAGCCCAAGTGCACATTGGCCAAGTCCCCTCCCCAGAGATACTGAGTTAATGGTTCTGGAAGCACAGTAGAGTGAGTTTGAAAGTCCCCTGGTTCCAGGTCTATCTGACATGTGGCCAGTTGATAACCAACCTCTGTCCAGCGTCTCCAAAGTGGGGTCTCCAGACAGGCAGCACAAGCATCTCCTTGGAGCTGGATAGACATGCAGAGTCTCAGGCCCTGCCCTGGACCACTGAGGCATGGCCTGCATTAGCTGGAGACCTCCAGGTGAGTACATGCACAGCTGAGGTGGAGCAGTGCCATTGCAGAACCAAACAGCACTCTGACATAACTGGCTGAACTTGGAGAGTCTCCTGCCTTCATCTACTAGATAGAAAAAAATAATGCTGTCTCACATAGATATAGGGTGGATCATAGAGTTAAGTGGCAGTCTCAGCACTTGACAGGGGTAGTCTTGTCACCATTCTCTTCCTCTCCCACTCCACTCCAGCATCCCTCTGCCCACTGTGGCAGGATGGTGGAAGGGTGGTCTTGATTCCCAGGATCCTGATGTTGTGAATCTGGGAAACAGCCAACAAGCCAATACAGGGCGTGGAGATGCCACATTCACATTCAAATGAAACAGTTTCAATTTTAAGTATGCAAAAGGGTCACAGTTCCCTTAACTTGTCCAGGTTACCCCAACCACTCACCACACTCTGGCCCTGTCTACCCAGCTACACAGGGGCTACCCTGCTGTACCCTGTTACATGGGCCATTTGGTTCCCAAAGCTGCATGGCAACATGGCCCCACCATGCTCCAGGTTGGCGTTTCCACAAGGTGGCAAGGCCTGATGTCAAGAGGCCAATCATTTAAAACCAATTATTGGAACCCAGTGGCTTTTGCAAGGAATTAATTTAAGGAATCCAAGGTGCCAGGGAGATGAAGGGGGAGAGGGGTGTATTTCTTTTTTTATAAAGCAGTCTGGGATCTATTTAGAGAGGTTCCAAATAGGGTTTATATCCAAACAGCAACCCAATACTTTTTATTGCTCTCTTTCAGTAGAGTCCCATCGCCCCCCATGACTGGATGGCGTATCTTGCATTTTCAGTTGTCAGAAAAAGGAGAGGAACCCTTTGGAAAAGTCTGGAAAGCTAGCATTGAACTGGAACATAACAACATCCTCGGACATCAGAGCCACTTGTGCCCACCCAGCCATGTGGGGCATTTTTATGTGCATTACATAGGAGCTTCCATCTCTCCAGACAAAGGGGGGAAGCGCTTCCATGGTGGGTGGCCCCAATTAAACCCAGTGCCTAGCGAGCTTCCGCCCAGGCGGACTGGAAGTCAGCCAGTGCTGATTAGAGAGCAGGTACCTCAAATGGCCCAGCACTGCCATAATGAGAAAGCCCTGGAAAACTGCTAGATGACACAGAGGAAAATCGTTACAATCGAAATGCCTTCCCCCCTTAAAAAGAACACACACGCTTCTCCAGAATCGCCTAAGTATTGCTTCGTTCAGTGAGTTGGCTTTCTAGTAAATGAAAGGTCTCTTGCAAACACACAGCCTTGAGCACATTGCTTTAATTTTGAAACATTTATTTGGCTTCAAAGCACATAAAGAAGACAAAAGTAAAATAAAAACACAACAAAAACAACTCCCTTGCCCCCTGAAAAGCGATAAATTTCCGCATGTGATACAGAACTGAGAAGTAGACCTAATACAGAAAGCTTATAGATATTACTTAACTTAAAAAAGTAATGAGTATTTTTATGATGACGAAAGTCAGTAAGAGCTCTTCTTGAAAACCATGAAGAATATACAAAGTATGGAGAGGGTCAGAATGAGTCATCAGCCATCCCTCAAGGTGACCACAGTTGACACAGTGCAGTACATCCTCCTCAGTATCGAGCACTGTTTAACGTAGCTGAGGTGGTACCACACGTACCTTTGTGGCCACTTTTTTGACTAGTATTATATATGGAATCTGTCACAGGTATTCAAATCCCCTGAACCATCCTTGTTAGTAGCTGGGATATGACCCAGTAAAAGATGTGACATTCAGCAATGTTCTGGAAGTGGCCTTGTTGTGAAAGGGCTGAGCTAATCCCACGTGACAGCAGCATTGGGGACATGTGCACCTCAAGATGGGAAGCAAGGTGGAGACTGGTGTTCCTTGAGGAACTTTGGGCCAAATGTTGTGTCAAGGACAATTCCATAGTATCCATTCAATCCTCCACCAACACCACACAAGGGTTTTGACTAATCTCCTTCAACAAATCGAGCAACAGGATGCTCTGATAGGGACAGACAGTGGCCAAAGGCACAGAGCTCGAGTAGCAGAGTGAGGATGACACAAGGCTGTCATCCTCCCTTCATTTCCACTCCTCATCCACATGTGACACGAAGTGGTATCATCAAAGAGCACAGGTTTGGAGACCAAGTAGTATCTGCCTTCTATCTTGGAAATGGTAGGTAACTAATAAATATATGTTGCTTGTGCTAGTCAGCTTTCTGGCACTGTAATGAAATACCTGAGATAATATACAAATAGAAAAGGTTATTTTAGCTCATGGTTTGGGAGGTTCCAGTGCCTGATCAGTGGGTTGGCCATGCCACTTCGGGTCTGTGGTGAAGCCAATCGTGACAGGAATGCACAGCAGAGTGAATTTGCTCTCCTCATGGCCAGAGAGCAAAGAGAGAAAGAGGAAGGGATCAGGACCCCACTCGCCTCTTTAAGGTCACATCTCCAGTGACCTTGGGACCCCCAACCATGCCCCACCTCTTAAAGGTTCCACCACCTTCCAATAGCAGTGCCCTGAGGTCAAGAATCCAAACTATCATGGCCTGAATAAATACTTTTTATGCTTAAACTTACACAGGTGCTGTGTGTCACTCACAGACCCCATGGCTGCACCCTCAAAAAGTAAGATTCAGACAGTCATATCTTTTTTTTTTTTTTGTACTGGAGATTGAACTCAGGGGCACTTGACCACTGAGTCACATCCCCAGCCCTATTTTGTGTTTTATGTAGAGACAGGGTCTCACTGAGTTGCTTAGCACCTCACCATTGCTGAGGCTGGCTTTGAACTCGCGATTTCCTGTCTCAGCCTCCCTAAGTGCTGGGATTACAGGCTTGCGCCACTGCGCCCGGCTAGTCATGTCTTTTCATAGAAGCTGAAATTTAGAATTCAGCTTTACATGTGAAGGATAACGGAAGTTTACTTGATAATGTAGATCCAAGCAAACAGAAGCAAGGCAAGGCATAAATGTATCCTAGAACATTCCATGGTCATTAAGAGGAACTCAGTTGGGGGGTGCAACGAGGAAAACTTCCTGCTACTAACAGATGGCCTCCTTGGAACTGGGCCAAACCCTGGTGAACTTTTAAAGAAAATAAGCATTAAAGTAGTTTTCTAATCTGAAAATTGAAAGTCAGAATGTCTGATGTACAGTGAAGGTAAGTAATTGCCAGCTGACATAATGTGGATAGGAGGCAGTGGCAGAATTCAACACTGGTCCTGGCCCTGCCTCATTCCAGAGACACTTGTTAGGCCTGTCTCGCCATCTTCTGTTGGAGGCATGATGGGTTGGGCCACTGGGTGTGACCAACCTCCAAGCATACTAGCATCCATTTCAGGTTTGCGTGGTGATGCCTTGTGGGACTAGTAGGCCAACAGGTGTCTCCACAGCCTCCCTCCAGGCTTGAACAAAAGAGGCCTCAGCTGGCCATGGGCAGTGTTGGCAACTCTTTCAGAATTACACCAAAAAGACCCTTGTAATTCACAAGGGCTCTCCCTGCATGTCAGAAGACACACCCAGTCACATTGCAGGCCTGACCCCGAGTGGCATTCATAGACCAAATTATTGGGAAAAGGAGTTGACAGAAGGAAAAGCCAGGATTCAGTTCCTGAGCATTTCAGATAACCCGTTAACATGCTATGAAGAATGAGAAGGCTGTTCATTTCTCGCCTCACTCTCCAATGGAGAATAGCTGACCCAAGGAGTCTCAGGCCCCTCTCCTGCTCCCTCAGTTCCCACACATGAAAGACAACTGAGAAGAGACAGACAGATGAGGAAACAGCACAAAAATACCTAGAGACTGACAACCAAAGGCAATACCTACCAAAGGGGTGTGATGCGATGTCAAATAAACCATTTAACAGAGGAGAGAGAAGAAAGGGCATGAAAGGGCCACATCGGGTCCCAAGCATTGGTGTGTACTAAGTCTACATGGCTACCTCACTCCTTGGACCCTTATGACTGACTTCGAAGATAGGTGATGGACATAGCCACTGACAAACTCCAGAGCAGGTTCTACAGCAGCCTGACGACAGCTGAGTTTACCCTGTACCTTAAAATGAGGACACACGTTAGGATCCCTAAACCCCATGCACCATAGAAAGCCAGTCTAGCAGCCTTGTGGGTCCTGGCAGGGCCCCAGGGCTCTGCTTTCTCTCCTGATGCCCATAGACCTCTCAGCATAGCTGGCTTTCACCTCTAGTGCTGTCCTCCCCTTTGCCCTGCATTTACCCAGGGCAAAGGGGACGTAGCCCATTTTCCTTGATCCAGACCACTCAAGGGGGCCATGAGTGTGCCCAGCAATTGTTACTAAAGTTTGGACACTGTCGGCTTTATAATACTGTGGTCAAACACCCCTCACATACAATTTGCCATTTTAGCCATTGGAGAGGGGACAGTTTAGCGGCATAAAGGGCATTTGTGATGCATAACCCATGCCACCATCAAAGGAGAATTACATCACAGGGTGGAACCCAGTTTACAGAGAATGTCAAATGTCCCCTCCTTTCCCGTCCCTGATGCTACAGGTCTTCACATCCCCGAAGACTCCCTTCCTCTTTCCTCCAGCATTTTGTGCAGAACAATTCAGCAGACTGTCTGAGCACGTCGAATGACTCATTAATATGCTCTGAGGGAATAACAGGTGGTTTCTTCCTCACCTCCCCTTCAGCAGAGCAGAGTAACTGACCAAAGGGGTCTCGGGTCCTCTTCCAGATCCACAAGTGAAAAAGCAACTTGAAAGAGACAAACTCCTTACGTTTAGGCTTCAAACAAGAACAAACAAATGTTGTGGACAGTTTCTAAAATGCAAGTTCTGGGATGCCTTCCCTCTGCCATGGAGCAGGAGTGGCGCTGGGCCTGGGTCTCTCATCATGGCCTCAGAGTGACCCAATGGTCTATTTCAGTCAGCCCTGATCAGGAGAGCTCGATTCCTCCAGCCCAGATTCACGTCCTGCCCCTGTGCACCCTGAACATGCAGGATTTTACTCTACAATGAAACACAGAAAACTCAACCATGAATCAAAGCAACTGGGAAGTCTGCCCTGCTGCCCACTAAGTCCTGCAATCCAGAGGCCATGTTCTGTCTATTGTTGATGGTGGTTCTTCACCGGGCCTGTCTCCATCCAGGGGACATAGGGCAGCGGCAGGAGGCACACTTGGTTACCATGCTAGCCTGGGGGCTGCTACTGACATCCTATGGGTAGAGGCCAAGAACGCTGCTCCACATGCACACTGGCCAGGATAGAACCCCTACAAGCCAGAGTTGTTCAGTCCAAAACATCAAGAGTGCTGAGACTGAGAAACCTGAATGTGAAAGGCCATCCATTCAGCAAATATTTCTTAAGTACCATCTGTATGCAGTATCTTGTGCAAGGGCTGGAAACTGTATCCTATTTCCTGGTTTTTTTTTTAGAATCATAGTAAACCCCCAGTGAGCCAAACAGGTCTAGAGTCCTATGTTAACTCCTTCACATGTACATGTCATCTCGTAGCATCTTCACCTCAGCTCTGCAAGGCTTTCATCTCCTCCTCCTCAATCCTTCCTTTTTAAACAAATGATAGAGTGAAAATTCAGAGAGACTGAGTAAATTTCTCAAGGCAACACAGCATCTGATTTATGTTTCCACATTCATAATCACCACATTTAATTGCCTACCAGCTAAAAAGTAATTGTCAGTCATTGTATCCACATCAGAGGGCGGTTACAGAGAGGATTTATTCTACCTCATTTTTTTGTATTTAATGATTCCACCAATAGAGTAGGCTTTCAGCCTGGAATCCCAAGAATGATCTGTGCTCTAGTTTATGTGGCTTTAGAGATACCACATGGTCACTGGAGGTGAAAGAGGAGAGAGGAAATCTACAAAGGGGCTGTAGGGCTTAGAAGGCCAAATTAGTCCCCAGTGATGGTAAAGCTTTCATGAAGACCCTCTGCTGGAGAGAGAGGAGAGAGAGAGGAGAGATGTAAATCAGTGGGCCTGACTTAGTATTCGCTGCACGTGCCCACTGATTAGGATCATCCCACTAGGAGTAGCCTGGGCAGAGATGCCAGTACACAGCCATAGGGCTGGCTCAGCTGCCCTTCCTGCAGCTGGAAGTTGGTGAGGCATGTTCTCAGGGCTCCCACTGTAGGCACTTTCAAATGTTCAATAAAACAAGCATGACTAGCCTCTGCCTTGGAGGCAACCAGGCGTGCATGTCCTCAAATACTCCCCTTTGGGCAAACAGCACGTCTCGGCCAGCACCCTGTGCTGCCCTTGAGCATCACTTTGTGGTATTAGTTTCAGTGTTCTGCATGCCTCTCACTGTGTGCAAGTGATCTCCAACTCCACCTGCTCCCCCCTAAAAATGTCTTGTTAATTTGTTTTCATATTCAAACCTGTGTCTCATCTTTGATGGTCCAACCTTCCCGTGTCTTTCTGTAGCCACCAACCCTGGGAGAACAAGCTGTACACCCTGAAACCATGTGTCAACAATGCCTCTCTAGGTGCGCTCCAAGCCAAGGGAGTGCTCCCACAGTCCTCCCTCGTCTAATGGTTCTCCCATTCTCCTCCATGCAGAACAGAGGATGTGAGGGCCAAGCCTGAGCTGCTGGACCTGGTCCAGCAGGCTGGCGGTCTTCAGGTGGGATCTGAAATAGTAATCAAGCAGGGCAGACGGAGGTGAGGGGCTTCCAGGATCCTACCTGAGTGCTCTGTAGGTGGCCGCAGGGCACTTGACTCAGATCCAAGAGAGGCACCTGGCTCCAGGCTGGCACAGCGCCAGTTTCAGATGGTGAGCGCGTCCTGAATGACGGTGTCTGAGCTCAGTTGGTGCTTTATTGTTGTGGGACTTTTTAAAATTAATGCCTCAGTGAAAGATGTTGGAAACCTAAGCCTCCCCGTCCTCCCTCCCTGTTTTATTTTCAGTTTGCAGACACTTGTTCCTTTTGAGAACCCAGAGGATCTTGCTAGTAAGCAAATGGCTGCTGGAAACTGAATCTCTGAGCAGTGCTGGGCACAGTGGTTGAAATACTGAAGCTTCTCCCAGGTCTGTTAGGAAAGAACAAAACTCCTCATCTCCCACAGCATCCAAGGCTGTGTGCAGTGCATAGGATGCAGCCACTTCTCAGGGATGCGTGGAACAGAGTGTCCCCAAAATGTAGTGGGCTAAGGTAATAATTCTTGAAGTGAGGTCCCCAGACCAGCAGCAGAAAACTCATGCAAATGTTTGACACACCATCACATAATGGACCAGGAGCCATGGGAATGGGACCCAGCCCGCTCTTGTAATAAGCTTGGAAAGCGATTCTCATCACCATCAAAGTTTGAGAATCCCTGTGTTAGGGACAAAGACTGTATTTTTCTCCCCCACTAATAAACTAGAATACGAAACAGTTTGCATGGGAGGCTGTGATGGTGAAAAAAAAGAGATGTGCTTATAAGCTAGTCAAAAGAACCAACACTAATCAAATATGTAAACAAGTAATTATATAAGCACTGGTTATTTAAAACGCTTTGGATAAAATATACAAAGTTTTTTTTGTTTTTAGTTTTTTTAATATTTATTTTTTAGTTGTAGGTGGACACAAAATCTTTATTTTATTTTTATGTGGTGCTGAGGATCGAACCCAGTGCCTCCCACGTACTAGGCAAGCACGCTACCACTGCGCCATAACCCCAGCCCAAACTTTTGTTTTCATTAGTGCATTTTAATGATACATAACAGTGGGGTTCATTGTGACATATTCAGACATGCACATAATTGGTTACATTTCATTCCCTAGTACCTCTCCTTTCCCTCTCCTCCATTTCCCTAATCCCTTTCCTCTATTCTTCTGGTCTTTCTTCTATTTACTTACATATTATTTCCATTGGTACATTCTAATTATACATAAAAGTAAGATTTATTGTGATATATTCCTACATGCATATGGCATAAGTTGGTCAATCTGATTCCCCAGTTCTTCTCCCTCCCCTCCCCCACTCCCTGCCCCTTGATCCCCTATCCCACTGTCCCTACTCTAGGGATCTCCTGCCTCTTTTCATATGCAAAGTTTCCTAGTAACATCACACCAAAAGACCTGTCCTGATATGGAAGTTAATTTTCATTGAGAGAATGATACCTGAATTGAGATATAAAGGAAGCTTAGGAATTTTGATGGTGAAATCTGGAGCTGGAGGTGGCTTTTCAGGCAAAGAAAAGAATGCACAGGAAGGCCCCACATGAGGATGGAGGCAGCTCACTCTGACTGCAGATCAGAGCAGCCCAAGCACAAAGATCAAAGGACATACAATTAGGACACAGCACAAGTAACAGATACTTGGAGTCATGTTAAATCTTACTGCTGGGTGTAGCTCAATGGCAGAGTGCCTGTCTAGCATATGCTGGGCCCTGGGTTAATCTCCAGCAGGTAACAAAAAAACAGTCTATTGTTACAAGAACCCATGAGCATCCAATGAAGCGTCTGACCACAGAGCAGGAGCAACACGAGCAGGCTGCCCTTTAAGGAACTCCATTCTGGTTGGTGGGTGGAGAATGGGTGAGGAAGCCCCATTCCTGTAAGTACCACAGGAGGGCTGCGGACGCCCTGGCCAGAGTTGAGGAAGAAGGGGAGGACAAGGAAGGGGAAGTGGATGCCCAGGACGTGGGTGGGTGGAGCTTAGAGGTAACTTGTGCATGGGGCGGGGCTTAGAGGCGATGGGCGGGGCTTAGAGGCGATGGGCGGGGCTTAGAGGCAATGGGAAGAGGCTACAGAAATGACGCAAGCGGGGCTTTCAGGAGGAGTCCACTCAGGCCTCTAGAGGAATGGCGCTCTGAAAAGCATCAGGTTTGGGATGGGGTGAGTGAAGCCCCAAGAATTAAACTTCTAACGTGCTGGTTTTCAGCTGCCGGTGAGGCTCAGGAGTGTAAGCCTGGAATAAGATGTCAGAGAAGCTTTCGGCGGAAGGTGCCTGGATGTGGCGTAACTCACACTTTCAGTCTTCAGGCTGAAGAAGATGATGGGTCTCAAGATCCAGCCAGCAGCGACCCCAGTGCATGTGACTCACGGACAGCCAGGCAACAGAAGTTTGCATAAACAACAGGAACAACAATAAAGAGGAAGGAAAAAGATGAAGAAAAAAAGAGAGAGAGAGCAGAATATATTGATTTCAAACCCCAATTTTGTCATCTGAACACGGTCTCATCCTTCCAACCCATTTCCCCATCTATAAAATGGGACCACAGTGTCCATCTCTCACACATGTATTGTGAGGATTAAATGATGGGACATTTGTCACAGAGCAAACGTTCAGCAACCCTCCAAACCATCACCCTGAGCTACATCGTATTGCTTATGAAGAGTGTAGAATGAATACATCATTTAATAAATGAATGATACCAGTCTCCCTTCTCAGATTCTTCTGAAGTCCAAGTTGTACTAATGTGTCAGAAGTGGAGAAGGGAAGCGTGCCTGGAGCTTTGCATTTCATCTGACAGTCCCCGGGCCTTCATTTTGAGCCTCTATCTCACTGAAGAGGGAGGGAGCAGTGAGGCCAGAGTCTAACACAGCACAATTCTTTTTAAATGACACATTAGACGACTGCTGTTATGTTTTTATTATCCAGTGACATAAACGTGCCCCTGCATTCCCCTCTGTTTCGTCTATCAGGAGGGTGTATGCCAACAGCTCCATCTGACCCTTCTCACCCTCATCAGTTTTAAAAGTCTGTCTTACTTTGGAAAGCCCTTCTCTTTCAGAACTATCAACGTATAGTATGCACTTTAATGCACAATGTATAGTATGCAACGTATCTTATGCACTTTCACAACAAAACTAAAAGGCAAACACCAGGAGTTATAAGAGACACCAAAATGATTGCACCAGAGAACTTGTTTCCAGAAGATTGGGAATAACCCAAAACTGGCTTATGCACAGCCAGCAAAAGCAAGCAGGGACCTGGGGATCTCTCATTGCAGACCCTGGGTATGTCACGTCAGCCTTCTCTATATGTTAGTATTCATTTTAGTTAGCATCAGAGACTTGCATGGATTAAAAGTGAAAGAGTCCTGGGAGTGACTTAGGACCAGTTGTCACTATGTTTTATTGGGTGTTCTATCCACATAAATAACTGAGAATGTAATGACAAAAGCCAGGGTTATTACTCGAAAGCAAACTTTAAAAAATAATTAATGGCACTATTGCATCTTTGGATGGAAATAAGTACAGTCCTAGGATAGATTCAAGGAATTCCAGTTTCTCTTTGCTTGGTCCTCAGAGAGCACTGAAGAAGCTTGTCATAAATGCCACATCCTAAAAAACAATTCGAGGATTAACTCCAAAGGTGTCTCCAGCCAAGAAGCATGAGTTGGCTTTACCCTGCAAAAAGTCACAGAACCCAGGATACTGTCTGAAATCCGACAGCATGGACACTCCAGGCTCGCCACAGAGATGCCACACCATCACTGCCAGCACCTTCGTCTCCACATGTTAACACTGAAAGAAGAAGGTGTGTGCAGCTAATAAACACTACGTCTCAGAAACACAACAATCATGAGAAGAATAAACAGCAATTAGAATTATTTGCATGTTTACTAGGAATAGGCTACCATTTGTATGCATGAGCCATTTAATCCTCAAAATAATCCTATGTTGTTCAACCCATTTTACAGAGAAAGAAACTGAGGTAATTAGAGGTCAGATCACCCAAGGCCAGCTATCCAAGGCTAATTGCCTAGTGAATGCTGGAGTTGAGATTAAGAAAAAGGCTTATCTGAGTCCAGTAGAAGCTTTCTTCACATAAACCAAGTAGTCAAGGAAGATTAAATTGTTATTTAGGTAGATGTCAATTACATGAACCTGTTAAGCATCATTACCGTGGTTGTTCTAAAGAAATAAGGAACACAATATAAATAGAAAAATCAGAATGATACACTTTTTAGAAACTGAGTCTAAATATTTTTGTGCCAACCTTAATTTTTTTGCATATGTGGGGAGGTTAATTTTGTTTGGCCAATTCTGTGTACTACCTGAACTTTTTACTTGTATTCGTGGAACTAGATTTACTTCACAAATTATTTTTTCTCTACTGTGAAATTTTTAAAAATTCTGTGTGCCCCCAAGAACCTTCTGGAGTGCTAGAAATGGAATGCATTTCCCACATTGGAGCCTGGGGTCAGAATGGCGGGGAATGCAGAGAGGAAGACAAAAGAAAGCAAACAATGGCTGGGAGACGAGGTGGCTCCAGCAACCTCATCTCCAACATCTTTTTTCAACTTCCCAAGGAATCCCCATCGGGCAAGACTGGGTTGCCTGGGAAACCCTGGTGTACTTAACCTGACCACCTGCCATCGTGTGACATATGGAAGGGCTGGTCAGCCGTACCAAGGACCTACCGTGATCATGTCGCCTTAAGTCTGCACACTGCATGCCCTATGAGCTCGGAATCCAAAATCAGACAGCTGCACAGAGGAAGGAAAAGCATCACAGACAAAAGATGAAATGCTGTCAATTCAACAATGAGTTTAAGAACATGTAACATTGTGTACAAGCAAAAAAAAAAAAAAAAAAAATGCAGCAAAGCCCAAATGTTTAGTTTCAAAAAAACCAGAACCATCTTGCCAGTCATGTTTCCGTGTCTTCTCTGTGGTCCAATTAATCAAATCAGAATGGATCTCAAACTGGTAGCCATTTGCCAAGCCTATAAAAAAAAAAAAAAAAAAAAAGTCTGATTCTGATTATTAAATAAACAACTCCCAAAAATGGAAGCATTATGGAAGGAGACAAACATTTTCTTCTCCTGAATTGCAGTGTTTTGAACTTCTCCCATGAGTTGGTGGTAGGAAAAAAACTAAACTAGCTAGAAATTGAGGAGCTATCATTTTATTCCAGACACCAAATATCAAAATGTCTAAATTGCCTCTTTAAAATGTAGGAGTATTATTTGCTTTGTCTTCCATTTTAAACAAATAATTATGGCACATTCTTGGATGGTAGAGGATTTCATTGTATATTTCTTTACAGAGTTTCATAGATGTGTTTTCCCTTAAATGTAACAGTTCTGATGGCCAATATTAATTAATTCAGTTTTGGTTTCATAGTCTTTTGCATAGATCTTTGTGCCATAATTCAGAAGGTTGGTTTGTACAGCCTCAAGGCAATCTGGAATTAGGATAAGAACCAGGTATTTTAGATAGCTGGGTCAGAACCCTGAGTGCCACCTACTACCTGTAGGAGAATGTCCCAGTCACTCATCTGCTCTCTAGATCTACCTTTATAAAGCAGCAGCCCCGATGCGATTGTTGAGCATATTAATGAGATGGTATGAAATGAAAAAACCTGCAGGGCTACCCGTGAGTTCTCAGCCAGGCTCCTTTCGGGGAACATGTGGACGTGTGCAGGTGTCTGCTGGGGAGACGGGTCAGCACATGGAGTGCTGAAGGACTCCCATTTTCAAGTTGAACGTGATGTGTTAAGAAGAACATACCTCATGTATAACCATCAAAGACTAAGGAGAGGCCTTGGGTTGTGGCTCAGTGGTAGAGCACTTGCTTAGCATGTGTGAGGCACTGGGTTTGATCCTCAGCACCACATATAAATAAATAAAATAAAAGTCCATTGACAATTTAAAAATATAAAAAAAAAGACTAAGGAGACATTTAGGAATAAAATCAGCAAGAGAATGATAAAAGGTATCCAGGAAAGGAATTCTTGGTCTTGTGTCTGAATTGTGTCCTGAACCAAATGAAACCAAGTGGCATTTAGCACCTGTGTCTTCCTCCCTGGATATGCTGGCATCCTGCCAGGGGCTGCCTGGATCCTAAGGTGAGCTATGCAGGAAGAGTAGGAATGATGGATCCTCAGAGATCCTGTGCAGTCCCAGGCTCCAACTCCCTCATGGCACAGATTGAAATCCTTGCTTGAAGCATTTGAAAAAAAGAAGAAGAAACACAAGCCCCTGAGAAACATCTCCAGTCCTTCGTTTTATCTTAACTATTGTCACAAAGCTATCACCATTCGCCATTCATAGGTATTGTCATTCTGCTCTGGTCTTGGAGTTATGCTCAGTATTTCTTTAATAAACATCAACTTTGGCTCTTTCACCTCAGCTTTGCTCGTGGGAAGAGTGATGCTGGAGGGTCACGTAGCTCATCTGTGGTCACAGGGTTAGCAAGTTGTAATGCTGGGGACTTAAATCCAGAAATCTGGAATGTTAGGTGGGATTAAACAGAAACTCAAGAATAGTAAGGCAGAGAAGTTGGCAGACTGGCCCTTTCTGAATTCAGTGGGACTCTGGTGGGCGTGGCTCACAGATGCAGAAATTTTACTGTTGCAAGGGATGGTTCAGGACTTTGAGTTCAACCTTTCTCTTTATAGTAGAGACACTAAAGAATCTTTTCCACATACCCATGACAGGTGATTGTCTATTCTCTGCTTCCACAGCCCCAGTAAAAGAAATCCAAAATGTGTGTATGCAGATCTTTGCCCTGTTGAATGACACCTCATTACAATTTTGATTGACCCATGAGATTATACCAAAGACCTTAGTGCACCTGGAGCCCCAGGAAAGTCTGTATCCTCTTCCACATGATAACGTCTGCCATAGATGAAGACAATATTCACATCCATAATATGCTCAGATGGTTTCTTTGGAAGAGAAGGTAGAGTGCAGGCCCAGGCAGCTTACAGTCCTGGGCTCAACCCTCATTTGGCCCTATGCTGGCCATTGATCTTTGGGCAAGTTCCTCAAGCTGCAGTCTCATCTACTTACTGATGAGTTCAGTCCCCATGCCTTTGGGCTTATGAGAACAAATATCAAGTTTCCAGCATAGCATAGTGCCAGGCACAGAATAAATGCCTAGTTCATGTTGGCTACTTGCTTCTCTCTCATAGTTTTGTTGAACTTCCTCTGATGCTTTTGAACCTCTTGAAATCTGAGAGTTGCTTTCAGACATAGTACTGCCAACATACTCAGACCAAGCAAGGTAGGACCGTCAGGCCCTATGATACATACACTCTGATTTTTTTTTTTAAGTGTCCTTATCATTCCAATGATCCCCATTAATCCTGGAAATGGATTTAAAAAAATATCAGATTTCTCTTCCCTGCTTCTTAACCAAGTCTCATGTCTCCCATGCTAAAATTGTTAAACTATTTGCTCCGAAAGTAAAATTAGTTTCTCTCCTTAATGAAATCTGGGTTCTTGTTCTTCAGTCCATTGTTAGGCCTGGTGATCTTACTGTGTGATCTTTCTGTTCTCCAGGCATTAAAATCCCACCCCACTTCTATGGGAGCCGAAGATGTGATGAGCATACTTTTAACCCAAGAAATTGATTTAAAAAAAAAAAAAAAGACAAACTGGAGCAGGCCAGAGAGCAATCCCCATGTCACCCTGCTGCAGACCTCCCACCGCGCTGACAAGGGGTCATTCATCAGCCCTGGCTGCCTGGAGCCCCTCAGCTGTTTATGACTGTCCAGCGGTCCTGCCACCCAGTTCCCATGTCATAGTCCTACACACATAGCCACTGGGGAAACCATCAAATGCTGCTCACAAAGCAAGAAGCATTTGGCCCCTGGTCTACCAGCCTCCTAGTGAAACCATTGCTGTAGGATATATAGTCCTGACATGAAAACACAAACCACATGAGGATCAATAGTTATGTGCAATCAGCGTGGTTCCTGAGCAATTACCTTCCTTGGAAAGATCAAGTCACTTCTTCGGTTGCCCAAAATGACTTAAGTAGACATCCTCCGTTGTAGGACATTGGGGTGTTGCTACTCTAGGCAGCCCTCCTGTTCTCCAGTAAAATTTAAGGGCCACAGAAAATTATTCTAACAAATCTTCAGGCTCTGAGAATTGTTTTCAAAAGCCCTGCAGGAAGAGTTCTGCTTTTATGCACGTGATCATTATCTTCTTCCCTTTCCAGGGTGGCAGTTTCTGCTCTTCACAAATCTATCCCAGCTTAGGAGGGAAAGAGAGACGTGATGTGACAGTACCTCATTCTTACAGGTCTTAGCTCTTGTACTCTTCTTCCTTATATCCTTTCTAATTTATTTACTATATTCTAAGTGGAAAAAAGTATTTTAGAAACTTTTCTTTAATCACGACATTTCTACTAGCTTCTTTAAGACAGTTACCTCAGCACGATAACTAAAAAAAATCATCTTTTGTTTATATGTGTTCATATATTACCTACTTAAAATTGTGGACATTTCCATTTTTAAAGTAGGATTGAAATAGTTCCTAAATTATGCAACTATATATCCTGCTGATGAGATTTAAGCTAAGTTGGATATATCAGCTGAGTGGATAATAAATATAGATCTAAAAACATTGAAAGTCTAATAAATATGACTTTTAATTATTGTATAATTAGGAGAAAAATATTAACTATATTAGTAAATGATTGCTATTTATGTATTTGAATTATCTCCTTAGTTTCCCTACATAGAGAATCAGGCCAGAGTGAATGAATATTTTCATTCTTCTTAATGTATATTACCATATATATTCAGAATAATTTAAAATGCTGTCTCTCATGGACAAATATGTTGCTAACACTGTACCTGAATTTTATATACTGCCTTACATACATAGGCACACACACATGGGTAATTTAACACCTGTTTTTTCTTTTTTTATTTGTTCTTATTAGTTATACATGACAGTAGAATGTATTTTGGCCAATTATACATACACAGAGTATAACTTATCTATTTAGGATCTCATTATTGCGGTTGTACATGATGCAGAGATACTCTGTCAAATACAAAGCTAGGAAAGTTATATCCAATTAATTCTACTGTCCTTCTTATTCCCCTCCCCACTTCCTTCCCTTTGTTCCAGTGTAATTCTATTCTTCCCTTCTCCACCCTCCCTTGTTTGGGGTTAGCATCCATATATCAGAAAGAACATTTGGCCTTTGGTTTGGGGGGGGGTTGGCTTATTTCACTTTGCATGACATTCTCCAGGTCCATCTATTTACCAGCAAATGCCATTATTTCATTCTTCTTTATGGCTGAGTAATATTCCATGCGTATCAATACCATATTTTCTTTATCCATTCATCTGTTGAAGGACACCTAGGTTGTTTCCATTGCTTGGCTATTGTGAGTTGAGCTGCTATAAACATTGATGTAGCTGTATCACTGTAGTATGCTGCTTTTAAGTTCTTTGGGTATAGACCGAGGAGTGAAATTACTGGGTCAAATGGTGGTTCCATTCCAAGTTTTCTAAGGAATCTCCATACTGCTTCCCATAGTGTTTGAACCAATTTGCAGTCCCACCAACAATGTATGAGTGTACTTTTTTCCTCACATCCTCATCAACATTCATTATTACTTGTATTCTTTATAATTGCCATTCTGACCGGAGTGAGATGGAGTATCAGCGCAGTTTTAATTTACATTTCTCTAATTGCTGGAGATGTTGAACATATTTTTCATATTTTTTTTGATCATTTGTATTTCTTCTGTGAAGCACTTGTTCAGTTCCTTTGCCCATTTATTAATTGGGTTGTTTATTTTTCTGGTATTAAGTTTTTTTGAGTTCTTTGTATAATGTGGAGATTAACGCTCTGAGGTACAGGTGGTAAAGATTTTCTCCCATTCTGTAGGATCTCTGTTCGCATTCTTGATTGTTTCCAAGAACTTTCTTTTTCTGTATTTATCCCATCAAGTCTTCATCTGTGGCTTGTGGATATCTACACAGTATACAAATGGTGGCATTTGTTATATCACTTTTCTGCATGGTTAATTAAAAGAAAAATCATCTGTTTAGTTTTATCCCTCTCCTTTTGAAATGGTGCAATTGGAATTTGGGAGGTGGCAGGTTAAGCTCGCATCATTTCTCTATGATCTACTCAGAACATCGACCGGAGAGCTGTTTGCGAGTCTATCACAGCAATGCATCAACCAGCCTTGGCAGCCCCCAGCTTTGCAAAATAAGAGGTAGCTTTCAAAATCCACCAAAGATCTGCCATAAACAGATTCGTCAAACCCTCTGTGCCAAGCATGCTGGGTGCTATGACGGAGGCCAGATGAGTGAGACAGGACCTTTATACTTAGAGACATGTAACTGCTAAAGAATCACAATGGAAATCTTGAACAAAACAAAACAAAATAAAAACCCCACAGAAATAGGAGGCTGAATGTGGAAAATGCCCTGGTTGGCACAAACATTCAGGGACTGGAAAATGAATCTGGGGTTTGAAACTCCCTGCTTGGGGCAGGAAGGGGTGGTGGAGTTTACAGTGATTAAGACTTAATCGAAGTCCCAAAGGGACATTTTTTTCTGCAGCTTGAGTTAGAAAAGAGTGCCAAATAAGGCTAATTCCTGGGGAATCAGAAATAAACTCTTCTCCCTAGAGAAGGGTCTTCTCTTACTTGTTGTTTTTCAAAAGCTGAGATTGTGGTGAGAAATGCAACTGTTTGGGAGTTGTTCTGTGGGAGAGTGCAGTGTGTTTGGGGTGTGTTTGCTTTTGGGTGGTGCTTTCCCAAGAAGAAGAGTCTGGGGTCCAGAAGGACTCTGGGAACTGGGCTTGGTTCCCCATAATCTTGCAAGTGAGGAATGTGACTTGTACACTGAGCCACCTCTGAGTTTTGCCATGTAGCACTGGGGATGGTGAAGACAATTTGTCACTCTGATATTTATCAAGCATGTCCACCAAAGGCCAAGTGTTTGCATCTCGTCTTCTCCGCCACCCACAAATCCCACTGTAGCCAGACTTGGGTCTGGAGAATGGAACGCATGTGGTGCGTTCCTTTCCGGGTAGCCAATCAGGGTGCCTGTGGCCTTACCATGAGAGGGCTGTTGTTTATTGATCTTGAGTAATTCTGGGAGCCTACATTCCAGACCAGCTTGTCAAAATACTGGTCAGATTAATATGTCATTTGATTACCTCCTCATGGCTGCCAAAGATTCCATACATTTGATACATAAAGAAATACAAATCACATCCTTTCTTTCCCTTTTACCCCTTCCCTGACCTCCCTACTGGTGTTAAACTCTTGAGTCTTTCCACTCTACTGATTAACCCTGAAACACATAATGCAACTGGTTTGGAAGGGAAGTTGGGAGAACTTGCACAAATCATGATTCTGCCGCTCTGATCCAGTGGTTGGGTGGCAGCGTGTGGCCTCCATGCAGTGAGATTCGATCTTCTCTCAGATCCTTCATTAAATAACTGGCCCCTTGCAGCACTTGGGTACTTGTGCAAATAACTTCTCACAGAGGGCTTCCCTGACCATTTATATCACTCTCTAGCTCATTATATTCTGATATTTAGTTATTATTATTTAATATTTATTTTTCTTCATAGAACGGGTTACTATCTCCCATCATCTAACTTATCTATTTTGTCTCCTTTAACAAAAATAAAACTTTCATAGGGACAGCAGCTCTTTTTCTTATTTATCATTAGTACCTGGCATGTCGTAGGCTTAGGACAAGGACAAGAAATTATATTTGTTGAATGCAAAGTTAATGAATGTGGTTCGGCGATGGACCCTTACATATGACCTCAAAAACGCATACAACAAGAAGGAAAAGTAGATAAAGCATACTCCATCGATATTAATAAGTGTTGTATGCCAAAGGGTATCATCAAGAAAAAGAAAAAGTCATGCTACAGAATGGAAGAAAATATTTCAAATTGGGTATCTAGGTTTAATATTCAGAAGATATAGAGAACTACAACTCAACCACAAAAAGACAAACAGCCCAATTAAAATATGGGTAAAGGACTTGAATAGACATCTCTCCAAATAAGATATACAAATGGCCAACAGACACACAGGGAGATGCTGGCCATCATCAGTCATTAGGGAAATGCAAATCAAAACCACAATGAGATACCAGTTCTCACCCACTAGAATGGTTGTACTCAGAACAATGGAAAATAACAAGCGTTGGGAGAACGCAGAGACACTGGAACATTTGAACATTGCCCGTGGGAATGTCAACTGGTCCAGCTCCTGTGAAAACAGCCTGGCAGCTCCCTCTAAATGCAGAATTATCACATGACCCAGAAATTTTGCTCCTAGGTATATGTTATGGTTTGTGTATGAGGTGTTCCCCCAGAAGATCCTGTGTTAATGCAGGAAAGTGCAGAGGTGAAACAAATAGATTATAGATGCTTTAAATTATCAGAGGATTAATCCAGTTGATGGGTTAATAATTTAAATGTACTCACTGGGTGATAACTGTAAGAGGTGGGGCATGGCTGGAAAAAGTAGATCACTAGGGGCCTGGCTTCAGGGTTTACATTTGTCCCTGGTGTCTGACTCTCTCTGCTTCCTGTCTGTTATGAGCTGAGTTTCTTTCTTCCACCACGCCCTCCCGCCATGATGTTCTGCCTCACCTCAGGCCCAGAGCGATGGAGTGGGCCGACCATGGGCTGAGATCTCTGAAACAGTGAGCCCAAATAAACTTCTCCTTCTCTAATTTGTTCTTATTGGGTATGTTAATCACAGTAATAAAAAGCTGACCGACATAGTATATACCCCAAAGAATTGAAACTAGGGACTAAAACAGACACCTGTATTCTAACGCTGATAGAAACATTGTGCACAATAGCCAGAAGATGGAAACAACCCAGGTGTCTATCACCAGATGCATGGATAAACAAAATGCAGTGTATCCACATGATGGCATATTACCTGGTCACAAAAAGGATGGGCATCCTGACACATGCCATAACATGTATGTACCTTCAAAACATTGCACTAAGTTAAATAAGCCAGACAAAAAAGGACAATACTATATGACTCCACTAATATGAAAGCAAATCCATAGAGACAGAAAGTAAACTTAGAGGAGAAAGGGGTGGGGTAATAGGGAGGTATTGCTTCATGGTTATGAAGTTCCTGTTTGGGTGATTAAAATGGTTTAGAAATTGTGAATGTAATTAATGCCACTGAATTGTACATTTAAAAATGGCTAACATGGTAAAATTTATGTGAAATATATGTATATGGATGCATATTACATATGTGTGTATATATATAACTCATATATATATATATACACAAAATAGTTTTTAAAAATTTAAATGAATGAATGATTTATAATGTCAGTCTTTCATCTTTTCCCAGATTAAACTTCTATTGTCAGCCATTGATATAAGTGATGCTTTATTTAAGAGGTTTTATTTCTTCTACTTGGATTTTGATCTCTGATATGGTTTGGGGATACAGCAACATGATTTCTGAGTCACACGTGTTTGGGGGGAATGAACACATGACTAGAAAGTCATCATATAATCCCAACAATGCATTTATCACTGTGTGCCAGAACAAAGGAAATCTGAAATAAATAAAGTATGGAGTTTTTTTTTTTTTTTTTTCTCAATAAAGTTTGGTTTAGTGAGGGAAATCATATATCCCTAAAGAAATCTGTCATAAAAGTGAAAATATCTCCACATTAGGAACTCTCAGCCCCTTAGTCTTCCTCGGAAGCAATTTCATAAAGCCTGCCATGGAGAAGCCCTTCTCCAGAGCCTTGGCAGGGTTGAGCTCCCCGTCAAAGCCCCTGGCACAGCTTGTGTTTTCTTCTTGATGCTCAGTCACACTGGTATCCCCAGCACAAAATGTGGCAGGTCGTAGGTTCTCAATTAAAATGTATTAAAGGATGAAATAGTAAATGTGACCAGGGTAGCCTCACTTTTGTAAGGCATCATGAACAATCAGAGCAATTTCAATTCCTCCAGAACATCAAACTCCCTAGGGAATTTGTCCAATCAGAGCGAGCTCATTTTCCATCTTCAGCAGGCAATTCTCCAGCAACGTTTTTTCTTTTAAAGCTCAAAATCTTCTTCAAAGTACCATGTACGTCTTTGAGTTTTCATGGTGAAAAAATGCCAAATATAACATATTCAAGGAAGCCTAATAAAACTCTTTTCCTCCAAACACATCTAGTCTTAGGAATGGCGCGTGCATGTTTGGAAGTCCTTGCAAGATATAAATGTCTTCAAAACCTATAATTTCTGTATTGAAAATGCTGCAGTTGGATTTTTCCTAGAACCAAGGCATGTGTGGCACAGCATGAAGGGTACCCGGGGCACAGGGGACACGGGCTCATTCTGAGGGCAAATAGCGGGTGCAGATTGCAGGAAGTCCGGTGGAGGATGGAGGAGGGCTGACTCTGAAGACAGTGCCTGCCTCTGCTGCCCTGGGGGCACTAGGTCTGCAACTACAATCTTATGCTGTCCCTGAGCCTCAGGGACTTGGTTGTAATATAGAATCACTTGACCTACAACATTTGATCACAGTAAAGGGGAAAGGAGATGAGGAGCACAGTTACTCACAGATTCAGGTGGTTCATTCAGCCCGTTTCCTCCCTGATGAAATGCAGGAACCAACCTGACAGGGAGGACCACATATCCCTGTCACCAGGAGCTCTGCAGCCCACCCAGAGCCTAAGCTCTTGGATCTGCTGAATGACCCCTGGTCTGCAAGCAGCCATAGTCTAGCCTAGAAGATCCATTCTTGAGGACCCAGGTCCCCATGTCACTGTTGCTATGCAGCTCATAAAGAATCAGTAGCATTTCCTGCTGTCTCAACAGTTAACAACATCCTCCTTCTCAAGTGCCCACCAACACACTGGATCTTCAACTTTGCTTTTTAAAAATAAAAACAGAGCTTCCCACTAAGCTCCTCTGCCTTTTAATTCTGCTGTGCCTGTTTTTGTTTGTTTGTTTGTTTGTTTTTTCCATTGGTAGGAGTTTTCTTTCTTTTCTCTTCTGTAGATTTGTTGAGGGATGTTTTGTGTGGTTAGGAAGAACATGACTTTCATAGTTGTATAGGAATATAAACTTTGCCAGTTCATGAGAAGTGTAGCTTTCCAAAGCAGTAGCTTCTGTCATGTCTGGTCCTAGTTCCTAAGGCTGTGCCCCACCACTCTCCAGAAAGAACAGGCCAGGACCAGTATAGCTGGAGAGAAACTAATGGTTATAGAGGACACCTTTAAAGCTCACACCAAAGCAAACTGGTAAATGTACAGGGTCCTGCCCTTTGCAAAGAAACCTCCCTAAGGAGGTTTGATTTCAGTCTATCATGGAGAAAACTGCCTAACTGGATTTCTGGTTGGGCAGGAGAGAGGCTGCATTTCCCATCTGCTACTGCAGAAAATGTGAACCAACTTCCAAAAGGAGTCCTGGACATGATTTTCAGAAGCGTATGGACAAAAGAACATGGAAATCTCAAAAACTGAACGTAATTGGAAAGGGCCTTACTTTCTCGCCTGCTGATTGTATCAAGGGGAAGCTCTGCTTTGGCTCGGCCCAGAGCGTCTTCAGTATCTGTTTAAAAGGGAGATTAGCAAGCATTAGGGGAAAATAGGCTTCGGGCAAGAGCCTTTGGCAGGCAACGATATCTAACTAGAAAGTGATTTTTAAAAGCACAATGAAAACAATATGGTGTCTTAAAATTCTTATTGTGGAAAATGATGTAAAGATTCCTTTTTATCTATTTCAATTTAGGGGGAAGTGAGTTGACTCAATGATGAGTAGCAAAGAGATATTGGTACACAAGTTCCTCTGGGCATGTGCTGGGGAATTCTGACGCTTCTCTCAGGGGGTTTCTGTTCATATGACCTATTTTTTTGCCCCTTTACCCTTGAAAGTAAAGAACAGGCGGGGGGAAATTTGGATCTTTGAAAAATTCTATATAAACTAGAATAATGGCCCCTTTGATAATTCCTTCATTTTCAGAGTCATAGCTTATTTTTTTATCAGATATTCTCTAAGGTCTCTTTAAACTATAGCGGCTTACTTTTTAGATGAAAATGTTGGGGCTCAGAGGGGCAATGGAATTTGCTCAAATGCACAGGCCTAGTGGGCAAGCCAACACAGGACCCTTGTCACCTGTCCAGTGATGCTGCCCAAGCAGCTTCCACTCTCCTCCAGTTCCAACTGTTCTCCATCCTGCCAGCTCTGGGACATCTGGGACAAGAGCAACCTCAGCTTGCCAGCTCCAAGGCAGAGACCATCTGGTATGTGAGAAAGACGTGTGACAGTGACCTCAGGGATGAGATGGCACCAACCCCAGAGCCACTGGAGACCCTGCAGTTCCGTTCTCCCAAAGAGCACGATGATCTCTTCCTTCCTATGACACAGGAGGCTGCCCTGTGTTTATTGTTCCCACAGCCCAGACCCAGGGCGGGCCTTCTGCGAGGGCTTCCCAGCCCCGCCCTGTCTAAACATGCAGGCCCTGCCACGCTCTCTGCAGCCATCCTGAGAACAGTCTAAGCCCTACTGTCAGCAAAAGCTGAAAGCCACTGTCACGAACGCCAGAGGTGTTGTTTTGTTTCTTAATTTGGATCCCACTGATAGTGGAAGGTCTTCTAACTTTTTGACAACAAAAATTTCAAATAAAAAAAAAATACCACACCATAAGAAAATTATAAAATCCAGTTATAATGGCACCCATGCCATTGAATCCTGGCTGGGGTATACATTCAGACACCAGAACTTGCAAAGGTTGCATTGGTCTACATTTGTACCTTCTTTCTTCCTTTCTTTCATTTGCTTTCTTTATTTTCTAATCAGGGTGACTGGGAATTCTGTACAATTAAGCGTGTTGGTGTCAATAAGAAGGAAAAGCATATTGGTTTGTTAGACACCACTGGATCAGATTTGGTGACTACACAGGAACCATCTGCAAAGGACAGTCACACAACTGGAAAGTCCAGGTACGGGATTCAGGCACTATTGGATCTGGAGATCAAAATTACTGAACTCTGTTCATCTCCTTGTTTCTGATGCTTTACCTTCATCCCTGGTCCACTCTAATTCTTGCCTGTGTTTCTCTGGTGCCTTGTCTGACTCTTTTCTTCTATACACAAGTTTCCTTTGCCTGGCTTGCATGATCCCAGATAATCCTGGTTTATGCTTTACACTGCTATGTCCCAAAGAACAAGACCCCTTTTTCTTTCAACTCTATCTGAATTAATTCCTTGAGAAGAACTTGAAACAACCCAGCTTGATGCATGGGTCTACAATGTATACCCAACTTGTCTCTGCTGCCCCCGTGAATGGAGTGGAGCATATCCACAGCAGAAAAAGAGCTGGTGAAACAAAAAGGAATAGACGTGTGCTTATACTCAGAGAATGAGATTCATCTTTTCAACAAGTCTTTGCAATCATCAACCCCATCCCATTTTATAGAAAAGGGGATGTTCAGATGAAGTTAGTTGATTTCCCAAACTCACACAGCTGGTAAATGGTAGAGCCCAGACTTTATCCCACATTTATCCTTTGACACTATATGATTGTCAATATGATTCTCCATTGAAGAATATGTACCCAGGTGTCAGAAGTTCTTATGAGAGGTATATCCCAGAATTATAGTCTCTTCCATATTTCTTAAATTTTATTATGATTTGTAACTCATGACTATATATCCTCCCAAGTCAAGAGTTTGTTTGTGTCAAGTTTGAGACCCAGGGAGCTAGAAGATCATTAATGATGCTTCTAATTTGTCACCATGATTGCTAAGAAGGAACAAATGTCTTATTGGTGTGGTCCCCATCTGAACCACATGTTCATATTTCCACCCTTGCTTAATTTTTAGATCTCAAAGGAACTGGGAACCAGCCTACAGTGTTTCCAAAGAGTACTCTGTGCTCCTATTTTCAATCCTAAACTCTGTCCATCTCCAAACCCCTCCTAGAGCATTTTAAGTCAAGGAACCATGAAGTAGAAGAAATACATGTAGCTGAATACAGTGGGAGGTCTAAGTAGCTGGAGTGTGCAGAGCACAGCCCTAGAGAAGAAAAAGCAGAGGCAAAGAGGCATGCCAAATCATCAGATGGCCCCACCTGAGTGCTCTGCAGAGTGTCTGTCACACATGCACGTAAGAAACTACATGCAGAACAGAAGGAAGAGTCAAAAGGACTGAAGAGAACATTATCTGGTACTCTCACAGGACCAGGTATAATTCCCTTTCCTAGCTATAACTCCTACTTCACAGGCACTTAGTAGATCCCTTATGAAGATCTTTGCCTCAGTCATAAGCAATAAATTAACTATAGGTTGCTTCAGACCTGCTTAAATCATAAATACAAAGACCTCAAGTAATCAAACGATTTCCAAGTAACTTCACAGCATTCCTGAAAAATCTCAAGAATATTTACAGGAATATAAAAATGTTCATTATATTACAAATTCACAATGGCTAGTAAACATTATCAGGCATGCATTCAACAAAACCAGAAAACATGGCCCAAACTGGAAATAATCAATGCATTATAAGTGCCCATGCATTGTAAGCAGACACAGATGTTAGAATTAGCAATAAGAATATCAAAATAGTTATTATCCCCATATTGCAGGTGTTCAAAAGTTAAGTTTGGACAAGATGCTGTGATTCAAAAAGACATAAAATTAAGTTATTAAAGAAAAAAATAACACTTAACATTGCAAGCTGAAATCTATAGTGTCTGAGATGAAAAGTACACTAGAGATTGTTTCCAGATTAGACATTTCAGAAGAATGGTGAACTTGGCACTATAGCAATAGAAACTATTAAAAACAAAACTCAGAGACCAAAAAAAGTTAACGACAACCTGAAGCAGTCTAATATATATGTAACTGGGTTCCAGAAGAAAAGGAATACGGAGACAGAAAGATTTGAAAAACTAGTGGCCAATGGTTTTGACAAGTTTAATGAAAATTACATATCTTTAGATCCAAGAAATTCAATGTCTACCTAGCACAAGAAACAATAAGAAAATGATACAAAGGCACGTAACAACTAAAATCTGCACACAATTATCAAATCATAATGAAAATCTACTTAAATCCAGTGACAAAGAGAAAATCTAAAAAGCTTCCAGAGGAAGGGGAAAAAAGACATAATATTGTACAGAAAAGCTAAAAGAAGGATGAAAGCAGATCTCTTGTCAGAAACAACACAAGTGAGAAGATTGAAGGATGATGTCTTTAAAGAACTCAAAGGGGGAAAAAGCAACCAACCTAGAATGGCCTACCCAGCAAAATACATTTCAAAAAGTGAAGATTGGATAAATATATTTTCAGCCAGGGATGTCACTCAGAGGTTGATGCTTTCCTAAAATGCAGGAGGTCCTGGCTTCAATCTCTAACACTATTTTAAAAAAAGGTAAAAGGAAAAAGATAAGAAACTTAGGAATGAATACATTTTCAAATCAGACAGCATTCATCACCACCAGCACACGAAAAACACAAAAGTGTTAAAGAAAATCCTTCAAGAAGAAAGAAAATGAAATCAAATGGAAATATGGATCTACACATGAAATAAGAAGCATCAGAAATGGTAACATAATATACACACAGATCAAGTTTACAGTATATTTAAATTGTCACACATTTATATGTAAATGACAGCATAAAGGCTGAGGGAAAAGACATGGAAATAGACTATTGTCTTTAGGCAACGTAGTATAATATCATATGAAGGTAGACTGTAATAAGGTCTAGGTATATATTTGTAATGGCTAATTTGAATTGTCAACATGACTGGATTAAGAGATGCTGAAGATTAAGAGGCTTATGGTGTGTCAGTGAGGGTGTGTCTAGGAATGTTTGGCCTGTGGGATGGCGAACTAAAGTGGAGACCCTCTCTAAGCTTGGGCAGCACCATCTAATAGGTTGGAGGCTTGGATGGAATCAAAATTGGAAGACCAAGGAAGCAGCAGGAGATGTAAGCTCAATTCTTCTTGAATGGGTTCATGATTCCTGCTGCTATCTGAGGACATCAGACTTTTGCTCCTTCATTCTTCCAAAGCAGACTCTGCCAGTGATTCTCCAGGGAGTTCCCAGGAGCCTTCATTCAGTCTCAGACTAGGGTAACATCATTGATCCCTCTTCTTCTGAGGCGTTCCTCCAGCTCTCCAGCCTGCAGACAGCACTGTGGACTATCTATCTTCTGATTATGTAAGCCAATCTAATAAATACTCGTTTTATAATCATACTTCCTGTTGATTCTGTTCCTCTAGAGAACCCTGACTAATTCAATACTCTATGTCGTAAGTGCAACTACTAAATATACAAACTTAGAGCTAATAAAGCCATGAAAGGAGATTACAAAAGAATCATTAAAAAACATACAATTAATTCAAAACAAAGCAGAAAAACAAGGGGAAAAGAACGAAGGACAGAACAAAGAGAAAACAAACAGCAAGAAGATAAGTTTTAAACCTAACAATATCAATAATCTATTAAATGTAAATGGTCTAAATACCCTCAATGAAAAGGTAGGGATTGTGAGATTGTATAAAAACAAAATCTAGCTCCGTGCTACCTGCAGGACGACACATTAAATATAAATATAAAGTTAGGCAAATATATATATACCATGTTAATATGAGTCTAAGGAAAGCCAGAATAGCTATATTAATATCAGAATACATACAGGCCATAGAAAATTACCAGGTAAAAGAAGTCAATTCATCAAGAATACATAATCCTAAATGTTTATGCATCTAATAAGAAAGTATCAAAACACATGAATCAAAAACTAATAGAACTATAAGAAGAAATAGACAAATATAAAACTATTATAGGGGACTTCAATTCATCTCTCTCAATAATTTATAGAACAAACACAGAATATCTGTAAAAATATGAAATATCTGACAATACCATTAACTAAGTCTTCCTAATTGACTTGTATGGACCCTCACCACCAAGAGCAGAACACACTTCCTTTCAAGAGCATACAGAACATTTGCCAGTATAGACTCTATTGTGGGTAATACATTTAAAAGGCTCAGGTCATTCAAAGTATATCCTCTGCATACAATGGAACTAAATTAGAAATCAAAGTCTGTTTTATGATCACAATGGAATTAAATTACAACCAATGACAGAAAGATATCTGGACACTCTTAAAATACTTGGAAGCTAAATGACGCATTTCTAAGTAAACCTTAGCCAACAAAGAAACTGAAAGGGAAATTAGTATCTTGAGCTGAGTGAATATTAAAAAGCAACATTTGAAATTCGGTGAAATGCTATGAAAGCAGCGTATAGGGAAATTTTATAGCACTAAGTACCTATATGGCACAATCCCTAAAAGGTCCCAAATCAATGACCACCAATGCCTCCACCACAAGAAATTAGAAAAAGAAGGATGAACTTTTAAAAGGAATAAAACTAAACAGCATAAATGACACAATAAAATCAAAGAGGAGCTGGACACGATGTCACACACCTGTAATCCCAGGTACTTAGGAGGCTGGGTTAGGAGGATAGCAAGTTCAAGGCCAGCCTCAGCAACTGAGATCCTGTCTCAAAATAAACTAAAATTGACTGGAGATATAGGTCGGAGGTAGAGCTCTGCCTAGTATATGTGAGGTTCTGGATTCAATTCCCACTACCAGAAAGAAAAAAATGAGAAACAAGGAAATAAAAACAGAAAAACAATTTAGAAAATAAATGAAAGATCTTGGAGAACACCAAACTAGATTGATCAAGAAAAACACAATAACACACACACATTTATCAAAAGTAAGTAAAATCACTACAGATTGTGCAGATCTTTAGAGAATAATAATATATTATTAACCTCCTTATGGCCATAAATTTGAGGATTTGGATCAAATTGACAAATTCTTTGAAAGATACAATTAACCTTCATTTGAGAAGATAATAGATAATCTGAACAGTCCTATATCTCAAAAGAAATTCAATTTTCAGTTAAATACCTTGCAAAAAAAGGTCTCTATGTCCATAATTCTTAGCTTCATTGGTGGATTCTATCAAACTCTTAAGGAATAAGTAATACTAATTCTACCTAAACCCTCCAGTAAGTCAAAGAGGAGGAAAGACTTCCCAGCTCTAAGGTTAATGTTATTCTTATTCCATACAACACTTCAAGACAGTACTAAACAAGACAAATACCAGCAAATATTCCTTGTGAGCATGAGATCAATTTGTTAACATCTATTTAGAATTACTGTGTCTAAAGATGTATATGAAGGATGATAGGTCAAGTGGGATTTACCCAAGAAATGTAGTCCAGGGATGAAAATCAGCACAATTCACCATATTAAAACTAAAATAGAAAAACCACATGATTATCTCAACAGATGTAGAAAATGTATTTGGGGGGAAAATCAACATATATTCTTGAAAAAAAATTAACAAAATGAAATAGAAAGTAACTTCTTAAACCTGATAAAGGACTCACATGAGAAATCTTCCAGACCATATCAAACTTAATGGTAAGAGACTGAATACTTTTCCCTTAGGATTAGAAACAAAGCAAATTGTACTCAGCATCATACCAGAGGTCTGAATGGTCCAATCAAAGACAAAATGACCAACAATAACAACACTGACAAACAAAAATTGTCTTAATTCACCATGATTATTTGCATAGAAATTCCAGTGGAATCTATAATGCAGCCACAAGAAATAATAAGTGGATTTCAAAATGTGCAGAATATAAGGATCATTCTTGTGTAGCAACAGGATGATGGATTGTCATTAATAAAAATGCAAATCTGTATCCATGTGGGACCAGGAGAAGTGGAGATGTTTGGGAAATCTGGGCCAACCAGCACACTCCCTGTTCCCACCTGGTGGAGGATCACTTTCCTGCTGCACAGTTTTCTGAGAAAGAGTAGACAACTGAGGTCAGAAGTCCCTGGTCATACTTAATTATTGCTGTGTGTATTTATTTCCACATCAGTTCACTGGAAATTAAACCCATTTTCCAGAATGAGAGTCAGAAGGTCACACTTCACAGAAACATAACCCCTAATTATTCCCCTCATCAAAGCCTAGCCTTCTCTCTTCTTTCCCCTCTCAGGTCAGGGGTCCACCATTCATTCACTCATTTGTCCAGGCCAGAAGTTCAGAAGTCATTCCCCCTACATCCGATTCATCAAATTCACTCACAAAACCTACTCAAAGGGGCCCACTCCATTCTGCCCTACAAAGCCCCTAGTCCAGGTTGGCACCATGTCTTATATGAACTTGCTCCAATGGCTTTCTGATTTGTTTTGCTCTTTTCACACATTCCCCACCACACACTCCAAATGATCATCCAGAGAGATCTTCCTACAACAAACTGAATGCTCTCTGAAGTATGATAGAAAACCTATTGCCCTTGACTCAGCCTGTACCGCCCCTGAGTTTGGTCATGTTCTAGTTATATTGGCCTTCTGAAAGTTCCCTAGGCTGCAATGTGCTCTTTCCCACCACAGGGCATTTGCACACACCATCTGGCTGCCTCCAATTGCTCCTCTCTTGTCTTGCATGGTAACACTTTCATCCTTAAATATCTGCTTGGTGAATCCTTCTCTAACTAGCCTGCCAGATGCAACTTCTTCTTGCTTCTTTTTTTTATTGGAATATTATAATTATATAGAATAGTGGGATCCATTATGACATATTCATACATACATATATTTTGGTCAATCTCATTCCCCAGTACTTTCTCCTTCCCTTCTTCCTACCTTCCCCCATCATCTTGCTTTTATCTACTGATCTCCCTTCTATTATTGTTATTGTTATTTTAGTTACTATGTTATAATTACATACACACATGTGCACACACACACACATATATGCATACATACATATATATGGTTCATTGTGGTATATTTTTACATGGACATAGCATAATTCTGTAGATTCTATTTCCCACTACTTTTCCATGCCCTTCTCTCCTTCCTCCTTCTCAATTTCCTTCCTCTACTCTATTGTTTTTCCTTCTGTTTTGGTGAGATCCCTTTTTGGTTTTTACTCACTTTCTCCCACCCATCTCCAACATATGAGAGGAAACAGTCAACCTTTGCCTTTCTGAATGTGGCCTATTACACTTAGCATGATATGCCTCCATTCCATACATTTGCCTGCAAATGACACAATTTCATTCTTTTTCATGGCTGAGTAAAATTCCATGGTGTGTATACAGACCCTATTTCTTTATCCCTTCATCTGTTGATGGGCGCCAGGCTGGCTCCATAACTTGGCTATGGTGAAGTGCACTGTAAATATTGGTTTGCATGGAACACTATGACATGCTGATTTTAGATCTTCTGGATAAATACCAAGGAGTGGAGTGACTGGATCTATTCCTAGCCTTTGGAGGAATTTCTGTACTGCTTTGCACAATGGTTGTCCCACCAACAATGCACCTTTTCCCTGCTCCCCTGTCATCAGTTCTTCTTGCTTGACTAAGAAGGTGTAGCAAAGTCATCCAGAACGTGGAGGCTCACTCAGAATAGGACCGTAGTTCTCTGTCACATGACTCTCCATCAATAGCCAGCAGTCTACAGCAGTCAGGAGGCTAGACTGAAACCCCGTTCCTTCTTTCCTGATGCCCCAGCAGCCTCAGTACATTTGGCAAAGTACCATAGACTGGGTGGCTTAAAAAAAAAAAAAAAAGTAGACACTCTGTTTCACAATTCTGGGAACTGGAAGTTCAAGATCAAGGCGCTGGCATGTTCAGAGGCTGGTGAGGGACTGACTGATCCTGGTGTACAGACAGCACCTCTTTTGCTGTGTCCTCACTAACCCCCAATGTGAAGGTTCAACCCATATGATCTAATTCCTTCCAAGGATCCCACTTCCAAATGTCATCACATTTTTGAGTCACTTTCACCACCTTGATGTAGGGAAGCCAGAATCACTCAGTCCGCAGCAATCATCCATCAGGCACTAACCCCATGCACAAGGCTCAATCAGCCAGCTTCTCGGTGCAGGAAGCGGGCATGAAGGAAACAGCTCTCTTTAAAGAACATGATTTGGAAAATATACACATTATTTCCACCCACACATCCATTGGTCAGTACTGGGTCACAGGTCCACATCTGGCTACAGAAACGCCATAAGCATCATCTCTATAGGGAGCATTACTGCTCGAAGGAGACCAGGTATCTCATGGAGCAATTACCAACCTCTGCCATAATGTCCTACTCCTATTAATTCTACATCCAACCATTTATTTGACCCACTAGCAAATGTGCGGCTACCCACAAGACTTCAAGCTCTAGGATAGGGACCCACACAATGGGCCCATCCCCACACTGAGATCTGAGTTTTTGCTTCCTTTCTTTTGTCCTTGTTTCTTTTTTTAAAAAAACACTGCTTTTATACATTCTTTTCTTCGAATGCCTTTATTGATCTATGGTTCACAAAGCACACAGTTCAACCATTTAAGTACAACTCAATGTTGTGCGTATATTTGCAGAATTGTTCAGCCCCTATCATGATCTAATTTTAGAATATTTTGCTCCCACAAAAGAAACCTCATACTCTGTCATGTGGAATGACATGTGAGCTGTCACATGAGCTGTGAGACACTCAGAAGGCAAAGGCTCCCTCCAAAGATTTTTCTAAGGATATAGTGCCACTTGGGGGGGAATGTCATCACCCTGTCTTGATGCTCAGAATGAAAAAATAGAATTCCACTATCTGGCAGGTAGAGATTTTCTCATTTTGTCTCCTCTGCAGATGTCTATGAAGGGTACAATGGAAGCTCCCATTTTACAGATGGGAACACTAAAGTCGGCCTCCCCTTTCAGAGTTGCTTGACATTGAGAATTGCTAACCTATTTGCACCATACAGATGGAACTCTGTCCTCACTTTCAGCTAGTCACAGAATGAAAACCCACATCTCTTAGAAAATACCGCCTTCCCAGGGCTTGAGTCTGGGTACCCTACATGTTATATAAGCCATATTTGTTTTTAAGGGGAATTGTTGGGACCTGCTGTCTGATCTGCCCGCCAACCACCTCCATATCAGCCAGCCTGCCTGTGCCATCGTTTTCCCCAAAGTGACATAAATATCCACACCAACACTCAAAAGCACTGGACATCTTCACAAATGAGAATTTTTCTCTTCCTTAAGCTGTTTCCCAGCTTGCCCTCACCGTTGGCAAGAGGCCTCTGTGGAACCTCTTGATATTCTGACTTTTCTTACAGCAAAATCCACAGGCAACCAGAAGCCCAGATCCATTCCCAACTGTGGTTTCTGGGTACAGGGGAACTACACTTGGGGTTCATGTGTAGATCCTCAGAGTTGGGATCTACTTGCTTTATTTTAACAGAGCCACTTACTATACCAAAATGAAAATAAAAGTTGTTTGAAGTACCCATCTCCTGGCTCCTGGTCCTTGCCCCAAGTCACAAATTGCCAGGTGTTGTCATCTGCCCTCTCTCCTTTCCAGCAGGTCCTTTTTTAAGGGAACAATAGTCTTTCTTTCCAGACACCCTGTGGGCAGGACAGATGAAGCCAAGAGAGGCTGGCAAGGGCGGGAACTGCCTGGGAGGCTCAGGTTGAGTGGCAGGATGGTGAGAGGCTGTGAGGGGGCGAGCAGCCCGGCTCCTGTGGACTTTGATGTTCTGAAGGCACGTGGAAGGCAGCCAGGGAAATTCAGATACACTTACCCAGTAATTGATTATTCAGCTGCATCTCAGAAGACATGGCTGGGCAGGGGCTGATAGCTATTGTTTCCTTTTTGCAGTCTTTAGGGGCCGGGAGCCAGGGAAATGTGGGGCAGAGATGTAGCCTGAGGGTCACCGGAGGTAAGAAGTCACCTCATCCTATTGTTCAGGTATCTTCAAATCTCCCGCTTGCATCCAGTCTGAGAAGAACAGTCCTGTAAAACAAACTGATAAGAAAAAGACAGAGCCATTGATGAATGGGTGGAGCAGGGAAAAAGAGTACAGGCACTATGGACAAATGGAATCTTTGTGGATTTAATGATTTTACAATTCCTTGTGGGGTGGATAATATGAATACACCATAGTTCAGTGTGTGCACAAATATTTTAAGGTTATGAATATTAATGCTGCTTTCACCATGCTAACTCAAGAAGAGTTCCACTCTTGTTAACTTTCACTTAATTCTTACATACCCTACTAAGAGAATTTTTGAAACATTATACCCACTGGAACTCTCAGTGCAATTTTCTGGATATTTTTTGACAGATAACAAATGTCCATGATAATTTTTTCGTAATTTTATTTTTAGTTGTAGATGGACACAATATCTTTATTTTATTTATTTATCTATTTGTATGTGGTGCTGAGGATCAAACCCAGTGCCTCACACATGCGAGGCAAGCGCTCTACCACTGAGCTACAATCCCAGCCCCCATGGTAATTTTTGAGTAATGATTGCTTTTCATCAGCAGAGTGAGCCAACACTGGGGCTAAGAGACACAAGATAGAGAACACCCAGGAAAATGACCCATCTGGTAGGCATGCTGTTAGGGAGAGAGCAAAAGAAGAAGGTGCCTATCAGACTTTCCCAGGGAAAATAAGCTTACACAGATTTTTAAATTATTTTACTGCTTAGATTGAATGTCGTTCAGACAGTTTGGTCTATTCAGACATTTCAAGGGATTGAGCCATGTATGTTTATTAAGAGAATAATGTTGACATGATAACAACTTCTCATTTACATGCAGGTAAACTGACCAACTAGCTCAAGTGGCAGACAGAGACTTTAAACCAATTACTCTGATTCCAAACCCAGACCCCTCTCCTTGGTATTCAGGCATTCGGCAGCTCTAAGTATATGCTTTGGCATCTGTCCTAATTGTCTCTGTGTTACATGAGAGGAAAATGAGGGTCTTGGGAATGGCAGTTGATGTGTTCCCACATGTAGTAAGTGCTCGGTAAATGCTGCTAGCCTGTAGCAATCATTGAGCTCAGCATTTTGCGTGGTTCATCTCATTTAAACCTCATAACCGTGCTACTGTAAGACTTCCCATTGTGTTATAATAATTACCCCTGTTTTGCAGTAAAAAAAAAAAATACTAGGATTGAGAGGGGCTCGGTATCTTACCCAAAGCCATGCAGTTAGCATGTGACTGACTTAGGAATAGAAAATGTGCAATATGACCGCCCCAAGCATTGTCCTAAATGCTGGCACACGTAACATATCACAACTGTCTCTGTCCTTATGTCCAGCAGGTTCTAGGCTCCATAGAATTTGGAGTGGAATTTGACAAGGGTCCTTTGCATTCTAGGACCATGCCAGACCACCTCCGCATAGAGTGAGCTGAACATCTCAGAAAGAAACCAAGTAGTTAAGGAATACCCACTAGGAAATGATGCCTAGGATCCAGGATGAAGCTTCACTGAGGTCTTTTCCAGTATTGGGTGTTTATGATCTTTATGACTTGTTTTCTGTGCCTTACCTTAAGGCTTTTGATTCACGAGTTTGGGCTTCCTCTCTTGTCTCTCATACTATGGTGTCTATTTGGGTTACTAATTGTATATTGGTGTTACGAAGGTGTATATGTGGTCTTGAGAACATCATTAAGCTGCCTTCACAGAATGTTTGTAAATTCTAAAAAGCATCTCTGAGAGGTTAGCATCTCTATCCTCATCCCAGTGAATCAGTCAATAAACAGCATCCAAAGGCTTTTTCTAGAGTCCTCGCTGTTATAACAACGTGACCTGGGCTTGCAGTTAGATGTTGACACTGTCCAATAGTGATAAATCTTCACTTGGAATCTGCCTGCCAAAGAAACCCAGCAAAATGCTGGGCCTGCAGATTATTTGAACAGGGAATGACTGGATTATCAGCTGGAAGGCATTTTGTTTGACACATGAGGAAAACTAGAGAGAGTAAGCAAAATGATCTTTGTCACACAGCAAGTTGGCTGTAAAGTCAGCACAAAAACTTGGACTAGGACACCTCTGAGACCTTCCTGAGGGATCCTTCCCTCCATTTTCCCACCCACCTCCCATCTACCCATCTGCTCATCCATCCATCTATCCTATCGTCTTCTATGGAGGAACTTCTTAGCTGTAGTCTTTGCTACTCTCGGTGCAATAAGGATTATCAAATGATTACAATAACTTGCAAAACACTATAATAGAGACATATAGCTTCTATGGAAATACAAAGAAGAAAATAATTAAATTCCAGGCAAGGCATCCTGGAAGGAGTTTCATTCAAACTAAATTTCAGAGGATGAAGGGGAAAGAAAGATATTTCAGGAAGATGGCAGATATATAAGAGGTCATGTGTGAACAAGGAAAGGGAGCCTCCATTTCTTGTTTCTACTGAACACAGAAGGGAGAAAAGGCTGGAAGAGCAGAAACACTGGACATCTCAGAACATCTTTTGGGATGTGAGCATCTTCGGGGAACTTACACAGAGGAATCCTTGGAAATGTGGTCAATCTGGCACAACCGTCTCCACCTAAGGTATCTAAGTACCTACCTGTCTAACTGTCCCTCATCTCCTCTCACATCAGTTTTATCTTTTAAGACAGTTTTGGCCTCAAGAATAAAGTGAGAAGCCACCAAGGGGAGGGACCCTGGGAAGCATGGCATCTTCTCTACTTTCTCTTCTGTGGAGGCAGCTTTAGGGGGCAGTCAAAGCCATGTATGATTTAGGGGCACCACAACCTGACAGAGGCAAGTGGAGAGACCAAAACTAGCATCTCAAAAGGCAAAGGGCAAGATACAGAAGCTGGTCTCATGAACCAGAGTTTCTGGCAGCACAGGTTCCTATGTTAGCAACTCCATCTGAAGCACAAGAATCCCCTTGATTAAACTCATATTTATAGATCTGGAAGGCTTGATCCAAGGGGGTCCAAAGGCTGCATGAGTGACAGTTGTACTCCATGTGGCTATTGTGGTAATAGAATGGATGGGTTACTCTCCATTCCAAGAAGACTCATGAACCTCAGGGAATGAAGGAAGTCAATCGCTCTCCCTCAGCACCATGCCATGAGGTCAGTGCAGCCACAGTGAGGAGGTTACACTTCAGAAGGGGTCACAGGTCAATTTAGTAGTGACTGACTGGATTTCCTTTCCCTTCAGTTTCTGTCTCTGCCTACACATACATCAGGTATGGTTTTTGGTTTTGGTTTGGATGTATGTTCTAAAAATATTTGCTTCAGGTCAGCCAGAGAGAGGAGTTTTGCTTGACTCTAGACCCTCAGAGTAGAGTAAATTTTGAAAGATACAAAATGTGGGGTCCGGGGTGACCAATGAGAGTTATTGAACTTTTTATCCACATAAAGTCTCTGACTACTCAAAAAGTGTTAGCAGGTCTACACTGCCCTTAATTATTTGAGGTATATAATTATTTGATGCATGTAAGGAATTACGTAGCTCCCTAATTTAAGTAAACATACGCTGTGATGGTTAATGTTGTATTTCAACTTAACTGGGTCATGTTGCTCAGATATTTGGTGAAACATGATTCTGGATATTTCTGTGAAGGTGTTTGTGGATAAATTTGTGGATTTTGAGTAAAGCCGATTACTCTTTGTAATACAGGTAGCCTAATTCAAGGTCAGCTGAAGGTCTTAAAAGAACAGACTGACCTCCAGAGCAAGAAGGAATTCTGTCGACAGTGGTCCTTCAACTCTTCCCTGGGTCTTCAGCCCAGTGGCCTCCTCTGCAGATTTTTGGATTTACCAAGCCTCCACAACCATCTGAGCCAATTTCTTAAAAATGAGTCAAGCTTGATCCACCTATTGTTTTCATTCTTCTGGAGAACCCTAATATCGTGCCATATCACGCTAAGTACATACTGTGTGTCAGGCAATATGCCAGGCTGGTCACATCTATTCAATCTGCATAAGCACTTTAAAACCCAGCTGCTCTTATCCCCATTCTGTAGGTGAGAGAACTGAGACTCAGAAATTCCACACACCTTGGTCAACATCTTATCGTCGACAGAGCCAGGACTTGAACTCGCATCTGTCTGACCCAGAGATTGTGCTCAGTTCCCAAAGTGTTGACAAGGAACTAGACACAATGAAACTAGTTAAGTGGCAGGACACGTGACAGGAGAGGACCCACACGTGTGGAACCATCACCCAGTAACCATCCCCAGGTAAATCATTCACAATTGGAAGCACAGGCTGCTGGAAGACAGACGTGGGCTGCCCTGTCAAAGCAAGCACAACCCAGATCCCCGTATCCCTCTGTCTCCTCCTGTCCCCTCCTGTCCCCTACTGCCACTGCTTTGATGGGTTTTAGTTGATTCTGGATGTGCCCTGGAGGGAGAAATCCATGGCAGCCCAAAAGGACAATACAGCTTCACATTAATTTCTCTTCTGACTTCATCATCGACTCTCCCTTTGTTGAAATATTTTAGAAAATAACTCCAGAGAGTTATCTGTAATACATATGACTTAGAGATAATTTTAACGAAGGACATTCCACCCAGAACAAGGTGTTGATTCATGAGAGGAAGTAGATTCTCAAGGTAATGCCAATGGATACCAGCAGTTGAATCTCAACTGAAATTTAAATTTGGGTGGACATGGATATGAGGCAGTGCATCAAATTTTTTTCCCAGATCTCCAATGTCTAGCTTGAATAATAATGAAAAATAACCCTCAGCCTGACTTCCTCCAGCCTTCCCTTCCTCACCACGGTCTTCCCTTTTCTCCTTCCCCAGCACACTCTGCTGCCACATGCATGGGGACCTTCACCTCATGGCAGCTAAGTTTGGCCATTCCTCTGCCTAGAAATAACCAGCACATAGTGCCTAAGGATAAGGTCGTGGGAGCATCTTGGCATCTAGAGACAGGAGGAGCCCAATTATTTCAGCATTTGCGTGCTCCCTCCATTCTCCATCAGCTTAGATAACCCAGGGTGGACCAAATGATTATCCCCTTTGCTTTTCATAGTGTGAACATTCATTTCTAGCATCTCCAGATTTTCCACAGATGTATTTATATCCCCTGCATATCTTGGTGTTCTCCAACTTTGACTCTTTTTTGTTTTTATTTCTCTCTTTGTATAGTCTTTAAGTAATCCCTGATGGTGTGTGTATGTGATTTCATATCACGAGAACGGTGTGGCCAGGGCAGTGAGACATTAGGATGTATCATAAATCAACCACGGTTTGGGGAAACGATGACAAGTGTGATTTATAGGGTATTTCAGCTCTGATTTCCATAGAGTTATTCTCTGATTCACAATCGTTCCTTGGAGGAATGAAAAGCAAAAGAAAGTGCAGTGTGGGTGGCAGGTTCCCTCCCCAGAAATTCGCAATAGTCATCATATCCAAGTAGGAAAGCAGATATTTATGCTTTGCAATGGACGAACTTCATCCATGGCAACTGGGAAACTCAGAGCAGAAAGAATGAGTCAACTAAAGCTGGTTTTCCCTTGACCTGCATACAACAAGACAAATTTTCATACAACGGTCAAGAAAATTTGAAAATTTCCAATAATTTATGGTATCATAAATTCCAGAATAAATCTAAATTATCAATATATAAATTAGCTAGATAAATTTTGATAATCAACTTTTATGTTAAGTAGAAGCAGACAATGTGATTGTTTTTACCAAATGATGCTTTTCTACTCACCTAGGGTTTGGGACCTGTCTTACCTAGGGTGGATCATATATCCTCCAAATCAGGATATTTTTTAAAGCAAAACGAGTGTTTACCATTATTATAGGTAACAGGACAGTCCCCGGCAGAGTGGATCACACTGTGGCACTTATCACACTTGTCACACTGTGACATTCGTGGAGATCACTGTATCTTGTTCTGCTTTATCCTACGTCCCCAAGCACGAGGAGCAAGATGTCCCAGGTGGCTTTATTGGGGCCCCATTTTATTCTCTGCTAGGGAACAAGAACACTTTGTTTTGAATGAATGACACATTGATGACTGAAGTAAATCCATCAAGGTACTTGGTGTAAGGCAAGTACTCAATAAAGTAGACTAATAAGTACATTTTAAATACCAAAAAATGAGTACAATATGCTATGATTTAGATGACTGACATCTTTGTGGATGTTTAATTAACATCAGTGGTTTGGGGAACACTAAATGTTTCATTATTATTTTCACTCTACCTCTTTTTGTGGTTTTCAAATGTAGTCTTGCCCAGAACTTAATATGTAAAACAGATAAAAGCAACTAAGTTTGTGCAGCTTGGCAGAAACCTCCTCAGCATTTGCAGTGCCTCTACAGCACACTTTCAAATCCAAATGCTTCACCTGGAGCAAACTTCAAAGTCTACAACTCTAAATAAATCTGATTAAAATGTTAAAATAGCAGCTAAACTTGATTTGTAGTAAGAATCTCAATATTTTCTGGAAGTTCAGAAGTGCATGAAGGAAGAATCCAGAAGAAATAGTTGGCATTCAGTAGGCTTCGGTTCCTTTAAAGCCCAATGCATATGATAAAGCAAGTTGAGTCCTCCATGGTCCCTCTGGCTGAATGTTAGAGGCAGAATAGGACAGAAAGAGAAATGACCACTGTTAATTGCATCATTTATCTTTAGACTTCTCAGACCCAAAAAACATTTAGTGAAACCCAGAGATTTTCTGAATGAGCTCTATGATATTCTCCTAAAAGCTGTCTTCTCTCTGGCCTGCCAAGTCCTTGCACTGACACTTCAGCAGATGTTCTTTAAAATATTTGCTGAAATATAAATAGGTTATTCCATTTCATTATGATCCCAGAAGATTCCGTAGAATATTTCTATTAAGGATTGTGAGCACTGGAGCAATGATTTGGATTCAGTGTTTCCTTCTACAAGCTTCTTTCCCATGTTTCACAAAGTCACAGGTGTCAGCAGCTAGACTATGCCAACATCACAGAAGGGCCACACCCTTAAACTTACCAGGACCAAAGTTCAAGGAAGCATTTGGCCTGGCTAGGTCACCCTGTGGCTTCTTTCTCCTACATATTCCTTTCTTCCCCAATGGATCTTGGAGCATCAGTGTGTTAGTTCTCCATTGCCGCACAACACACAATTATTAACTCCCAGTTTCTGTGTTTCAAGAATGCAGACACAGCTTGGCTGGACCTGCTGCTTCTGGTCTCTCACAAGGCCACAATCAAGGTGCCAACCAGAGCTGCGATCTCATCTGGAATTTCCACTGGAGAAGAACTGGCTCCCAAGCCTTATGCTTGCTGGTGGAATTCAGTTCCTGGAAGGTGGCTGTCTGGATGGTTGGTCCTCAGTCCTTTGCCTTGTGGGCTTTCCACTAGGGCAACTCACAATTTGCATTAGGCAAGGATGCTTCATGTGAGAGAGAAGACCACACGGGCCAGAGAAGGAGAGAGACTGTGAGGTGGAAAACATGGTCTTTCACAGCCTGATCTTGGAGGTAACATCCCATCACCTTTGCCATATTCTGTGGGTTGGAAGCAGGTCACAAGTGCTGCCCACACCCACTGGGGAAGGATTTCACAGGATGTAGGTACAGGAGGCAAGGACTGTGGGGGCCATCTACAAGTGCCCTGGCCACAGTACCATTTGCTGTTAGGAACCCAAGGCCAACACCCGTCCCAACAAAGCGTTTGAGTCCTGTTTCCCCACTTTGCTCCCCAGGCTCCTCACGCAGCACCCACTTCCTCCTGTACCTTCTGCAAAGGTGCCCTGTTCCCCAGGCTTGCCACCTTCATGCCCGCTCTCCTTACTACTCAGAAGGCTCTTCTCTACGCTTCATCTACAAGTGGCTCCTTCTCAACCTATTTAAATGCCACCTCTTCTCAGAGGCCTAAACTGAATACTGAATACCTATTTACTGACACTTCCTATAGGTTAGGTAGTGTCTGGAATCCTAACAAAATAAAATAAAATAAAATAATAAAACAAAATTCTAAGAGTCTGGGACCTCCAGGAATTCTTCACCTGGTAGGAAAGACACCCAGTATGCAGAAACCCTATTGCAGTTCCCTGTGGGAAAATAAAGGGTGGGGTGCAGGAGTAGTAAGCTGGGTAGTCCCAACAGGTTGGGAGGAATCCACTAACTTGCCTTTGAGTTGAAGCCAAATACTGAGCGTGGCACAAAATCCCTTCACAACTGGTACTTCCTCAGGCCCCTTCCTCTTGCTACACAATTCAGTCAGAGAGAGAGGGGAAAAAGCCATGTGGAGGACCTGTGCCAGGCTTGTCCATGTGTTGTTACTTCTACATGTTGTTCCTGCTACTAAAAATATTCCATCTTGCCTGCTGAACTCTCTCTTACCCATGCTTGAAAGAGTCAAATCCAAGCCCCTTCAGGGAGACCTGCCCCAAATCCCTAGAATCTCACGTAGCTTCATGCATGGTGTTCATAAACTTTGGTACCTAACTTGAGTATCTCATGTAAGACATGTCATGGTGAATGGGACACTCTTATTAAACCATGAGCTCGTTGGTGGCAGAATATATCTTCATTGCTGTCTCTTCAGTATAAAGCTGGTACCAGTGGTTTCTCAGTAGCACCAGTGAAGAGCATTTGAGAGACCAATACCTCCAGGGAGCAGGGACCCCCTTCCCTCAGCCTCTGGGGCTGCTCCCAGTTCACCAGGATCATTCCCTTTAGTTCCTGTCAATGTTGCTGAACCCTGGCTGCCTGAATCTTGCAGGAACATTTGTAGAATTTGGCCATCCCATAACTGGTGAGAAGTTTTGACTTACCCACCCAGAAATTAGAAACCTGGATTCCCCTGACTTTCCAGAATTTACTCTGGTCTTTGAACCCCAGTCTGAATTGGGTACATCCATCTTCCAAAGAACTGAAGTTCCAACGTGAAAGTCAGGGAGGAGAATACTGGCTTCCCCTGTGGAAGGCAGAGTCTTAAAACGTGCACTTCTCTGTCAGGTTGGGAGAGCTTGCTTAGCGCAGGACATGCAGGCTGCCACCGCCTCACTCTATCACCTGTGATCTTTGTAAAATTGCTTGATTGCCAAGGATCTCTGCAATTTTGAACACACAATCTTACATATGATATTTTATATGCTGTATCCAGTATAGTTCACTGTAGCAAAGGCATGTCTTTTTCAAACTTTAAAATAAAACAATATGTTTTGACATTATTATCCCTCTTGTCCAGCACCTGCTTATCTTTCTTGGCATTTCCTCCTCTTGTGAGAACATAGTGGTAGGAATCTATCCTCATACTTCCTGCATTCATTAACAAGAGAGTGGAGAAACACCCTGGCCTCAAACTCCTCTGGATGTTTTTCTTAAACAAAAAAAAAAAATAAACTACATCTTTGGGTAGAAAGGCTAAGCTTCTCTGGGCACAGTGGTGCATGTCTGTAATCCCAGCAGCTCAGGAAGCTGAGGCAGGAGGATCGTGAGTTCACAGCCAGCTTCAGCAAAATCCAGGTGCTAAGCAACTCAGTGAGACCCTATCTCTAAACAAAAATACAAAATAGGGCTGGGGATATGGCTCAGGGGTGGAGTACCCCTGAGTTCAATCCCTAGGACCAAGAAAAAAAAAAAAGACCTCAGCTTCTAGTTCATAAAACGTTCTGGATGAGACTTTTAATAAAATCCTAATTCTAAACCCTGGATGGTCAGCAAACGAATATTTGTCAGTGCTGCGGTGAAGCACACAGAACAGATACTCACATGTGTGGCAGAGCAGGGAATGCCACAAATTCTAGAAGTTTTTAGAAGTTGGAAACTAATTAATGCCCATTAAACTTTGGACCACACAGATGGACTTCATCAGAAAGAAAAACAGACAAGCAAACAGAATATGAAAACTTTCATCCTTAGTGCCACAGTTTTAATCAATAACATTTCGATCATCCAAAACAGAATGCTCAATACAGAGATGACATAGATTCATGGATGGATGGATGGATGGGATGGATGGATGGATGGATGGATGGATAGATAGATAGATAGATAGATAGATAGATAGATAGATAGATAGATAGAAAGAACAAATGGACTACGGTATGAATGTGGTTTACTTGTGGCCACCAAAGGTTCATGTGCTGGGAGCTTGGTCCCAGTGTGGTGTAAAGATGGCGAAACCTTTAAAAGGTGGGACCCTATGGCTGATAATTAGGTCAGGGGGGCATTGCCCTTAAAAGAGATTAATTCTGGCCTCCTGGAGTGAATGAATTCGGGTAAAGTAGGTTTTTATACAGTGAGTCTATGTCATGCTTTTCTGCATGCATCTGGATCCCTTTCTGCTATAGCACAATCAGGGGAACTCTCTCCAGGATGCTGGCATAATGCTTTTTGATCTCCCAAACTGTGAAGTAAACATTTTTTTCTTTATAAAGCAAACAGCCTCAAGCATTTTGTTACAGCAACAGAAAACAGGCTAAGATAGGATAAATAAAGGATGAATGGAGGGACAGAGAGGTTGATAGGTAAGTAGATAGAGTATATGATTAGACAGATATAAAAACAGATAGATGGTGTACATATATTCAAGACAAATGATTGTTTTGTTTGGATAAACTAACCTTTTCTTTCTTCATCACTACAAGTATTCAGAAATCATTATAAAAGGAAACCTGATGTTAGAAAAGAGATTTCAGCATAAGAAGCTACATTATTTTCTGAGTGCAGCCACTGACCTGGATAGTAGTAAAAAACAAACTAAGGAAACACATCCTACACAAGTTCTCTCCTTGTTAGAACTCAGATGGAATAAGAGCCTTGGTAATCCTCATCCTTCCATCTCTTCCTGGACGCCTTTGCTCTCCCTCCTCAGAAATCAAAAATACTAGAAATTAGCAAAGCAGAAGTGAGGCCTCCAAGAGGAACTCAGCTACCTCTATTCTGAAAACTGAGCATGGAAGAGCAAGTCCAGCTTCACTCCCCCAGAGACGGGTCAAGGACCATTGGAAGTGAAGAAAGCCAAAGCCTTGCTGGGAAGGATGGTGGAGGAGATGTTGACAGTGAACTGTAGCTTGTCTGCAAGGTACAGAAAACAAATAAGAAAAAATCTCTGATGGGTGGGCCCTGGGAAGGTGAAGGTGATGCAGAAAGTAGGCTAGGGAGGAAGAGCAGGACAGGAGAGCAGAGGATGCATTCATTTAACAAAGGCAAAAATGGAAAGCATGAAGGAATACATGTGGGTCATAGGATATGAGTTCCAAGTAAAAGTCAAAGAATCTACCTTTGTCAGGCTCAGCAGAAGATGACCTGCTCATGAGCCACCGCCAGGATCATACGTGACCCTCCTTCCTCAAGAAATCTGGACAGAAGCTGGAGAAAAGCAAGTTTCTGTTTGTGCAGCTTTGCTTAAAATATGTCACTCATCCTCAGGCTAGCCTCTCCTCTGGTACACTTTCTATGCAGACATGGACACTCAAATTTCATGCTCCACTCTTGACTTACCCATGCAAGAACACAATCACAGGACCATTATAAACATAGGCACTATTCTTTAAGCATGTAGTATGTGCCAAACTTATTCTCACATTGTGAGGTAGGCATTCCTATCCCTATTTCATAGGTAGAAAAACTTGAGATTCAGGGATGCTAAGTCACTTGTCCAAGATTTCATAATGAATTAGAAGTAGATCAAGGATGCAGTATAAGCAACTCCAGGTACACCATGTTTCAAGGGCTGTGTTCTTTCCACCACAGTCCTGTCTCTGAATTAAAAGTAGGGAGTTGAAAAATGGGAAAAGAGAAGAGTGCCACAAGAGTGCTTTATAATTTTAACAAGAAACAGAAATTGGTAGTACTGTGGAGAGGATTTTCCATGATTCTTACACATTTCTGCATATCTCAAGAGCAGAGCATGGGCTGCCTTTGTTTTGTACTCTGTCCTTAAGGATGTATAACAAACAGGCTTGGAAGGTAGAAATAAAGCTCCCAAAAGGAACTCCCATGCATGGTTGGTGGAAATGTAAATTATTAGAACCATTATGGAGAATGGTATGGAGATTTGTCAGAGAACAGGTCACATGATCCTCTAAAAATAGATCACATGATCCAACTACCTCACTTCTGGATATGTATCCAAAAGAAATTAAATCAGCAAACTAAAGAGATATCTTCACACCCATGTTTATTGTGGCACTATTCACAATAGCTAAGTTACAGAATCAACCTAGGTACCCATCAATCGATGAATGGATGAAGAAAATGTGGTATATATAAGTAAATATTACTCAGCTATAAAGAAGAATGAAATCCCATCATGTGCAGCTCAATGGATAGAACTGGAAGACATTTTGTAATGTGAAATAAACCAGACACAAAAAGACAAGTACCATGTGTTCTTTCTCATACATGGAAGTTTTAAAAAGGAGACTGAATATATAATAGAAATTATCAAATACTAGGGAGTGGGAGGTGTAGATAAAAGGAGACTGGATTTGGTCAGTACACACTCTGTGCATGTATTAAAATATCACCCTGAACCATATTGATATGTACAATCAATAATGTTAATAAAATAAGCAAATAACCCAATTTAAAAAAAGAAATAGTGTCTCCCTTTAGAGAAATGGGCAGTCCAGTATGAAATCTTCAGGTTCCATACCACTTTGCATTGCCCTGTGGGAGACAGGGCAAGGACAGCTGACACCAATGTGACGTTCATGCAACTTGCTATTTAAGTAATAAAGTCCTTTGTTTCTGACCCAGGAGTCTCATGTCTTCTGCCAATATCCATAAAACCTTAGAACACTGTGAGCTTGCAAGTAGGGTAAAATCTCAAGCCTCACCACAGAAGCCTTCCTGGGTAAGCAGAGAATGTACAGAGTAATCCAGGTGAATATCTTCCTTCTTATCTTCTGGCATCAAACAAGTCCAGATGTCCTCGTATGTCATACCAGAGAGTGTTCAGGTATTCTATGTGTCCTTGGGCAATGCCACCTAGAACATACCTTGAATAGCAGCCAAGCCATTCTCGCCCAGCCCCAGTTCCTGACTGAATGTGATCAAGCCCTAGGCCACCATACTTTTTTTTTTTTTTTTTTTTTTTTTTTTTGAGAGAAAAGAGAAAGTCTCCAAATAGACTCCCTCTGAGATTTCTTTTTTTTTTTTTTAATTTTAATTTTTATTTATTTTTCTCAAAAGTTGCATTTAAATACATGTTATCAAACATAACAGAAAAAAAAACAAATTTTCAGAAGCTGTACACACTATTCACTGAAAACATTTGTTGAGGCAAATAGAAAAAAAAATTATAATAAGGAGATAGAGATTCTGAATAGGCCACCATACTTTTATGCAAGGAGAACACCAAGGTGAAGTAATAATATTTGACTAAAGGATAACAATTGATATTTCAATTTTTTCATTGAAAATTGGCAATAACTCTACAATTGAGGAATCAGTGCTCTCAGGAAGGTAGATAACTACTCATGCAGATCACAGAGCTCCTGTCCAAGTGGGTCTGAACCCATGCCCATTTTGACTACTCCTGGGAGATTTTATCTGTCATCTGCCACCAGGAAATTTATCACTATTCTTGAAACACATTCCCTTTCAATTCTTTAAAACAGTTCTTTCAACCAAGACCTTTTTGCTAGTAAGAATAAGCAATTGCCACTCAGGGTGAAAAGGGAAAACACCCTTGTTTCGTTAATGAGGAACACTTGTTCAAGCAAAGCCGCACTCTGGGGCAAATGGAACTTTATTTTTTTTCCTTGATTATCTGAAGTCCATGTTGGGGTAATCCAAGCCTCCCCACAGAGAGGATGCAGTCTGTATAACCCCATTTTCTCTTTTTCCAATTGCAGGAGATATGAAGCCCTGAGAATGACCCAGGTCACTTGTTCCCTTTGGAACAAAGGAAGATATGGCGCCAGTAAGCCTCAGTAGTGAGAATGTCTTTGGTCAGGCCAAGAGACATAACCAGCTCCTCAGTTTGCACTACGTTCAGGATGGAGGTCAGCCTGCAGATATGGGCTTGCCTGCTGCTCACGTAGCTGCTAGGACGGTGTGGCTGCCCATTAGTCAAGGTGTCTCACCACTGACAAACCTACTTTGGGGAAGAATCACTTGTGGAGCCCTTCTGGAAGAGGGCACAGACAGAGATCAGTTGAGATCACACTGTAAGTCATGAGTTACTGTATTGTTTATTAAGGCTCCCTGAACAGTCTGCCGTGAACTTCAGGGCTTAAATGATAGAAATGGATTCCTTCACAGTTCCGGAGGCTAGAAGTCTATATCCAGGTGGTGGCAGAACCACACTCTCTCTCCCAGCCGCTGGTGGCCAAGGTCCTCCTTGGTGCTCCTTGGCTTGCAACTTTATATTCCAGCCTCTGCCTCACAGGCTACCTCCCTGCTGTATCTGGTCTCCACATGGCTTTCTCTGGCTCTTCTCTTCTTCTTAGAGTGGTATCAACCCTATGAGATTAAGGGCCCCCCCTACCCCACTAGGACCTCATTTATATCAATTATATCTTCAAAAACTCCATTTCCAAATAGGGTCATATCCACAAGTACCAGGAATTAGTTTGGACAAATCTTTTGGGGGATACCATCTAAACCACAAGTGTTTTTAATGTTAAAGCCCCAAGTTTGTGAACAATGTAATTGTCTTGAAGCTACTATACTAAAGGCAAATCATCATCATGTTATCTTTATGCATTTGTACTCTCCCTTCTGTCCAATGTGCTTGGGTAGGTATGCTAGCCACCCTGCACTTCCTGAAACAGGTCTTTCTTGCCTTAGAGCCTTGCACCTCCTGCCCCTTTAGCCTGGAACATACTTACCAGACTCTGTGGGGCTGACTCCTTGTTCTTGGGGGTCTCCTCTGTGAGGACGTCCCATGTAGCCCTATATTCCCTGCCTACAACCCATTCATCCCTTCGTGACACCCAGCATTTCCACAGTACAACTTGTTTCTTTGTTGAAGGAGCATTCCCTGCCACCCCACCCATGTGTTAGCTCTATGCAAGCAGGAGTTTCACTCTGTTTCTCCTACACCTGCATAGACATCACAGGGCCTGGAAGATACTGGAAATTCAATAAGTACCTGTTAAGTGGGTGAACATGTAAAGGAAATGTTTCCAGAAGCCAAAGAAAATGGGTTGTACTTGGCACATGGGGAGTGATTCCTGCAACCCAGAGGCCCTGGCTAGTGTGTGCTATTTCTTGTACATTGTGCTTCACTGTTTTGTCCTGGTTGAGGGCACATCTTTACAGTCAGACAACTGGGGTATTAGTGTTCCTGTGTACTTTCAGCATGTTACTTAGCCTCTCTGAGTCTCTGTACCATATGAATGTGTGCTTTTTTACTTTATAAGATTATTATGTGAATTATTCATTTAACAAACATTTATTGAAGGTCTTGCTGGTTGCCATGATAAAATAAGGTATATAAAGTGTTTAGTAAAGTTTTGGCCATGTAGGAAATATTTTGCTCCATGAAATACCTAATATGCAAAAAAAACCAGAGCAGACGAAGAGATCCACCAGTGTATGACCAAGACCAGAGAGATCAAGTGTCCTCCACCTCCTTCCTCTCACGATGCAGTTCTGCTGCATCGTGAACCAAACATTTCTCCTAATCAGCTGGAAGAAAGCCAGTGGAAGGGTTAGTGGGCAAAGGAAAGTGAGGGAATATCCATACAGTGAAGCGCCATGTGTCCCATCCTGTTGAGGCACAGCAGAGGTAGGAAAGCTGGCCCTGAGGCATCCGGAGGTGCCCTTCTATCAGCCTGGGGTGAGTGCTGAGAAGGTGGTAAAAGAGAAAAGTCTTTGAAGTCAGCCTTAGGTTATGAATGCAGTTTCTGCCACTTACATGCAGAAGATGAAGCATAAACCACATTGAAAGAGAAGCTTCCTTGAATTCTCACTCTGCCATATTCTATAAACATTGTATTATTTTATGGAGTCCTTGTGTGACTCCTTAAGGTAGGCATTGATAGCACCATGTTACAGGTGTAGAAAATGACTCCCAGGAGATTTGTTAGATTTCCCAAGAACAACCATTCAAGTGGAGCAAGAAGTGGAAGAGGCCCTGCGTTCCGACTACTCCTAACCCTCCACATCCTTCCTATAATCCAAGATCCCTGGCCGTGTAGTTCTTGAACCACAAACAGGCCAAAGTTCTAGTCGGGTTGCTCAGTGCATACATGTCTACATGGCTGTTATGATTTGGATGTGACATGTTCCCCAAGAGCTCATGTGTAAAACCATGCAAGAAGGCTTAGAGGTGAAATGATTGGGTTATGAGAGCCTCAACCCAACCAGTGCATTAACCCCCTGATAGGGATTAACTGAGTGGTAACTATAGAAAGGCTGGGTGTGACTTCAGGAAGTGGGCTTTGTGGGTGTGCCTTTGGGGTATGTATTTGGTATCTAGCAAGTGGAGTCTCTCTCTGCTGTCTGATCATCACAGGAGCTGCTTCCCTCCAACACATTCTTCTACCATGATGTTCTGCCTCACCTGGAGGCTCCAGCAATGAAGCCAGCGGTCTGTGGATTCAGACCTCTGTAACTATGAGCCCCCAAATAAACTTTTCCTCCTCTCTGTGGTTTTTGTCAGGTCTTTTAGTCACAGAAGCAATAAAACCTGACTGAAACAACGGTCATTTTTTATTTCATCACTTTTTATAGGGTTCAGAGCTTATCTGAGTTTATTGGCATAGAAGACTTTCTGAAATGACTTCTTTCATGACTCCATGTGATCAAAAGCTGATGAATTAAATATCATTGTATCTTCAGGATCAAAGAAAGGATGCTCGGATACAGTGAAACCAGGCCAGCATTTCTCAGCATGAGCACTGTTAACATTTTGAGTTAGATACCTTCATTGAGAGGACTAATCTTCACTTTGGAAGATGATTAGCAGCCTCCTTGGTCTCTACCCACATCCTAGTTTCACAGTCTGTGATTATGAAAAATGTCTGTAGATATTACACAGGTCCCTGGGGACGAAGGTAGGCAAAAGATACCTGATTGCAAAATAGTAAACTGGGCAAACATGGACTCGAGTCTCAGTCTACCAAATTTTCTCATACTCTCTTTGAGAGCTTTTTCTTACGCATAGAATGATGATATTAACTCCTATCTTGTAAGGCAACTGTGAAAATTAATGAGATACCGTTGGTAAGGTACACTGTATATAGATGCTCCATAAGTGGGAGTTATTTCTATGAGAATTTTAGTTGGCTTTCAGGATGCCCACATTTGAGTATCTTGTTTTCTTTCCTTGTAGACAGTGAGATACACTATCTTTAAAATTGTTGCTGCCTATTTCATGAAAACACATCCTTAATATTTGTAAATAACATCTATCAAGTGTGTTATTCTTTACAACAGTCTTACAAATAAAGTGGCACCTTCACCATTTTTAAAACAAGAAAGATTTGGAGATATTTTTAAGTAACTTACCTAAGATCACACAACTATGAAGCAGTGTTCTGACTTGACATCCCCAAGATATCTTCTAGAATCTTATACAACAAAGACTTCCTGAATTCTATACTGAGGACAGAGTCTCCTTTACTGAATTTGCAAGGGGGAAAAAAAAAGCAATTGCCTTAAGTGGGTTGAATAAGTTTTACATAATGGTAGAAACAAAGGGTTATGAGCACCCTGAGGGGGCATAGTTATTCTTTCTAGAAGGTTCCACAAACCTTGCTAAGAGAAGGTATGTGGAAAAATTAATAAAGAACAATTTGGAGTTAGCCAAAGAGTATCTGGAAAAAGCAGAGGTCTAGTCAAAGGTAACACAGGTACAAAGTCCTAGTACTGAGAAAGATCACGGTAGAAGGTGCTCAGAATGGAGAAGGAGGAGAGAGCAAGGAGAGGAGACCCAGAGACAGGGGGGAAGCAGGTGGGGTCCAGGCAACCAAGGATGTGCCTGGTTGTGGTGCTCTGACCATATCCTTTGGACTAGGGGGCTTCTTGGAGGTTTCAATTCTCTCTTTTGTCCTCCTTCTCACATCAACCCCTAATGTCACACCCCAGTGGTTTTACAGGACGGAAAGGATGCTCTTTCCTTGGGAAGGATGTGGATCTGAAGTTGATTTTCCAAACTGTAGCAAGAGGAAATGCTCTCATAGTAGGATTGATACATGTGTATGCATGTCCTTCGGCCAAAATCATAAAGAGGAATTAACAAGCAAGCTGCATTTTATACAGAACCTGGGACAAAGCACACACAACACCAGGTTCTTTCCAGAAGCCTACATGAAAATAGACACCCAGCCCAGCCAGCCAGTGGAGGCCAGGATTCCTGACAGGCAGGGGGTGGGAAATGAGCAGGCCAGTTAGGAGGGCAGGGGTGCCATGGCTGGATGCACAGATTGATCAGGCTACATCTCTGCTGATCTTGGCAGACCCTCAGAGGACATCCTTCCTGAGGAAGAGGGTTCTTCAACCCTGCATTCCTGGCACAGGGGTTCCTCATGGTGACCTGCGGGCAAGCAGACTGTCCTTTCCTTCCATTTTAAACTTTCAAATAAGAAATGTTAATTACACTTCAGACTTGACATGCCAAAACTATCCAATCCAGCTATCATAAAAGGTGTAAATAGAACAGCCACGGGTTGAAAGCAAGACTTGTGGAGTTTTCCTCATATTCCCAGTACCTTGTCCCTTGTGGGTACTCAGCAAATGGTGGGCAGGGGGACAGGGAGTGAAGCCATCACTTTTGCAGTTGCATTAAAAAGTCATGTTCATCCTTATTTTTCACAGATCTAGTCACTATCAATAAAAATATCAGGTGGCCAAAATGTCTGAGGACTAATTATTACCAAAATATATTATGTTGTATTTGTTCTCATTTTGGAAAGAGCAAGAAAAGTTGGAAAAATATTGGCCAAAGGAAGAAGATAGTAGCAAATCTGGAAGTCAGATCCCTAGAGTACATACACGTAAAGGTCTCATAGTACACCAGGCTGTTTTTTAAGTCAACATACAAAAATAACAAATCATTTGTATTGTAATGTTATCCTGGAAGTATTGCCTAAAGAAGGAAGAGAGAGGAACCATGAAGGAGTAGGTCAGAGAATCAGCCTGCAGCCTGGGATGATATCAGGAAAGCCTCGGGCTTGGAAAGAAACCAGACATTTCCTTTTACCAAGGAGCAGCATCCCTGGTCCCTAACTCTCAGGACCCAGATGCTGAAACATCAGTATGGGTATGAATGGGGAGGTCAGAAGATTCCCCTAGATTCTTTTACAGTCTCCAAGAAATGACTCTGACCAGCTCAAAGCTATATAAGTTCACAACCTAAAGCAAGAACTGGAGAAACTACAGGTTGACACAGTATTTTCTGCCTTTCTGCTAGTTAGGCCAAGCTAAACATACCAATAAATGGTACCATCTTTCCCCTTGAAAAATATTTGAAGTATTCTGTGCTCCCTGTAGCCACACCAACAGGTAAGAAGCAGAGTATACAAGTTAGCAATTGCATACTGATTTTGAAGTAAAGCAGGAAACAAAAATATACATGGGCATTATACGTTAATACGCAAATATTTCATATTAACCTTCCGCATCAGCTTTCCTCATCAAGTTCTAAGGCCCAAGTCTTTGACCTCCGTGTTGTACTTGAATTCACAAAGGAAAACTGGAAATGCAGTGGTGTTTCCCTGAGGCTCCTTTTCCAAGTCCTATTCTGGGATCTTGAGCAACCAAGTTTCAGACAAAGAAGTGAGATATTGGAATTTCTCTGTTCCCAGCCTCCACCGATGACCACACACAATAGAGTATAAGCCTGTCTAAAAAATAAAAAAGAAGAAAAAGTCTGGGTTTCTTTAGTTAAAAAAACAAGGACAGACGAGGAGACATCATCCCTCTGTTCCTGAGGCAGGCTTTGAGGGGAGGTTGTATCCGGCTGACTCTGGGAGTCTAAAATCTACCTCAACTTTCATCTAAAAACTCACAGTCAGTTTTGTGTTGAATTCCAGGGTTTACAATCCACCTGCAAGTCCATGCATGGACTTCCCCCTAGAAAGCAAGGCTTTGCAAATTACTCCTGGAAGTAAAATTTTTACCTCTAAACTTCTTAAGTCATTTTGTTTCTTGGGGATCAATTTCCATTTTAACAAAGTTACCAAAAAGATTTATGGAATAATGCCAGAAGGATCACCACTGGGATTTCCATTCATCCTTAAGGTGCAGAGATGAGAAGTTTCAGGGGAACTGAAAGTTGATGCTGGGTTCCCCTTGGGTGAACTTGAACAAGACATTTTCTTTTACCAAGTTGCAGTGTCTTCACCTGAAGAATGGAAGTATTATGCTGTACAATCTCTAAAGCTCCTTCCAGCCCATGAGATAACTAACACTCACATCCCAGTCGCAGCAGGAATTCTGTCTTCCCTGGAGAGAAAACGATAGTTAAATTTTAAACTTCATGTGACCAGAAGAGCAAGATCTTTCTGCAGACAAAGCAGAATGAACAAAGGCTGTGTTTGGATTATAAGCTGAAAATAAATCAGTGGTCTAATTTTTCCTCAACCTCTGCCTAGAGAATTAAAAGGTCTTCTTAAGTTAAAAAAAATTCTCACAAACATCAACAGTGGTTAAAAATTAACCATAAGGAACTGTGAAGATTTCTTGCAAAACACTAAAAAAGAAGACGTCTCTTCCTCGTGGTTCTTTTTGACTCCATTGCCCTTCTGTTGACTATTGCTCCCTTGTAACATGAAGCTGAGCTGAAAGTAGATGAGGAGGGAACCAGAGAAAGTGAATTGTCATTTGTCAGTGGTGATTACTGGCCAAGAATTGTGCACATATTTCATCTCTCATAGGAACTCATTTTAAATGATGAGAAAACAGAGATTCAAAAATGATAAGCTTGCTAAATACCATCCCAATCGATAGCATCCTAACAGAGATGCCAACCAAGATCTGTCTATGCCTAAACTGTACACACTTTCCAATAAACCGGGCTGCCTCCACGATGTGTGCCATCACCAAAGATGTCTCCACAGCTGCAAGCCAAGCTGACCTAAAGACTAATACATGACCCACATTTGTAAATGTCCAACCCCATCCAAAGGGCCACAATTGACTGCAAAGACAAAAGGCAAGGGATGGTCAGAAATGTCTCACTGTGCTAGAGACCAACAGTATTACTCACTGAAAAACACCATATTGAAGGTAGGAATTGTAAGCCACCCTTTTCTACTCACCAGCTATGAATCTTGATCAAGAACTTAACATAGCTACACTTCTGTTCCTTGACCTTTAAAACACAGGAGAGTGGTATCCTTAACTGAGCTTTTGGGATCACCCTACAGAATACATGCAAAGACAGTTTCAAAGAACAAGGTGGCACTTCATGAATGCAGTGGATTTTGAATTCTGGCCACCATTTCAGATAATGAGAGCTCAAACCAACTAGCCAGATAGGTACCTATCCTACAATTCACTTTGATTGAGCCTTAAGCCCTATACCCACTAAAGAATAGGAAATAAAATAAAAGCAGCTTTCAGGACTATTCCCCTCTCATAGCCATATATCCCCTGGCTAATTAGAGCCCCAGCCAGAGTTTCTGGCTTACCCAGGAGGTTGACACTTCTGTGTTTATTTCAGAGTGGGAACCTCTTTCAGTCTAGGTCATATCTCTGTTTAATGCCTCATTTCCAAACATCAAACTGCAAGAAGAATTTAAGGTTAGGAGTTCCATGTCACATAGCTAACAAGTGGAGTTATTACTCAAACTGAAGTCTGCTGGGCTGAAAAGGTGATGTTCACTCCACAAGGGCCGCCCTGCCTCCCGCAGCAACCAAGACTAAACATGAGAAATAAAGCTCGAAATTCCACTTGTCTGATTAATACCAAGTGCCTATCTGGAGATTTATGTTTGTTTTTCTACTAAACAAATGGTTACAACATTTCTCCGGCCAAGAATACACTGGGCTAATTAATAACAGCTTCCTTTCAAAGTCTAATGTATAGAAAAAAATTCTGCCTCCAGGGCCCAATCCCTCATGAAGGGCATGGACAGACCATCTCAAGAGTTCCTCACTGGGAGACCCTGAAAGCAATGGCGCGTTGACATATGACGGCCATTCACACGTTAGCAAAGATCAGGGCTGGTGAAATGTCAAGTGGGAAACAGCACAGAATAGTCAAAAGAAATAGTATGAGTGGAGCGAAGGAAGAAAGGAAGAGAGGGAGGGAAGGAGGGAAAGCAGAAATAAGGGAAGAAAAGAAACGTGGAGAGTTTACGGTAGGTGGGGTCCCTTATCCAAAGTGCTTGGGACCAAGTGCTTCAGATTTTAATTTTTTTTTTCCAGATTTTGGAATGTTTGCGTGGACTTTCCACAGCTGAGCATCCCTTATCTGAAAATCTCAAATGCTCCAAATACTGAAACTTTTGGAATGCTTAGATGAGAAATGTTCAACCTGTATTTTCCAGGCACTCACTAGATAATATATGTGCTGCCTCCTCTTACAACAGTCAAGTGCTGTGTTTGTTTGTTCAATATTTTTTCAGAAATCATTTACATACTATAAAAAGCAGTTGAGCTGGGTACAGTAGCACATGCGTGTAATCCCAGAGGCTGGGAAAGTTGAGGCAGGAGGATCCAAGTTCAAAGCCAGCCTCAGCATCTTAGTGAGGCCCTAAGCAGCACAGTAAGACCTTGTCTCTACATAAAATACATATATATACATATATATATGTATTTTATGTAGAAACATATATATATATATGTATATATAAAGGACTGGGGATGTCTCTCGGTGGTTAAGTGCCCCTGGGTTCAATCCCCAGTACAAAAAAAAAGTTTGAAGCGTTTATCCATGCAGCTAAGTATCTCTATAGCCATGATATAGAACATTCCGATCATCCGAAAATGCTCCCTCCTCTCCTGTACTACCAACTGTTAACCCTCAGCTTCAGAGAATCACTAGTTCAATTCTTTTTCTCTATAAATTCACCCTGTCTGGACAGGCTTCTTCAGGCTCCTTTTATTTAGTATGTCTTTGAGCTAACTAGAACATGACTCAATGTTTTATTTTATTCTTTTTTTCTGTCTTCATCATATTGCATTGTATGAACATTCCACATTTTTTTCATCTGTTCATCGGTTGATGAATTGTTTCCATTTTGGAACTCTTAGGGGAAAAGATGCTGTGGATATTTGTGTACAAAGTCTTTGTGTGAACATACATGTGAGTAAATACCTAGAAGCAACATTGCTAACTTATACAGTAAGTACATTTAACTTTTCAAGAAATTACCAATTTTCAAAATTGGTTGTAACATTTTGTACTCCCACCAGCCGAGTGCTCCAGGCCTTCCCATCTCTGCCAGCACTTGATGCTGCCAATCTTTTTAATGTCATTCAGTGGGGTGGTAGTCTGGCTTCATTTCAGTTTTAATTTGCATTTTTCTGATGACTAGTAACATTGAGCAGCTTTTCACATGCTTATTAACCATTCATTTATCTTCTTCTATAAAGTATCAGTTCAAATAGTTACCCATTTAAATTAGATGATTCATCTTGTTCTTATTGAGTTATAAGGATTTCTAATATTCAACTCTAGTCCTTTGCTCAATAAACATAATTTTTTTTGCCAAGTCTGAAGCTTCATGTTTTTGTCATCTGAATGGTGCCTTTCAAAGAGCAAACCTTTTTAATTCTAATAAGGTTCAATTAATATTTTAAAATCACTATTTTGTGATATTTATCCCTTAAATAATAAATCTTTACTTATCCCAGGTCACAGAGATTTTCTGTTTTATCTTCTAGCTTTAGGTCTGACATTTAAGTCTAAGATTTGATTAATTTTTGGATATGTTGTGACATCAGGTGTTTTATCTTTTCCCGTTTGGATACAAAACAAACGTGGACCCTCCCTGCTTTTCGAAAAAGTCTTCTTTTCTCCATTGCTTTACTTTAGTTCCAGCAATTGCATAGAGAAACTTCTGGATTCAGAATTCCATTGGATGGATCCATAAATCTGTCCCTGATACATTGTCTCAATCACTTTAACCTTTTACTGGCTCTTGCTACAATGGAACAATGTGACAGAAATCATCAACTTCTTTTTCAAAATCGCCTTGGGTCATTAGGAGTACCTCTATTTCCATATTATAAAATTCTTAAAGTTGGTTTGTCAATTTCTCAAGAGAGAGAGAGAAGAAGAAGAAGAAAAAGAAAAGGAGTCCTTCTAGGGTTTTGATTGGCATGGCATTGATTCTAGGGATCAATTTTGGGGAGATGCACATAGGGGAGAGCCCCAAAACTGAGTTTTTCAATTCATAAGCATACTTATCTTACATTTCTATTTATCAATTATCTTTTTAAAGAATATAGATTATATTTTGACTTAGCTCTAAAAGATATCTAAGTGATCGCTAAACCCAAACTTCACTGCATATGTTAATATACCATATATTTTTTTTCCATCTGGTGCCCAGTCCTATGTGGCCCATGTATTTGGGTTCCCTTCAACGTCCTTCAGCCAATGCCATATCATCTGTGCACAATGGACTGATTCCTAAAGGTGGCACTGCCACAAGCAGGGCCATTTGGATTGTAAGGACTCCACACAGATGCAGGAAGCTTAGCCCAGGAGAGGTCTGGCTCTACTTGAGAGCAAGGCAGATCACAGTGGAGTCACATCTCAGTTCTGGCCTAGCCTCATGTTGCAGAGATGGTCCCAGTGAATGAGGCTGAGGCCTTGCCCTTCCCTAGGGCACAGCTCTTCTTATCTAACACTAACCTAGTGCATGTCGCAGGACCTGGGTAGCAGTATTTTCGTGACCAGTTTCTCTACAGGCAGGGTTGATAAGCACTAGTGACACTGTCCTTGTCATTTAAGTATTGAAATGCTTCCATACTTAATGGAAATCCAGTGTCTCGATACACAGCTACTTCTCCCCAGTCCTGGCCCCACCTTGCGGAGCCTCCAGCTGCTCCAGTGCACCCAATGATGCCTCTGTGAGACCCAGCTAAGAGCTAGGCACAGCAGTCCCCCACTGTCAAACCCAGGGATGCAGCCTTTATAGACCATTCTGGTTGGTGCACAGGTCCTACTGAGTTGTCAAATATTTTAAATATCAGCACTTCCTACAGTAATGTTTTTTAAGACATTTAGTTTTGCAATACCATTTCCTAACATTTCTAGCCCATGTACTAATTACAATTCAGATAGCTACTACCTCTTAGAACATGAGTGAGCCTCTTGCAGTTATAAAGACATAACAGCCATTAGCATTTATTAAGTACCTACTATATTCTGACTCTTGATGAATACAGTTTCATTAAACTCCCAGTAAACCTACAGAGTAAGTATTTGGGTTCTCGTTTTATAAGCAAGACTCATCTGGGCCACTTTAGTTGGAGTCTTTCTACCATGCCTCATTATTTTTCCTGTTTTGTGTTATGAAGCCACTTAAAAATAAATTCCCTATGAAAAATGTGCAATTTATTCTCAACTGTTCCTATTCACTTTAAATGCCAGCCACTTTCTTTGGAAGATATTGCCTCTACCGTGCTTACCAGTTCACGGTGGAAATATGAAAGTATCCAGACCATTTGAGCAGCAGCACGACTGCTTCACACTATAATGGGGATTGTTGTCCCACGTGCTGGGAATATGAAGTCACCTCCTTTACACTGTGCTAATAAAATCATTCACTTTTGCACTTCAACTCTTAGGCTTGCATTTTTTATTTATATTCTTAACCGTCACGTTTCATGCTTTTCTACTCACTTGTTATAAAATAATGCCTAGATTTAATAGAGACAGCCTTTGTCCCAGTAAGAGGGCTGGATTTAGTGGTTTCTAGGGGGGAATTATTTGGGATAACTAATTGAAACCAAAGCACATTACCATTCCTTGCCTGCGACAATAAACACTGGGTCTTCAGAGGCTGACCAAGTTTCCAATGAGTCCCGACAATAGCAGTTGTCATTTTCAAACGATGGTCCTTTTCAAACGCCAAGTGGAGTGAAGAAAAAGTGTGTGCTATTGCTGATTAGACAGGAATATGACTTACAGCAGCCTATGTTACTCTCTTGTCTGCAAATTTTCTGCCCTGATTAATTACAAAGAGTGCCAGAGTATGTTGATGTTAGTTAAAAGCATTTGCTCTTTCCATCCTGTCGTTATACCCGAATTAAGGATTTCTGTGTCAAGGTGAGGTCAGGAGAGTTCAGATCTGCTTTCCACTGATAAATCTTGCTGTCCCATAAGGATTAAAGGAACTCGAGGCTTTCATATGTAAAACTAATACATGATCGCCTGTGTGTGTCCCCATGATCAAAGAGCCCTGCCTCTTTGAGTAGAAATGCCTCAAAGAGATAATAAGTAATTTGTTCACTACAAACATTACAATTATCTATCCTTCTACAAAGAACTGAAAATAAATTCTCTAATCAGAGTTAATGATAGCATCCTCCTTGCTTTGGGTTTGGCTGGCTAGTCCTCTTAAAGGGACATGAACATGAAAATTACATGCCTTCTCTGAGCCAACTTCTTAAACTCCTTCAAAGTCAGTAGGTGTTTCTGCGTACCAATTAGCTTCAACCCAGGTCTTTCAATTTGGTCAAGTCAATTGAACAAAAGTTGTCAAGCTCCTCCTCCTCTATATTCACAACTCCTCACTCTTTGCCACTCTTTTGGAGGGCTTCATGACCTCAAATTTACAATAGGACTTGGGATGTCATAAAGAGGAATGAACATAGGTACATGGGTAGCCAGGAGAGAGGAGAGGACCTCTCTCAGGAGGTGACATTCAAGATTGGCTTGGAAGAAGGAGTAGGCATTTAGTAGGTTCATATGAGGAGGTAGGGCATTTCTGAGACAATCCCCAGTACCACACATATGCACACAAAAAAAAGAATGAAACTTAATAAAGCACCGGGTATAGTGGCACACACCTGTAATCGCAGAAGCTCAGGATGCTGAGGCAGAAGGATCCGTGAGTTCAAAGCCAGCCTCAGCAAAAGCTAGGCACTAAGCAATTCAGTGAGACCTTGTCTCTAAATAAAATACAACATAGGGCTGAGGATGTAGCTCAGTGGTTGAGTGCTTCTGAGTTTAATCCCTGGTACCAAAAGGTAAAGCCCCACGAGACAATGATGTGGATTCACTTTAAATGAACTGATACATAGCAAAATCAGGCTTATTTCCCCATTAATTCTTTTAGGAGGATGGGGTAGAGAACAAATTTGGAGCAAGAAGTCTTGGTATCAAGTGCCTATTGTGCATGCTAACCTCCATTTGGTTTTTCCAAGCATGTTTCCTAACCTAGAAAATGGAAGTAATCTCACTTCCATAGCATTACAAAAAGCCATTTTAATGAAAACCACAAAACAACAAAAAACCTACCCACATCAAGTGATCGATGGCTTAATCTACACACACGATAGAGTCTACAACACGCTAACTCAGAGTTCCTGTGTCACACTACAGATGCACTTTTCAGTTCTGGGAGCACATTCTGGGGTTGACCCTCCTGTCCAATTTCCTCACTTTGAAATATATAAAACTGTGTGTGGACCTCCTGAAGGGAGTTGTCAAAATCAGGCTTCACCAATTTTTTTTTCTAATTTCCAAAACAACCATCCAAGTTATGTGTTCATAAAGTCCTATGCCTCCACACAGATATGTCTATTTCTGAGCTATGACAAAACTATAGGATTAATTGGAGCTTATAAGCAATTGCCAGAGTTGCTGAACTAGTATACACATTAATGAACATCTCATCATTAGTGCTTTTACTTTAACAACCTATTATGTTGCTGGACCAAACACCCAGAATATAATGCCTTAAGAGTTTGCAAAGACCCTTCACGTGCATGATTTTTAAAAATGTGTTCTAATTAGCTATACATGACAGTAGAAGGCCACATGCATGATTTTATTCCAAATTTTACAGTGAACTCTAAGCCAGGCATATCAGGGCAGTGATTATTATCCATGGGTTATAGAAAAGAAAAGTCAGGAAAACTACTAGAGACTTTGCAATTAAAACACAGGACTGCCCTTCTAAGACAACTGCTGGCACTGTCTCACACTGTATCACTCCCTTCAGCTACTGCCCAGGACAGATAATGAACTCGTGGGCCCTACCCATCAAAATCCAGCTTATTGGCAATTCCAACTTGCAGGGCTCTTGACACTGTCCCTACTAACTCTAAAGGGTGACGAAAGAACAGCTTAGACCAGTGGTTCTCAATCAAGGGTGATTTGGGCCCTGCGAGGACATTCGGCAACATTTAAAGACACTTGAGTTGTCACAACTCAGTGGAGGGGAGGGGTGCTGCTGTCATCTGGTGGGTGGAAGCTAAGGATGCTGCTGAATGTCCTGCCATGCAAGGGACAGCCTCTGACAACAAAGTATTATGTGGCCTATCATGTTGATAGTGCTGAGGTGAGAAACACTAGCCAAGAAGAAAGAAAGGAATATGGATTGGTTGTCACACTGACACATGATTTAGCACTATCTGGAATGAGCTATTTCCAGCCTTATCTCATCCTCTGTCTACCAGGCCTACAGGGTGGGATGGAAAAAGTTCTCATATTTTTCTGAGAGATACTCCCTATTTTATGTAGGGAATAAATAGAAATACATACAGAAATTCACTTTGTAGCTAATTTTTCCTTAATATTTTTGAATACCAAATGATAAATTATCCACCCTATGCAGGGATAAATCATCTAAAAGGTTATATAAACTAGATTTTAAACTTTAAGATCAAAGTATAGTCTCAGGATATTTTCTTATCACTGTGTCCCACAGAGGGGAAAGAAAAGATCTATAACAGACTCCTCACGTTTAAATAGTTTCTCTTTAAAACAGTAAAGAGCTATCAAAATATTTAAAATGTTAGCAATTTGTTAATTCAATATTGTAATTGTAAAACAAATAATTTGTAATCCCTGAAATTCAACACTAGGCTAAATATAAGCTTCAGATCATTTTAAATATGCTTGCTTTTTTCCAACATGAAACTACCACACAAATGGTAGCTAGGATGAGTGTTCCTTTTTCACCACCAAACTGTAAATCCATCATCCCTGAGAGGACTGTAAATTATGTATTCAGGGGAAATTCTTCTCTCTTGGCCTTCTGGGGGAATCCAAGAAAAGCAGTAGGAAAAATGACTTACTACCTCTGAATGCCGACCTGAAACTTGGACCAATACTTCACTGCTAGAGAGGAGGGCTGGTGGGGAGTGAGCCATTCAATAGCAATGTTCCAAACAAACTTCCCAGAGTGATGAAGAGGAGACAGAGGTAGAAAGCAGACTCCAGCATTTCCATTTCCCTCTGCCCCCATCAAAGACACCTCTACATGACCTGATCTGCACTCCTCTAACTACAAGGATCTGATGCATCAGTGTATTCTGAACCAAAACGTGGCATGGAATCAGGTGTCGCCCATATTATCAACACACAATCGTTGCCAAAAGTGCATCTTTGTATTAACTGCCAAATGAATAGTATACAAAGGGCATAAAAAATATGAATCGACTCTAGATGATGAGCCAAGGTTTCATCATAGGTTGTCTAGACAGTAAATAAAACGCTTAACAAATGGGAATATGAAAATGGATGTATGCTCACATGCCAAGAGTGGTCCTTCCCTCAGATTAGCTGAAGCTGGGGGCAGAAGAGCCATTGGTCATCTCTAACCAGGAATGGGATCACAGGAAGTACTTCAAGTTGTTTCTGTAACATGAAAGTATAGAGACCTATTTCCTAGAACATCTTTATGGATGAAATCATACACTCATGTAAAGGAGCTGGAGCTTGGGCACATTCTATTAATGCTTCAGAACGAATGGCTTAGTTCATTATATTGCTAAAACAAAATGTCATAAACTGGGGACCTTATAAACAACATAAACTTATTTCTGAAGGCTAGGAAGTTCGGGATAAAGCACTGGCAGATTTGGTATCAAGTGAGGGCCCGCTTCCTGATTCATAGGTGGCACCTCCTCGAGGTGTCCTCACTGGCAGAGGTGAGGAAAGCAAGGCAGCTTTCTGAAGCCCCTTTTGAAAGGGCACTAATCACATACATGTGGTCTCCAACCCAGGAACCAGTCACCTTCCCCAAAGCCCACATCTCCTATCACCTTGGGAGTTAAGATCTCCTTATGATTTGAAGGGACACAAACATGTAGATCACTGCAGTATGCAAGTAGGGAAAGAGAAGGATGTACTCACTCCAAGAAGCCCCTGTACAGACACAGAAAACTGACAGTAGAGTATAAAAAGTAGGGAAATCGGGCTTACGCAGGGGAATATGCACCATAATTAAGAAACTAGATTGAGAAACCCAATCCTGCATGACCTTGAGTAAGTACATTGAGATCTATGAGCTTTTAGTTTCTTTCTTGGTAAAATGGAGATGCTATTAGTATCTTTCTTGGTGTATAAATAATTCATACAAAGCAAAATGCTTAAAATAGGTCTGACAGATTTTAAAAATCACTCAATAAATATTGCTTATTCTTTCATTATTATTGTAATTATTATTAGCAAAGACTAGCCAACACTGTCCTCACTGGGAGATACTGAGCTCTCACACTTGGTCATGTTTAATCAGAATCTGGAAAACCACCATTTAAGAAAACTATGACTTGGCTAGGAGGCTGCTGAGACCCTAAGAACCTCTTAAATCTCATCATAACTAGAAGCCAAATTCTTACCTGCTAAAATATGCAAGACTCTCAAAAAGGGCCCCCACTTTAAATCCCCAGGAGAGCCAAGTCATAACTTGACACTTACTTCTCGGGTCCATTTCTTGGCAAACAGGCCTATAGCAACTCCCTGAGCCTCGGCAGCATATTAGAGTCATTCTTATGATGGGACCTTTAATAAAGTACGAGACAAATTGGTAGCTGCAGAAAAGAAGGGTCTTGTGTTACCCTTTGTGCTCTTTTAACTATTTCATCTGTGATTTGCAGCTCGACAGAGAAGTAGGGTTATAATTCAGGGACAAAGAGCTGGTGCGTAAAGCACCAAGAACGAAAATAAGAAGCATCATAGAGCAGCTCAGGCTGGACACACTTAGCTATTTTGTGTGCCGGGAGCAGAAACTAAAAAAGCCAAGAGGATGGCACACAGGAGCTATGAGGCTCACAGGACAGAATGTCCATCAACAGACATGGGAAACACCCCCAAAATATTCAATCTTTTGCCTGTTGGTCCTAAAACTCATGCTGAAGGGCCACATTAGCACCCCACACTAAGTTCAGGTTCTTTATAAAACTAACTTTGATGGAGACAAAAACTCAATAGATATTTTTGTGAGTCTTTTTATGCACATTTCTTCAGGTCTCAACTTGACATACTTCTTTTCCAAAGTTGGATTCTCCCAGATCTCAACATTTAGGAATAAGGAAGGAATTTTGACACTTTCAAGGAACATTTTTTGTGATTTTTTTTTCATTAGTCATTACTCTAAAGGTGTCTATGTATCCTCTTGTTTCTCTACAAAAAGAAGCCATTTTAATTTTAGGTAGCACACCTAATGGTGTAACCATATCTTAGCTGGAAGATGACGTATTTTTAAATAATGCTACAGGTGCTTTGTACAAGTAGGTGGAAGTACAAAACATGCTTTCCTTAACATATCTGAGGGACTTAATGATACTGAGGTATGTTATGTTTTAGGTTAAAGTAAAATAGTCAGAGGCTCCAACTATTTAATGTATAATTCTATTCTGAAATTAAATATCTGCTTGGTTGTACACACATGGAACAAAAGTTAATGGTGAGAAATCTGGGCCTGCCTTTCTCTAACACAGGAAAATCTGAGAGGGTTGTCAGTGTTGGGTATGATAAACAGCTTGATCCATCTGTCCAAATCAGGTCATTGTCAATTCACTCTGCAATGCACAGGTTCACCCTCCAAACTCCATACACAGCTTTTTGGTGGTAGCCAAATGCCGCTTGCTGACAAGTCACTTCCCTAAGATGAGAAATCAAGAAACTAAATTTAAATCTCCAAATATGACCAAAGACTATATCTAGCAGAAATCCCATCAATCCAGAAAAGAATGACAAAGTTGACCATAAGTGAATAAAAAAGTTGTAATCACTTCATTTTGTTCAATTGTGATTGGAATTCAACAAAATCTAAAATCACTCAAACCTGAAATGACTCATGATTTGTTAAGGAATGCCCTCCCCAGGGATGGAAACATAGGACAAAAAAACCTCGTCTTTATGGGAACTGCTGACTCTCCTGAATTTTTACTACTAGGGTTTCATGTACATGGTGGTTTCTTCCTTGAGCAACTCGTTATTGAATAGTAACTATGTACTAATCACTAAACTTCAAGCTCTAATACTGATTTTTTATTAAGCAAGATCAAGGTTCAAAAAGCAAGAAAAAACCCAGAAGCAAACAAATGATTGCTTTACCTCTTTTTGAGGCCTGCTCAATGACGGTCCATCTTGGAATTCTGGTTGGATCTTGCACATGACGAAATAACCCCAGGCCTCACTTCCCAACCCAACCCAGCCCTATCCAAAGAGGAACAGGATGATCAACAACCCACCTGGAAGGGGGTCTCTGAGAAGAGGGACAAAGTGGCCAAATGGTTCAAGTGGCCATGGAAGAAAAAGGGAGGAGAAATTGGAATGTTCTGGAATTCCTCTACAGACCTTGGGAAAAGGATGACTAGGTGAAGAAGCCTGCCATGCATGGCATGACATATGACCCATTCCCCCTGAAGAGTGGGGTTGGAACAGTGAAGACAATACAGGGGCCGTTCTTTGACCACTTCACTGTAAATTCCACATGGACTAGACGATAGGATCTGAACTTGAAATAAATAGCTATATTACATAATCTTCTACTGTTGTATGTGCATTTGACCAATTAAGATAAGGTTGTTTAATAGTGGCAGAAAGAGGAAATTAAGTCCTTTATTAAAGGAATAACCCGACATGTATTCATTCATTCAACAAGCAATGATTAGTCTATGTGAAGCACCAGGAGCATCAGGGGCTTTGGCTCTGATCTTTCCCTGATCTTCTAGAAGGTAGAAAATTCCTCAACATAGGGAGGTCTAGGAAAGGAAAGAGCTGAAGCCCAGGGCAGGAAGAAGCCAGTGAGTTGGAGTATTGGATGAGACTGGGCAACCTCAGCCCAATGAGAGGAGGAGGAGAGAGCTAGGGACAGGAAATGAAGAGGTAGCCCTTTTTCTGCTTCATTTAGCCATCCTCACCCTGTGCGTGACCACCAAGAATGTCAGATGATGGCTCCCCTAGGTATATTTCGTGTGATAATTGACCTTGGAACAACAAAATAGCAAAAATAAGATAACTTCTTATAACTACTGCTTAATTGCTTTTATTCGTGAGCTTTACTGAACATTTTTTGATCTAATCATCACAAAATTTATTAGAGTAATAATCGCTTGTGACTGAAATGCTTATAATGTACAAGAGGCTTTCTCAAAGAGATCATCCTTTCAATCCTCAGAACAATTCTTAAAGTCTGGTGCTTGTATTTCAACATGATAGATCTGCAAACCTGGGTTTGGACACATTGGGAGATTTGTCCAAGAGAATGAAGAGAGCTACACATTCACCAGGCTTTAGAGCTCCATGGTTCTTCCCATATTCCATTTCCATATTCCTTCAGTAAGTGAGCTTTAAATGTCACATCACCCACATGGATCTCTGTGTCCTTAGCCTTCCTGCCATGTGCTCACGCAGACTGACCTTCTGCAAAGGACAGAAGATGTAAAATGGACTGTTCAAATAGAGTCATAGAGGGTAGTGGTTAGAACTCAGCATGGGGGTCAAGCAGATCTAAAATCAAATTCTGATCGTGGTGCTTGATGGTGCATAAGTTAACTTCTTGGCCTGGGCCCCTCATCTGGAAAACAGAGCAAAAAAAAAAAATGGCACCTGTTTCCTGACATTGTTGTGAGGATAAACATTCTAAGCAGAAAAGCAATTTGCATATGTGATCTACGGTATCTCCCTGCCACACTCAGGGATGACAACATTAGAGCAACTAAAACAGCAGCTGCAGTCGGGGTAGCTATAGGAACAGCAATGGCACTATTGGTTAAAGCACAACAGCAGTGGCATTACTGCTAATGATAGCAGCATTGAGGTAGTCATGGCATAATAGCAGTAGCATTCTGCAGCAGCAGTAATAGTCACTGTCACCATAGGCATGCAGTATCAGTACTAGCAGCAATAGTAGTACTAGTGATTACATTAGTAACAGTCATTGCGATCATAGTCCTACAGTATCAGTAGCAGGAGAGGTAATAACTGCTTATGCATTAGTAGTGATAGTAATGGAAGTTATCTGTGGCTAAGACATAATGATCTCTCAATCTAGTGACAGGACAAGATAAAGGAAGACTATACACTATAAACAGGTGTAAAAATCAGGCAGAGGAAAAAGTTTCCCTAGGTAATGTATTTGAAGTTTTCATTGAGGGCACCTGATCAAAACAGAATTCAGTGGAAGAGAAAAATATCTTTTATTTTAATAATCTTTCTGGAAGCCACTAAGGAACAGAGGTGGCCCCACATGACGGTTGGTTTCTACTCCACAGTATCAAAGCAGTGGCAGTGGCAACCCTGCAGTGCCCATCAATTACGGACACCTGGACATCTTCTCTGAATCGCTCAGGGGGACAGGGAGCCACCCTGCAACCACGACCCGGGCAGGCCAAAATCATTGCTTTGAACTGTTTTCTCTGTTAGTTTTCTCTTCATGAATTTCTGAAAGCTAGTGAGGCCAAGTAAGTTTTCTTCACTGAGAAGAAGATGAGAAACATATAAATAATGCTTTCTTTTTTTTTAACTTTTTATTTTCATTCATTAATTTGTATGTGGTGCTGAGGATCTAACCCAGTGCCTCACCCACACTAGGCGAGCGCTCTATCACTGAGCCACAACCTCAGCCCATAAATAATGCTTTCTTGAGTGCCTATCAAGAATCTCACCCCGTGATGGATTTGGTGACCTCCCATCTGATCATTGGCCGTGACGTTGGAAGGCACAAGGGAGCCGAAGCCCAAAGAAATCAAGCAACGCCACCATCACAAGAGAGCTGGAAAGAAGCCTGTCTGACTTCAGAGCCCGTGTCTTTCTCGCTCACCTACAATCTTCCCTAAAACAGGAACTTGGAAAGGTATTTGCTTATAAAATAAGAATTTTGTCTTCATCAGCTTGGGCTGCTATAACAAAATACCTTAGACCGGGTGACTTATAAACTACTGAAATTTGCTTCTCAACACCTCTGGAAGCTGAAGTCCAAGATCAGGGTGCCAGCCTGGTGGGGTTCTGGCAAGAGCTCCCCTCTCGGTGGTAGGCTGCTCAAATTTCTCACCACATCCTCACACAGTGGAAGGGGGAATAAGTTCCCCAGGACCTCTCTATAAGAAACTCATTCCATTGGTGCAGCTCCACCCCCCTGACCTAATCACTTCCCTAAAGGGCCTCTTCCCTACCAGCATCACGTTGGTGGAAAGGTTTCAACCTCTAAAGTCAGAGGGAGACATATTCAGACCACAGCTCACATCCACATCAAATCTATATTTGTATCAAGCATTCGTTGTGCTATTGACGTCCAAATATATGTCCTTAACAGTTCAGGTTGTCCTCTGGGACTCTAGCTGAGAAGCCTGCTTTACCTGCCACCTATCCATGCAGCAGACCAGGTATGCAAATCCCCTCAGGGACATTCAATACCCTGCTGCCTCATGCTCAGGAGAGTGACGTGGAGGGGTTGTTCTGCACTGGTCCCCAGCTTCCCCAGTGAGATTAAGATCTGGTAGTCCCAGGAGTGACTGCCTTCAAATCATGTCCTTTATTAACTGCATCCGCTTTCCTGTCTTATCTGCCCAACAGCCTACAGGTATTTATTTCCTCTCCCAAGACAACTGCTTCTGCTGCAATCCTTGCCCAGAACCTGTGTCGAGGGGAACCCAAACTAAAACATCAATGCAAATTTGGCTTATGAGTGAATTCTATTCATAAATTCCATCATACAATTTTAAGATCGCACCCACTTTTTCTAAACTCATCTATATTTTTTTAATTAGCCAAAATTGTGCCTGAGAAATTACTCAAATATAACACATATCGTGACAACTGCATTATTTTGAGAGAACACATTAGATGGTGCTTGGCTTTTTGTAGCTTCTAAAATTTCTATCCATTTTTCCATTGTTGCGAGTACAGCAGGATTAATTATTACCAGCTTTAAAAAAAAAAAAAAAAAACAGATCCAAAACATTTCATATGTTATACAATTCCAAGCTGGTGGTGGGGGTGGGAGATTCCAACTATGTTTCAACATGAAAGCCAGCCACATAAGCAGAACTGAGAGGAAGGCCAGGGAAGGCAAGAATGGGGATGGGGCTAGGGGGCTGCATAAGAGCATTAAGTCTGGGGTGCATTCACAGCCATTTAGGGGCAGGTAGGTCCATCATGGACAGTGATTTTTGTGAAGAATGTTCTTATCAACACTGAAACAAATGGGAAGAGTGTATACATTGTGTATGTGCCTATTAGAGATAAAAGAGTCAGATTCTTTACACGTTTTGTTATATCAATGACTATGTTGCATACGGTTTCTGTGAGGATCGTTATTGGCAGGAGATGGAAGGGACTAAGAGAACATAAGCTAATTGAGACATTTAACAAGTAACAAACTAAAGTTCAAAACCCAAACGTAATAGACTCCACAATCTGTTGATATCAGTGATATTCTTCAGCCCTAGGAAAACAGCACAGATATGATATCACAGTGAGGTTTTCAGGGAACTTTGAGTAAGGTTGAGAGAGAGAAAGGTAGATGCTGTCGGCTGGGGACTGGCCAGGCAAGGTCTGCCAAGTCTTAGTCCTGGGGAGGGGAGCCCCATACTCTGCTGGGCTGTGGTGTTTTCCTCTGAACAATTTCTCAGAACGTTAACATTGAAAAAGGCCATGGTAGGAAAAAGTGCTCAAAATGGAGCAAGACAAAGATCAGATCACACGACAATCTTGGCTCAGCAAAGATAAGAACGAGTACAACACCCAGACCAAATAATAGCTAATTAAAAAGACTAAACATCATTCTTTCCTGGCTAATAATAATTAACTGCTACTGCCACTTCCTTACCAATTACAGCTTGAGCTTTGCTTTGTTCCACCTGTCTTGTGGACAGGAATCATTAGAGACCTAGTCATAGAACTCCCCTTACATCCTGACTGTGTGTGATCAAGGGTGAAGGTTACTTCTTAAACCCTCCCCAAAATTACCTAACACGAACCTCCCATAAGTCCATCCAAACACCCTCTTACTCAGAAAACCCACAGTTTCAGATGGTAAGAATTCTCCCTCATTACTGCAAGTTAGTAAGCCCATCTTGGCTGATTACAGACCTACTTCCTGTGGCCTTTGGTGGAAGGGCATTTAGAGTATATTCATTTATTCAGCAAATACTTTCTAGGTTAGGCAAAGTGAATGAAATAGCTTTCTTGCCTCTTCAGAAACTGACATGAATCCAAAATCTACATCAGGTGAACAGCAACATGTATTCTAAATGTGGAAGCAATTTAAGAAATGCAGAGATAAGCTGGGTGTGGTGGTGCACGCCTATAATCCCAGCACTTTGGGAGGCTGAGACAGGAGAATCAAGAGTTCAAAACCAGCCTCAGCAACAGCGAGGTGCTAAGCAACTCAATGAGACCCTGTCTCTACATAAAACACAAAACAATAGGACTTGGGATGTGGCTTAGTGGTCGAGTACCCCTGAGTTCAATCCCCAGTACCAAAAAAAAGAAGAGAAAAAAGAAATGACGAGATAATCTTAAAAAAAAAAAAAAGATTGAAAAGCTTGAAATGGCAGGAACAAGAGTGGGTCACCAAGATCACCACTAAGGGCAACTGAAACACATTCCATCCAGATCTTCTGAATATGGAAAGGGATGAATTACCCATTCAATGACTGATGGCAGGCAGTATCAGTCCATTCGCTTTCATCTCCCCTTTGGTGGAGGTACCCATGGAGGGACATGAATGCCATAAACTCATAGGCTTCTTACACATGCCTGATAGACAGCATCTTTTACATATGCAAAGAATGAGAAAGTCCAGGACAAAAGTGTCACTTTGCACTTACTCGAGGTGAGCCACTGTCAGTACAAAATGAGACAATTCACAGGAACTATGCTCGGCAGCCACGAGATATGGAGATACCGTCAGTGTTGAGGCCGAAGGTCCAGGAACCAGAGACATCTGCTATGTGGGCTCAAAGAAGCTACAGCCCGAAAGTGTAGATGGAGCCCCTGCAGAGGAGAAAGTCTGTTGGTTTAGCAGAATCTTATGGAGTCTTGGGGTTTGTAAATACCAGGTATCATTGAGAGATAGAGTAAGAAATGAGCTGAAAATAAAGTAATGATGATAGATTAATTTAAATGCTATATACAGACGTCATCCACCCCATACAAGAAAACCTTGCATCTGGCACTGCCCAGTACAGCTAATCACTGGCTGATCACCCATTATCCACAAACCCCAGTCTGACATAACGAACTCTAAGTCCTTATTAAATAGCCATCATTATATAGTTGAGTCTTCACTATATAAGAAAAGATAAATCAAATAAGTATAGACCTTGAAAGAAACAGAGATAATGCCAGGAGCAGAAGATGATCCCAAAAGCAAATCTTTATTAATGTTTCAGAGAGATCTGAAAACTTATTCATAAAACTTGTACCCAAAAAAGGAACACGGAATAAAGAAATGCTTCAGGAAGTTAGAAAATACAGCTATGCACTCAGAAAGTCTGCAGGAGGCTTAAAAAGATCTCCAAGAGCACAGAATGAACGGACAAAAGGACAAGCAGCATAAGACATATTTATTTCCTGGGACATGGGAGTCTCACTGTAGACGTTATAATATCTAACCTACAGTATTTTTTTAAACAAAGGCAAAAATTATGTTTCTAAATTTTACCAATATGCTGCCAGGCCTGGGTATTGTTTAGTTCACTATGAGGGACCAGCTGGTGGATCCTCATTTGAGACCTCAAGAAGAAAAGCCTCAAAGTCTTAATGGAAAAAACTCACCAAAAAGGTGGACATTTCCCATATGCAAATGGCCATTATGAAATCCAACTTCAAATAACACTTAAGAAATATAAATAAAAGGTGCTTAATGATATCCAAAAATGTACAAGCTTACCAGGAATTTTTAGCAAATGAGAATTTCTAAGTGAGATTTTCTTTTTCACTTTTCAAATAAACTGTTTTAAACAGTTTTGGCAAAGGAACACTAGACCAGTGACTGTCACTCTCTTCTCATAGGAGTGCAAACCGGTACAAATCATCTGGAAAAAAGCTCCCATAGTATGCATGAAATCCTTCAAACAACTCATGCTCTTTTCTTTCCCCAAATTTATCTATCCAAAGAAAGTTAAACTTACATCTCTCTGTACTTTGTAACAAAAATATTTATACAGACAAAGAAAGGAGAAAAAAGCCCAGACAAAAACATATGTAGAAAAATGTTTATTACTTTGACATAAACATGGGAAATAAGCTAGACATCTAACTAAGTAAAGCAATAGTTTAATTTATCATGATTCATCCTTTCAGGTGGCCATCCAGGAGGGTATTGTAAGAGATTATTTGATGACAGGGAAACTACTATTGATAACAACAACAAAAAAAAAAAACAGAATTGAAACTCATTTGCACAATAGAATACCATTCAAAATTGTATGATTTACTAGAGAGAGAGAGAGAGAGAATGATCCTGGGTCAGAGGGAATACTCCCAAATCTTAACAGTGAAAATTTCTGATTGGTTGTTCTATGGTGAATTTTTATTACCTTATGGACCTTTTAATTTTTTTTCCCAACCACTCACAATGAACATGTCACTTTTAAAATAAATAAATGTTTTATGATTCTATTGTTATTCTTATGTGTTTAATTCATATGAAATTTATTCAGAGTCTTGCTTTGAGATTTTAAAGGATCAGTGAATTAAATCACAGACCAAACCCATGAATCTGTTTCACCAGGTCTGTGCAGTCAGAGTAGAGGAGGAAGGCCAGGAATAAAGGCAGTCTTGGGAGCAGTGCTATTTCTGAACGTGTAGAACTGGATAGGCCTGAGGATGAGGGAGACAGGGAAACGGGAGTCCTGTTTCCCTCCCAAGCCTAGAGAAAAGGAACGTATCAAGAACAACTCAATGAGGCCTTCACTTCCTCCTCCCAGACTCAGACAGCTAAAGAGAACTTCAGTGGTGGTCTGCAAATTCTAATTGCTCCCCTGGTAAAAGCTCTCAAAGCTGGCTCAAACACAGAAAGAAGTATGCTTTCTTAGAATAATCCAGCAGGTCTCAATTTCATGCAATTTTATTTTTTAATAAGGCAGTTAAATCACGTTTTACATCTGGTAATAAATTAGTAGACTTTATGTGGCTGCAAGACTTTTCACAGAACTATCTTCTCCAGGCTCACGTATCATAGAGGTCAAGATCACAGACTTGGGATCAGTTCCAGATCCTAGCCGTGCGACCCCAGACAAGTTATTTCACCTCAGGCTTCTTGCTTCCTCATCTTAAAATTAAGAGAATAAAAGAACCTTCCTCTTTGGCTCTCTCATGAGGATTACTTGAGTTAAAACGCATCGGGTGCCTAGGAAAAGAATATGCTGTGTTTGAAAATGTTTGTTCTATTAAAATAAGCTAGAAACATTTCCTGGTTGGACCTCGCCTACCCATGTTTGCATCAGCAGACACTCTTTCTTCTCTGTTGTCTTCAGTCACCATTTTAAAAAAAAGGGGTTGTTTGTTCATTCAAGTAGGGGTAGATGAAAGGAAGAGAATAAAAAGCTCTAGTTAACATCCAGTTCATCCAGTTCACTATCTCAAGTCCCAAGAAAGAGAAGAAACGTGGTGCCTGTACAAAGCAGAGAAGAGCACCTGGAGAAGCAGTCAGTGGCTGAGCTTGGAAGAGACAGGGTTCCCCCCAAACTCAGAAAGGAACCATGTATAGGTAGGTGATGTCATGGGAAAAGAGCTTGCTTCTCGGGAGCATCCATAGTAATTGGGAGCCCTCTGATGCAGTGAAGGAGTGCATGGTCCCTGGCCTGCAGAGCTGAGGTTCAGGCCACAGGTGTGAGAAGGTGGCTGGAGAAACATACATAGCTGCCTGGTAATAATAACCAGGTGGAGCAAAAAGAGACAAAGAACCACTTATGGGCCATTGCCCTTGTCCCAGGTCCTCTCCCAGCTCATGAAGTGGGATCATACTTCCCATGTCAAAGATGAGGAAATTAAAGAGATCAGTTGTCCAGGGTCATGCAGACCTGGATTCGAATTCAAAGCCCTTGATGTTCTATCTGCCTCTGCGCTTCCCTGACCCCACATTATCAGGAACTCCTGGAGCTGGTGCACACGAAGTGGTCCAAGATGAAGCAAGGCTTGATCTGCCCACTGGGTTGTTTGCAAGTCTCCTGTGTCTGACTCAACTCCCTGTCTTGTCCTCCTGATTGGTGCTTGTAGAGGAGTCTACTTGTGCACGAAAATCTGTACATGCTATTAAGAATCAAGGAAACGGACAATGTGAGCAGGCTGGATGGAATCTAATACATTATTCCCCGTCTGTGTAGAAGTCCTGTTGGTTGCTGCATAGCGTACAGCCTTTGACACCAGAGAGCCTAGCGTTGACCCTCAGCTGCAGTTACTGACTGTGCAGTATAGAGTTGGTGAATTCTTCAAGCCTTATTCACTCTATGGCATAATTACTATCACTCCCATGTCACAGAATGCCTTTCAGATGGCTGAATAAGACAATGGTAAGAGATGCTTAGCTTGTTGCTTAATGAGTATCAGAGCCCTCCAGCTCCTCCCCAAATGCACATCCCAGTCTTCCTCCTACCAAGAGAAATATCCAGGAACCTAGACCCTGGAGGGCACCCCAGCCACCCCAGGATAGACTGTACTCCATGTCCAGACAGACATATCTAAACCAGGTGATCTTGCTAGACCTCCCTAAGCCCTCATGGAAATGCCTAATGATTATTTAAAATGTCACAAAGAGAACAATAATAGGACATGAGAACAAAGAACGTTAGTTTTTCTAACAGCTGGAAAAGAAAGCCAAATGAAGAAAAATATTCCACATGAAATTCTTGTAGTAAAAACTAGAAGCTATGTTGTCTTTAACTGGGGTCACCTAAGTAAGTTCAAACTGTGCTGGGGACACATATATCTTGTGATTGTTCAATGGCTTCAGCATGGACAGACAGTGTTAATCATTGTCTGATGATTGCGGTGGATTTGGCGAATGAGAAAAGAAAATTTCCCAGAGTTGAAAACAGAAACACTGTACAACCCTGGGAATTAAGGAAGAAAGACAGTCTTGGGTTGAATTCTTGTATGTTCCTGATGAAGTCGTGCGAGCACCTTCCAGCTGTGAGCGGCCACAGGTGTATGGGCCAAGCGTCTCACAGGGGAGCCTCGTGTGCTATTGTGGTAGAAGGAGCAGAAGCAAGAGAAGGCCAGTACTTCTCAACCAGGGCCAGTTTTGTTGCCCACGGGACACTTGACAATGTCTGGAGATACTTTTATTTGTCACAAGTGAAAAGAATGTGCTACTCATGTCTCAGGCATAGAGCTAAATAGCCTATAAGGCACAGAACAGTTCCCACCCTGTGAACCCCACAAGAATTTATCCAGTCTGTAACATCAATATGGCTCAGGTCAAGGGACCCTGAATAAAAACACATGGACAAATATAAGGTCATCACTGTGGGCAACGGACAAGATAGGACACTCAGAGCTAGCATCTGGCCCTGAATCTTGTGTCTTATTAATAGTACTTCCCTCTTCGAAGCCACATTTGAATCTGTGGCCTCCAGACTGTATTTGTTTCTTCTCTCTCCTGATACTGAAAATACGTCCTTTGTAAAGTCCTCACCATGCCAGACACATTTCCAAGTGCTCCACAATGTTGTCTAGTAACTCTCAGTTCCCATGATAATTCTTCTCTGGAGGTAGGACGACATGCTCCACTGTACACATCAGCTAACGAGGATCACAGTGCTTCCACACATGGCCCAACAATGAAGTGGCAAAGTCAGAATTCAAACTTGGGCCTGATACCAAAGCTTCAGCTTCTAACTGTTCAGCACGACTTCTAAATCAACATGTCTGCCCAGTCTGATCCCATGGGTGCCTAAAGATGCCTGACCTGTGTCTCCCTGTGAAATGGAGATCATCGTTGTTTCATAAGGTTTTCCTGAGTTCAAGGCAAGAATTTAACATAATACTCAGCAATATCACCATCTCATCTAGGTTCCTTGAGAGCTCAAGAAGAAAATCCCTGGGGAAATGACACCAGGAATTTCCAACAGCTGAACACAAGTTGGACTTGAGCTCCTCAGTCTTCCTTCTAATCTGAAGATTCTAGACTCCAGCCAAATTTCAGCCATTCTCTAGGGCTTTACTCCACTCCACCCCCTTCCCATGGTCCCCTGATGCTTTCCTTGCCTGTGGAATCCAAGGTGAACACCTTCTATGAAACCCTAGGGTGTTCTGTGTATTGACCTCCAGGTCATCTTCCTATCTTCCTTCCTTCCTTCCTTCCTTCCTTTCCTTCCTTCCTTCCTCCCTCCCTCTCTCCCTCCCTTCCTCCCTCCTGCTTTCCTTCCTTCCCTCCTACCTCCCTTCCTTTTCTTTCTTCCCTTCTTTCCTTTCTCTTTCCTTCTTCCTTCCTCCCCTCCCCTCCCCTCCTCTCCCCTTCCCTTCCCTATTGTAGAATTCAATTTGAAAGCATTCCTAAGTTTCCTGAAATATGAATTCTAGAATGTCAGAATTTTTGTCACTCAGAAAAGATTATACAATAGTTGGGAATGCCTCATAAGTACGTATTGGAGGAGCTTGCTCAATAGATAAAGAGCAGAGGTAGCAAAGCTGCATTATATACTAAGTGACCCTGTGCACTCGATTTCATTTGGTCCCTGTGATAACCTGTGAGGTTTCCAAGACAATGCCGTCTGTCCCTCCCAAGTCTCCCCTCCAACCCCTGTGCATTATTCTGAGGTTCCTTCAGTGGGTTTGTCTTCCCTCCTCCCACAGCACAGATATGGGATCACATTTTTAGCACTCATGCAGATCAGCTCAATCAATGGTTTTCAAAGTTTGATTTTTATTTAAAAGATCCCTTCCTGAGACAAAATTTTATACAGCACCTTCAAATAATAAACCAGATAGAAGCAGAGCTGCCGTGGTAGAAGGGTAGCAGGGGTCTGCAGCGCTGAGAAGAAGAGTTTGGTGCCTGTGTTCATCCATCGTAGTGGCTTCCGTGACCACTATTGCTCTAGGTCCATCTTGCTCCTGCTGGGCACTGGGCATCTGTAAACATTCCAGCACAACAGTACCTGGCAGAAAGACTCCTTTCAACAGATTCTCTGCCAACCACACATTTGACCACACAAATCTACTCTCAAGGTCCCAAACTTAGTGTCCAACTTTCATAGATGGAACTTAGTCATCATGCACCATAGATAGCTTACCCTCCCCCAGGGGCAGCCTTGGAGGAGGCAGGCGCCTACCTGGCCTGTTCATCTGCTTCACTCCACAACTCTCTTCCCTCATTTTCCATCTGCATTGCCTTCTGGAGGGAGCCTCATGTTCTTTCTTGCATATAGCCATTCCCCGGTCCACCAACCCTTGGATAACCTCCTCCTCTTGGAAAAGCCAAACTCCATAACATTTATAAGCACAAGCTTTCAGACAAAAAGTCCTGTTAAATCTCCCCATCAACTTTTCCAGATATGATGGGAATGCTCAGGAGTAAGAAGAGAAACATTATTCCCTTCTCACCTTCTCTGAGCACAGGAAAACAAGGATAAGGCCCTTATCTCTTCATTCCATCATTGTTTCAGTGATTAACCACAAAAAGTCCAATTTTCTTGAGACATTCTTGGTTTTTTTTTTTTTTTGAAATCTTAGTGGTTTCTCTATCATTCTCCCAGACTCTGCATTTTCAAGCCATCCACCAAGAAAACCAGACAGAACGTATAGCACACACAAAGGCAACTGCATCCCATCCATTCTCCCCAAAGTGCACAATCAGGTCACGTGGAGGGAGATTAATGGGATTTTGAGCTTGGAAATGTGCTTCTTTATGATTATTAACGAGGGCAGCTTGGAAGTGAAAGGACTTTGCAAACACAGAGGTTTAACAAATGTATTTTCTACCTTGTTTATGAGACACAAACATATATAATTCAGTTCAAGGGTTGAGATTTTCTGTTATTGTGTGCCAGGGATTATTTATCACAATTGCAAATAATTTCCCAGGACAAATTATTCTCATCTTATCATCCAAATAGACTTCCCTTCCACATCAGTCATGTCATGCTGAAATCTAAGGCCATAAAGTTGAAACCATAAAATAAGTCTTCCCTTGGATGGCAGCATATGGCGTGTGTTGCTTAGGGTTTTTAATGCATGATTAAATTTACCACTGTCAGAGACTGGCCTCCCAACTTTTTCTTAGTGGGTGCTGCTGGTGTCTGAAGCTGATAGGAAATCATGCACTCGATAAAATATGAGATTGCAAGACAGAGACAAAGCCAAAATAAGCAGCGATCTACCAGAGTAGAACCCACTTTCAGCAGCCAATGCCTCCATGTCTATCATGCTGATTGAAGCCATTCAGAGGTAAAATACATAAGCTCTGGGATATGAGACTTAAGGACAAATGCGAAGGCATCCTACTCAAAATATGACATGGATGTTCACATACGTGCACCAGGCTGTTCTAAATACGTTGAAAACCTAACAGGTTGGAATATTTGTGAGAAAAGAATATGAACTCTGATTCGTGAAAGGCATGGGCTCATTTTTCTCTATTGCATAGGGAACTTTTTATTAATATCCATGAAAAACCAAAAGATAAAGAAGAAAATCAAAATATGGATTTTTGTGCTTTTATTGGGAAAATAAAACCAGATTTCAGGAAACCTCAATTTTCAAAAAAAAAAATATTGGTCTTCAACAAAGCCAACACACACACACACACAAAATGGGTCCAAATCAAGTCCCATGACACGAAGCAATGTTAAAAAATAGTGAGAAAACCAAACAATACTAAAGCAAATAAAAATCATCATGGTTCCTGAAAAGAGGGAGTCAATAGAATGCTATGCATTTATATTGAATAAGGATTCTATTTGGATGTGATGTGTCAAATATTTTGAGGTGCACGTCTGTTGTTTTGCAAAGAAAAGTGTTGCATGTTCATTTTTTGTTCAATGGAACGTATTTTTATGATCTCTCCAACTTGTTTTTCTGTTCCTTATCCACAAACAAGCTTTGGTTGCTGGGATGCAATGTCGGATTCCACCAGGGACATCACCCCAAGCCCTAGTACACAAGCACCATATTCATGGTCAGAGAGGTAAAATGACTTTCTAAAGGTCACCCCGCAGGGGATTAAAGTAGAAACCATAGGTCTGGAAGTTAAGAGAGCTTGGGTTCTAGCCCTGGAACTGAGAAGCTCAAGCTCTGCCCCTTAAAATAACGTATTACATTCTGCCTTGAGAAGCGAGCTTCTCATCTCTCCTTGTCCCTTTATGTGACTTCTGAACTCAAAGAATCCTGTAGCCAGTTTTCCTGTGAACTCAGAACACTCCTGCATTACTTACATCTGGAACCTTTCCCTTCCCCTCCACCACCAAGCCCCTTGGGTCTTGAAAGAGCCCTGCTAAGTCTCTGCTCCCCCATTCAGCGCTCAGTGATGAGGTGTGAGCCAGGCTCTGCCTTCCCATTGCAAGGATTAGCACGTGGGGTGCTGAACCCAAGGCCACAAACAGAATCAGTTCATCTGGAGCCTGACTGGCTGTGCAAGAGACTTTCCAGCTGCTTAACATCTGCTGGCCTGTGTCCTCTTCAGCATAAGCTCTCAATGTCATGGCCTGTCTCTGGGGCTCATTTGGATCTCCCTACATAGCTATCAGCAGCTGATGTGGGCCCTCCATCATAAATATCCCTCTACTCCAGCTAGAAGTGGGGGACAGTGTTGCAGTGGGCTTTGGGGTGTATGCAAAAGCCTCTCCATTCCAAGATGACCCCCTCAGCAATTACCTAAGGTTTCTGTCATTCACCCTACACCTCATGGGCCACTGGGAGATGTGCACATTTAAAGTATCTTGCTACCTCCCGAAGATGTTGTGATCTAGTAGAAAGAGTCCTAGACAAAGAATACTTGGGTTTCAATCTCAGCTACAGCATGTGCTCTGGATGAAAGTTTTTCAATAAAGCATTTACTCTTCAAGTAATTAAATGCTTCTCTGAGATGGAATTTAAAATATTTGCCCCGTCAAACCTCAGAGTTGAGGGAGAAATGGTCTTGAATCGTAGATGGAGAAACAGTTCCTAAACTTTTCGTGGAGGTAAAATACAATGTGCCATTCAGAAGCACATAGTCTGATGGATATTCCCACATTTAAGGTACCCATGCAACCAGCATCCGGGTCCACAAACACAACATGATCCAGAGGCTCCCTCTGCCCACTTCCAGTCCCTTCCTCCACCACCCTGATTCTAACACCAAAGCTATGTGCACCTGCTTCTTCACAGGAATGAGTTCATGCAATGTGTACATGTTCCATGTGCTGTCTCTTTCACTCAACCTGTGTGCTAGATTCAACCAAGTTGTAGTGAGTAGCGCTAATTGTTTGTTCTCCTTGCTATAGAAAATCCCATTACATGAACAACTTCAGTTTTTTACTCCATTCTGCTATTGATGGGAATGTACAGATAGTGCTAAGTAATTCAAGAACTCTTCAGAAACACACAAATGCAAGATATTATTACCATTACTATAAGCCATGCCTAGCAGACCTGGAGGACTTGGGAGGAAAATATCAAGCAGGGAAATTTTAGGGAGATGACCTAGGATCAGATGTTCCCTGAGAATATATACATATAAAATGAAAATATATAATTTCATATATCAAATGAAAGGACCTTCACATAGATGAGATGCTGCCAAACGTGTTAGAATTTAGCCATTTATTTTGGCAAAATTCGGATTTCCAAAATATGCCAAATGCCACGCAATATCTCAAGGAATTTTAACAAACACCCTAGGAGGTAGGAAGCATAAATATTCTTATCTTCCAGTGGACAGGCAAAAACTAAAGCCCAGGGAAGTGTGCATCAATCAGCTGATAGCAGTGGTTGAGCTAAGACTAGGGCAAATCCAATATTTATTGAGCTTATGCTGAATACTCTCCAAGGCGTTGGAGACGAACACCCAAAGACAGAAGCGCTTGTGCCAGTGACAGTGTAGCTGAAGTGAGGACTGCTGATCAGAACGACCCACCGTGCTTAAAGAGAGGCACGTGGTATGTCTAGAGCAAAATGTGCCCTAAAGAGAAGGGTAAGGAAGAGTGGAGCTGAGGTCTGAGGAATGCATGCCTGTTTTAGCCAAGCAGAGAGAGAAAGAGGAGTATCCCAGGTGAAAGCGGCAGCATGTACAGAATGCCCTGCCTGCAGAAGGGGCGTGGCAGGTGGGAGATGCTGAATCCACCCAGAAGCCACAGAAAGCAGATTTGTCTTCAGACCAGGAGTGGAAAGTTACTTATGGTTCCCCCAGTAGCCAGAAGTATTCTCAAAACTCCATGAAGTTCAACAAAGAAAAGTGATTCACGTGCACTAGTTGTATACCAGCTTTCTGAAGTGTACTGAAGTGTGCACAACTATATTTTTTAAAATAAAATTCTACTGTGCGTATGCTTGATGGATCTTGCTTACAGGATGAACTAGAGAATCCATCTCTCACTTGGCAAAGCTATCCATCGCTCTGCAAAAGAAATGGGCAGGTGGGTTCTCTGTCTGCTGGGTTTCCACGCGGGTCTCAGGGAAGAGGGCACTTGTCTCCCTGTGCATAGTGAACTTATGGGGCACACAAGGAGGTGCTGGATGAAGGAGTTGAAGAGAAGGTTCCTCTCCCCAGGCCCACCCATCCTACGCTCGTGACTGCTCTCCAGTGGCCACCTACATCTCAACATCACCTTGGAGACCCTGACATGAGCTTCTGGTTTTTCAGCAGGATTTGAGGTTTTGTTGGCTGCCAGAAAACATTAAATTTGAGAAGCATCTTCTTACATGGAGGTCCCCAGAAAAAAGGGTGGGGGGCATTGCTTGGATTACACACGGTTCACTGCCATGATATGAAAGTTCTCATTTGATTGTTATATGACTGGTACATATTACAGAGGCCAGAAAATGGCTGCTACATATTACAGGGGCCTTTCTCCAAGAACATGAAAAAAAAAATACCACTTATGTTTCCTATCAAAAGGAGAAGAAAAATAAGGCTCTACAATTTCTCACATTAGAGCTGGTGTCGTATACTTCTCTTCTGCAGCGTTTGGCAACCGTGGTGTATTTGCCTTTTTATTAGTTACATTCTGAAGCCCAGCAAAAACTTGGCTTCTCAATGTGTTTTGAATTAGATTCATGAAAGCTATAAAAAAATAACTGGCCAGAATTAAGCTAATAAAGTCCTAAAAGACTAAAGACTGTTGTTGCGAGGGTCAAGCGCTTTTTTTTTTTTGGTCTTGAGAATTCTGTTACCTGGATTGAACACATATTTTCACAGGATCATAGATCCTTAGGAACAGAGGGAAGATTAGAGACCTACCTGCATCAACATCCCTTCAGACATTCTAACCCCGTCTATATGGCTGTAATTCAGTGGTTTTGACCAGACACCCCCAGGTGCTTGTGGCTCATCAACCTCACTTTAAATACCAGCTTCTTTGCCCAATGCATTATCATTGAGGCATATTTTTCTGATTTTCACAATGACTATCATATGCCTTGCTAGAAACCAAAGATGCAATGGCCTTGGCATTTATTTCTCTTTCTAGTAGCCCTATTTCAAAACATGGAAGGCAAAATCAATTGAAGATGACAGATTCTGTGCCCTCTCAGGGGCCATTGCTTCCTTTTCTGAGTTTATTCTCAATAATGTATTTACAAATTTCTGTATTAAGACAGTCAGTTGAATTGAAATTGTTATTTAAATAGAGGCTGAAAATCCTCACATTTTAGAGCCTCAGTGTGGAAAGTCAGGTTTGTAATGGAAAAAAGTAAAGGAAGAAGAGGAAGCAAAGTTAAATACCCCCTCAAATTTTCCTGGAAGAAAGAGGTAGGAAATAAAGATGATATTTTTTTTTAATATTTGCATATTGGGAGCTAAAAACTGTCTTAATTTCTAGTGGAAGAGAGAGTTTATAAATGGATCTCTCAAATCCAGTGTAAGCTTAGGCCATGAATCCAAATCCAACTAGCCAAAAATTTTCAGTATTTGACCTTTGTCAAAAAGTAGACAGGAAAATGATAAGAAGATTGTCTTATCATTTAAAGATATTTTGAAGCTACATTCATCCTACACACCCTTGAGGCAGGAGAGAAAGTCAACATTTTCCAAAGCAATGAGAATGATCAACTATGCTTCTTCTGGAACAAGGTAAGACAGAGATGACAGGCGGGCAGACAGACAAGTAAGTATGTGGTTATACAGCTAGACAGTCAGATGTGGAAGTTTTCAACTAAAGGATTCAAGTAAGTTTGTTAGGAAAAAATAAGACATTTTTTCAGTTCTTTGTTCTATTGAAAATAGGTTCTAAATGTTTAAGCCTGTTTTTCTATCCTGGTAAGGAATAAAAATAAATGTCATCAGTATAGAATGTTATCCACAGGCTCCTTTGGATTTCTTGACGTTTTAGAGGAATAGCAATTAGTCATTTACAGAAATACATAAAGACAGTGCTGGGATGTTTGGGGGTGAAGAGCTCTACATTAATGCTGTCTTAGAATGAAGAAAAGCTGCCAACATAAAGCTGCTACGGCGAAGCTATTGTGCAGGGTTGAGGTGACGGCTTAGTCACCCTACCTTGATTCCTACAGCCTATGCAACCTCATGAAAAGGGACAAGGCTCTGTCTAGCCTGTGACCCAAGCATGACCCATTAAGGAGACAGGGTCACATGAATGCTCAGTTCAGACAGACGCTGCTCTGAATCATACACAGGAGGAAACTGCCAGTGCTTGAAACTACTGCGCACCGAGAGGTATTCATACTTTGTTTTGTTTGAGCCGACAATAACATTCTTTCCTGCAGGAAAGCTGTTTCCCCCAGGAAGTTGTTTAACCTTTCTGGGCCTCTGTTTCAGAAAGTAATTGGAGAAACCAGGATTGGAGCCTAGCTTTACCTGATCTACAACAAAGATCAACTTCCTATTTGACCCAGAGAAGGACAGTTTCTGGAAATGAATTTGAGTTCTGTCCTCAGGATCCAGCCTTGACTTCCTCCAGGGCTCGACTCATGAGAGTCTATAATTAGAAGAGCAATTAGAGTCTCTACCCAAACTTCACTCCAAGAGCTATGTCCTCCACATCCGCCTGCCCAGCTCTAGAACGGGCGTCTGTCGCCCTCCTTCCCAGGACCTGGAATCCACATCTCTCTGGCCTACTGCTCTCCAAGGTCACACCCACACATCTGCTGTCTCTCCATGTCAGCAGTGAGTTGTCTGGACCCACTGTCTCTCCCCACCCTCTGGGGTGCTCCAAATTTCACACCCCAATTCCTTTCACTGTCAGTGGTATGTAAACCACATCCTATCTGAGAAGGGCCACCCCCGCCATTTGGCAGTGTGTTTGCACTCTGCCTTTCAGAGTCTGCAACACCTCCAAAGGACAGGAACATAAGCTTTCAATTTTTCAGTAGCATGCTGGAACTTTAGAATCAGATCCATTAATGAAATCAATGCACCTTAATCTTTCCTACTTCAAACTTCCCTCTGATCCTCCCTGTGCCTGGTGGACTTCCCAAATCTTCCCTCAAAGACCTTTTTCTTTTAGACCTTGTCTAGATATTAAAACCCCCTTCTGGTAAGGGAATTAACAAGCTAAGTGTCACATGGAGATAGTATAACTGGTAGTTCTTTCTTGCTATACCTTAATTTACATATTGACTGGGGGAAAGACTGGCATGGGTAGAATGTCTGCTCTTGGCAAATAATAGGCATCTGTAAGAGGATAAAACAGGTGCTGAGATGAAAGTCCTTCTGCTGAGATGCCCACTTGTCTGTTCAGAGAACTACTTCCTATGACTTCTCACAAGTGGGTCATCCCCCATCAGAATCTGCAGAGCCCTTAAACTTGGCTGTGATATTATAGGCTTGTATTTTTGCCTCCAATCACTCATCCCAAAGGTGGTACCTGAGTGTCCTTGTGACCTGTGTTCGTGCCACATCATTCCAGAAGGATGTGATGCATCTCACAAGTGCAAACACAATTTCTAAAGACTAAAAAGAAACTGCCAAAGCCCAATGCCTGTCAGGAACATGGAATCTTCATTTCAGTGTCAGCCTAATGTATTTAAGACACGTGCTCTTTCAAGGAGCCACATTTACATTTTCAAGATTCTGGGAGTCAGAGAATGCCTTGGTTTAGGACAGAAATCTGACACGCATGTAACTAAACTAAATAAAGAAATTAGAGGGAAATAATTGTGGAAGAGATTTGGAAGCTGGGAAAAGAAAAAAAAACAGAAAGGAAGTTTTGGAAAAGCCAGACAGATGCTGCAAAGAACATTCGGGTCTTTTATCCTCAATTATTCAGCCTGTAAATACTTAGAATCCCTGCCATGTTGAGGAGCCACGCTGGACCTTAGGATTGTGAATAAAAAAGACATTTTTATCCTCTCCAGAACTCATAGTGCAATAGGTCACATGGATAAGTATGTCAATGACAGTGCAGTGTGGATCAGTGGCAGGGTATGTATTGGCTCAGGAGGCACTGGGGACAGGATGGCATGGAATAGCTTGGGTAGGGGGCGCAAGGGAAGAGCAGCAAAGTCCTCAAGGGAGCCTTGGATAATAAATAGGAGCTGTTCAGGGAAGGCAAGAGAACAGCAAAGGGAAGTAACAGATTCTGCAAAGCATAATAGCACGAAAAGCAGAGTCTGTTTAGAAAATTGCAAGTAGATTAGTGGCCTTTTAAATTTTTTACAGACTAATTTATAGAGCACTTCTAGGTTCCCAGCAAAACTGAACAAAACAAAGTAGAGATTTCCCATATTGCCCTATCCTCACACACACACACACACACCACCAACAGTCTCCACCAGAGTGATCCATCTGCTGTAATGGATGCACTAGAGCATCAGGGTCCACTCTTGGTGTTGTCCACTCTGTGGGTTTGGACTAATGGATAGAAACCTGTGTCTACTGCTGCAGTATCATACAGAAGTTTTACTGACCAGAACGTTTTCTGTGCTCCATGGAGTTATCCCTCCTTCCCCTGACACCTGCAAATTCCCCATCTTACTATTTTCACCATTTTACTTTTTCTAGAATGTCATACAGTTGGGATGATGCAGTACGCAGCCTTTTCAGGTTGGCTTCTTTCACTTAGTAATATGCATTTAACGTTCTCATCTCTTCGTGGCTCCATCACTGATCTCCCTCTAGCACAAATGGCATTTCAACATCTAGACGTATGACTGTTTAATTGTTCACCTACTAACGGGCATCTTGGTTGCTTCCTAGTTTTCTCAGTTATGAATGAAACTCCTATTAAGCCTCCGTGGGCAGGTGTTTGTGTAGACACAAGTTTTCAACTCAATTGGGTAAATACCAAGGAGAGAGAGAGCTGGATTCTATGGAAAGGTTATGTTTAATTTTATAAGGAACTGCCAGACTGTCTTCCAAAGTGGCCATAACATTTCACATTCCTACCAGAGTCACTAGCCATTTATTTATTTGTTTAATCCCAAAATAGTCACTCAGCATCTGTGACAGGGCCAGCCTAGGAAATACAGCAGTGAGCAGGAAAGAAGTATCCTAATAGACACTATGGAGAAAAATAGGACAGATGGACTTCTTTGAAGAACTCTGCATTGGTTTCCAAGTGGACTGCAAGTGTCCACATTGCTTGTCCCCAAGTGGTCTTTTGATATGAAAGACTTAGTCACAGTTGCTTCAAACTGCCTCAGCCTCCTGAGCCACTGGACTTACAGGCGTGTGCCACCACACCCGGCTACTTTCAAACACTTTTAACCACTGAAATCCTTCCTCAGATAAAATCTCAGGGAAAATCCCAATGTGTAAATCACATCCAGTTGCTAGGCTGCCTATATTCCTTGTCTCTCGGCCCCTTTCCCGTTTTTGAAGTCAGCAGCACAGCACAGTTGCCTCCCCTCCCCCACTCTCCACTGCACCCCCTTCTCCCACTCGGACTCGCCCACTGGCTCCTATAAGGAGTTGCATGAACACACCAGGGCACCTCTGTAATCCAGTCTAACCTCCCAACTCAAAATCCTCAACTTAATCACGAAGTCCATCAGCAAAGTCCTCTTTGCCATGTAAAGTCACCCGTTTGCAGGTCCCAGGGATTGGTTGTGGACATCTTCTGGGAGCCATTTTTATTGGTGGAGGTCTCTCTGGTTGCAGTACAGATGGAACGCAGAGATACTAACTCTAGCAGCCTCCTAATGCTCAAAGGGCAAATTCTTAAAGTAACTAATCTGAGACTTTCTTCAAACCATGGAGGAGGCCCAGAAGTCAGAAGTAATTTCTTTTAGGACCCTTAAGAAGTTTACAGAAGATGTATGCCTTGAATTGACTCCTGCTCCTATGATTTTTCTTCCCTCACCCCACTACGTTCAAAGACTTTGCTGTGAACAATACCAACAGCCAGAAAAAGAAGCATAGTTTGATACAGTACAAGTCAAGGTCAAAATTGCCATATGGCTTTACAAAGTGAGGACAAAGATGAGGTTTCTTTGGGCTCTGGAACGCTGACATCCTGTTACGAGTTGGAAGGCCTTCCACTCTGGAAATATCTCTGTGGAGAAACTCCCCGTTACTCAACAGCTAACCACTCACTATAAAGCAGAAGTTTGATCTGCCCCAAGCAGAACTCAAGACCCCTGGCAGGGTCCTCAGAGACCAGAAGGCTTGTCCATGGTCAGATGCACGGCAGAGACGGGCCCCAAACCACTTGGTTGGCCTAGTGAGCAACCCATCTGTTCCCACAACACCCGCCTCTTATTTCATGTCATTGACCACTTTTTTCCTTAGTCTCAAGTTAAAGACTTTGCAAAAGACTAGACTCTCTGACATTTGGAAGATCTGGTGTTTATTAAATTGGGAGATTTAAACTGACTGTGATTTGTTCTTGATTTAGAGCAGTGACAGACAAATCCTGGAGAGAGAGAGAGAGGAAAAAAAGAAAAGAACATGAATGTGTTGCCTTTATATGACACCCAGGATCCAGGCACATTTGGGGGAATCACAGTTTTAAAATCTAGGCAGCCTGCAAGTTGGAAGAAAAGGAAAAGAAATGCATATAAATAATAATAAACTGTATCATGAACAAGAAGGCCACTGGCCAAAGCACAGGGTCCCTGCCCTCTTGATACCACCTCATCTGTGGGTTCACTTTTGGAGACCCCTGATATGCTAAAATGGTTTTCCAGAACCAGTGAACAGGTCGTTTTGGTCTGCTCACCTCTGAAAAGAGCCTGAGGGAGACAGAAGGATAGGCCGCTCCCCGCTTCTTGTCTTGGTTGGCCATGTGATCAGAGTCCTTTGATCTTAGCAATACTAAAATTGTATTATTGGACACCCACTATGTGCCAGGCACCACTAAGTTGTTTAAAAAAACCCCTTCTAATCTTCATGACAACATGCAAGTTGTGAAACGTATTCTACAGATTGCGACAAGTACACCTCATGAATAGTAATTACCTAGGGCCCCTTCGACGTGGAACAGGTGGGATTTTAACAAGGTCTGTCTTCCCAATCCCTGTTCTTTCCACCACGTCATGATGCTTGCTCTGTCTTAGTCCCCAGGCTAAGTGCTAGGTGTAAAATAGGAACTTAAACCCTGCCCACCATGAGAGCTATCTTGCTCAGTTAGTGAACTAATTCGCTCACTCACTCATCTCTTGACTTGATTGATACTCAATGAGATCATCAAGAAGTTCTCTGTCTTCAGGGATCATCCCTTTATTAGGGAGGAGGAGGATCAGATAGTCAATGAATGAACAAATAAGTTAAATGGTTCCAAATGCCTTTAAGTGTTAGGAAGGACACAGCTCAGTTACCACACTCAAGAACAGCAACTCACGTTGTCTCACAAGGGAATGTGTCATTTTGTAAGGTAGTGAACCTCACGTCCCTGGAAGTATCTAATCAAAAGGAGAGTCACCAGCAGATGATCCTGCCACTATAAGAAGCCACTAAAGGTTGAAGGCAGAAGACATTTATCATCTTGATTGCTTGTGATGTTCGTTCCAACCACAGGCAGCGTGCCACAGTCCCTGAAAATATAGGAGAGGCTCTGGAAGGAAGAAGGATTGGGGTGACTGATTAGTATTCTTGAACACTGGGCCCAAGCCAGCAAAGTATCCAGCTGCATGTTATGCAGGAGAAAGAATGGAAGAAAACGCATTCAAATGAGTAGTGATGGGGAGGAGCTGGAGGGGATACCAAAGTCACCCAAAGAAATGGCAGGGGAGACAGAAATCTGCAGGTTCAGGCCCAGTTCAGGCTTGATGGAGATCGTTATCATAGCCTAATCATTCAGCTCTGCTGAGTCCAGCCACAGAGGAGCCCTGGCATCTGACTTTGCTGCATACACCTTGGGTTCCAACACCCCTTCTGAACAGACGGGAGGAGAAACGTCCGGTCTGGGCTGGAAACTGTATAGGCACTTAAGTAGCACTCCATCTTAAAAGGGGGACTGTTTTCCTTTTGTCAAACTAGTTAATTTGTCCCAAATGTTGAAAACCTCCCTTCTCTTGAAAGATCAGCCGTCTACAGATACAGTGTTCAAACAGCCAGACCAGAGCAGAGCTAAACCAAACACCCCGTCGGTCTCAAGTCTGTCTGTGGGTCCAACTGGCAAGTTCACGTTGAGAAGAATGGTTTTTGCTTGCAGGCCTGAAAAGCAATTCAGAGCTGGGTCCGAAATGGCAGCCTGCTGTGCAGGTAGGTCCTGAAAGACCAGGAGACAGAGTGCGGGCAACTTGGAAGAGATACTTCAGGAGCAGAAGCCCCACGCCAGTACACTTTCATTGTCTTTCAGGGTCTAGTTTAACTAGATCCATTCAAATCTCTGTAGTTATAACCTATAGAACATCAGATGTGAGCTGTAATCTGGTCCTAGGTCTTTGAATGGTCCTGGTCTCTGAATCAGCTCAGACAGCTTTAGTATCCCTTCCCAATAACAATGCCCTCAATTTGTGGCTTCTGACCTGATGTTATGTATTATCAGATTTTTACCCATTTCTACAAAAAGGAGGAGTGTGTTTTTCAAATTTGGGGAGCCTGACAATACTCCAGGATTTCTTAAACTAAGCATGCAAGTTTGTTCACAGGCACACACAACACAGAACCAAAATCTTGCTACACTTTTGATAAGCACTTTCTCATGTAATCCTCACAAACACCTAGTAGAGTAGGACCCGAGAATATTACCTGCCTGTTTTACAGCTAATGAAACAGACTTCAGGGGGTTACACAGGTTGCCCAAGTTCAGGTAAATGGTAGAACCAGGATTTGAACCAGTTCCATCTCCCTCAGAAATACAGCAGTTCTCAACCAGGATCAATTCTTCTCCTGGGAGACAGTTGGCAATGCCCCACATCATCTTTGGTTGTCACGACCAGGGGGTAGGTGATACTGGCATTGAGTACACAAAGACTGGGGATACCACTAAGCTTTCATCCATGCACAGGTCAGGCCCCACCAGTGAAGAATTATGGGCCCCTCAATGTCTATAATGCTGAGGCTTAGAAACCTGCTTTAGAGTCGGTGCTGTTAACGATGCCACTCCTCCTGGAGATGTTTTTGTTTTTATATCAATCCCCTCCTTTCAGCACAGAAGCCTCCAGGGCCTATTTCAGTCCCATGGTACTATGCATGGTTATGTAAAGTCCCATCAAAACTTCCTGCCACCAGATGAGAAACACACATGCCACAATCATGATGTCCTGCTACAGACTTCTGCCTCCGATGTTGAGTGCCTCGTGTCTGAGGGAGAGCGGGCTCTTGTCCTCAGCATCTCTGATAATGCACACAGCAGCCTGGGAAGCCAGAACTCCCCACTTAACAGCGGAGGCTTTGATTTGCTCAAGACAAACGAGCTAGAAATCGCAGAACTGAAGTTAGATGAGACCCCCATTGCAAGTCAATCCTACAGCCCAGATTCTTAAACTTTAACAAGAATTTGTCTGTTGCAGGGCTTGTTTTGAAATCACTGATCCCACTCCCAGGTATCTGTTTCAGGGTGTATGAACTAGCATCCAAGAACTGGCATTTTTAAAAAAATTTTTTTAGTTGTAGATGAACACAAATATCTTTATTTTTTTTATTTTTATGTGATGCTGAGGATCAAACCCAGTACCTCCAGCATGAGAGGCAAGTGGTCTACCACTGAGCTACAATCTCAGCCCAAGAACTGGCATTTTTGATAAGCTCCTCATGGGGTTTTGATACAGAGGGTCACTGCTTGTACTACATAAGGCTGGGTGTGAATCTGTGGGATGGCAAAAATATTGTTCATTAAGTTAAATTAATTAATGAGAGATAAATGTACATGTGCAGATATTCATGGAAGGAAAGCAGGTGGCTTCTGGGGTCTCTAAAGAGTAAAAACAGAAGTGCGGAATAAAGAGCAGCGTGAGATGCGAGTTCCAATCCTAACCCTTGCCACTTCAGCCTGGTGACCTTGAACATTGTCCTTAACCTCTCAAGACCGCATCCTTTCATTGTTTGCTACTCATTCGTGAAGCAGAACTGAAATGATCTGCTTTCTAGAATAGTATTAGTATTAGACATTTATGTATGGGATGTACTTACTGGGGAGATGTACTCGCCCCTATTATTGGTCAGCGTTTGGATTGAGTCTGCTACCCAGCCCTGGAAAGCAGCAGCCCAAGCACCACGGGGTTCCCCCTGTGCAGCTGGAAGCGCATCCCTAGCACAGCAGCCCAGGAGATGCACGCCACCCCCACACACATTCCCCCTGATCACTGAACCAGAAGCTGTAGCATTGCCAAAGCATCTGAAGTATTTTTAAATTTACAAACATGCCTAGAGCAAGAGCCTCTCTCCCCAGCTCCGGCGAGAGCATGCCTGCAACCCCTCCTTCCTCTGTTTCTTTTCACGTGATTGGGCCGTGAGCACACATCCATGAATGAACTGAAAACAGGTGTCAAAAAGTAGCCCTATGGCCACAGCTAGGTTTTCCTTCGTAATTGTGCAATCATTTCTGCCTGCAAATCCTACTGATGTCAGATGGATGCAGCTCTATCCAGTGGTGGGCGGGTCTTCCGATTCCCATCACAGCTTTGCCCTGGTCAGGCAGGGGTGTTGTGGAATGCAGGGCAAGCAAGACTGGGTTCCCAGTGCAGGGTGGTAAGGACTGGCAAGATGGATGGCTACATTTATTCCAGCACATGTTCATGGAGTTCTGACTCTGTGACAGGCATGCGTTGAGTGTGTGGAATGTAATGGGGACTATGAAGACGCAGCCCTGTCCTCAAGCTTCTTAGAGTCTGCTGCAGTGTCAAAATCACAAAGAAAAACGGGGACATTCCACAGGGTATCCAATATTCCTTAAGACTGTCCAGGTTATAAAAAAATGAGACTGAGACCTGTCACAGACCCAAGGAGATGGCAGACTCAATGCAATATGGCACCCTGGAGTGGATCCTGGAATGGAAAGAGGACATTAACAGGAAAACGGAAAACGGGTGAAATCCAAGTCTGGAATTTAGTTGACAGGAATGTCCCAATGCCAGTTTCTTTGTTTTGTCAAATATACCACAGTGGGTGTGTAAGATTGCAGGAACTAGTGGACTGTTAATAAGGGGTAGGGAGTATGAAATAGAAGGGAATTCTAGCATCTTCACAACTTTTCTGTAAGTCTAAAACTAGGATAATAAAAAGTTTATTTTTAAAGAAACCACTGGGAAAGTTCTGGTAAAAATGCAGATCTCTTGGTCCTTATCCCAAAATATTCTGTTTCAATAAGTCTTTTTTTTTCCTTACGTTGAAAGCAAGGAAACCTGGCCGTGGTGGCTGCCCTTTCAGGACCCCCATGCTCATTTTCCCTTCCATTAGATGAGACTCCACAGGTTCTCATGACAAGAGAGATCATGGGCTCATTTGGTATTTCCCTGTTTAAATTTAATTTAGCCAGAAAATAAATGGAGGTTTTAGACTGGAGTGGACAAATCTTCAGGGAATAATTTTTCTGTCCCTTTGTGACTCCAAATTCAGAATGCCAGGGAAAGAATGGCACATGTCACCTGGTTACACCTTGGGAGGAGAAAAAGTACCTTGGATGCTGTCCCATGGAAGCTAAATGCAAATCAGCTGAGGAAATTCCCCCCGGGGAAGTGAGGATACTGTTTCTGTAAAAAACAGAAATAAATGTTTTACAGCACCAAAAATAGGTGTCCACACCTGCTGTGAAACTGAGTAACCCTCCCCCACCCTCCAGGTGACTCTGCCAGGAGAAGTCAAAGAACCTCCCCTTGAGAATTGCTGGTCCAGCAGGGTAGAAGGACACCAGTCACCATATAAAGCAGATGCTATTTGTCTTTCCAAAAAAAAAAAAAGAATGAAAGCAGAAAATGTACTAGGAGCCCAAAGAGGGAGAGACCTGATTTGACCACAGAGAGAAGGAAGGCTCTGTGGAAAAGTGGCAGGGAGCCGGGTCCTGAAACAGGGGTCGGATTTCAAGGGTGGAGAGGGCAGGCTGAGTAGTTGCATATTACATTTTCCCTTTGGAAAAAAAAATCTGAGCAGCAGAAGAGGATATGTTATGGCCCAGTGTGGGGCACATGGGGAGATATGTCAGAAACAGGAGTGAGGAACAGCCCAGGCCGGAGAGAGCAGAGCCACCCCAGCACCCAACAAGGTGCTGGCCTGCCCAGGGAACTTTCACCTGCAGAGTAATTGACAGGGCCATCCTCTGCTCCAGAAAATTCTGTGCTGCCCATTACAAACTCCCTGAGACCCTCAGAGGCAGAGACTGGATGCAGGGAGATGAGCAGGAAAGATGGCAGAATGTGTCAGGAATGGGATCCTAATTGTCCTGAGAACAGAAAGATGGTGAGAGATTTAGCAGAATGGAGCTGCCTGGTATCAGGAACTGGGTGACCTCCAGTGACAAGGGAAGCTGTGTTGCTGACATCCATTCAGGAGACCAGAGACAAATAGGTGCACTCATGCCAGGGACCCAGGGGCAGGCATCATGGTCCTGGAATCCCGCTCTCCTGGGAGGGTGGCTAGGTTCTTGCTTCAGGTAATAGTTCTTGCCAGAATATCTGTCAAGATGAAGTGGAAGAACCAAGGTCCTTGCATTGACAACAGCATTGAGTTTCAAGCCTGAAGAGTGAAGCAAGTGTAGATCTCAGAGTCTCAACAGTGATGATCACAATCAGCTGAGGCAGAGGTTGAGGAAAGGAGGCTGTGCATAGTAAACTGGCCTTGTACCTCTATTTTATGTGGTTGATATTCCTGGTGGGTGTGTGCCTGGATCAAGAACCATGGAGAGCAGCTTTCTCTGGCAAGGATACCCAGATTAGAGTCTCAGCAATGCTGCTGTGTGAACCTGTACAAATTACTAAACCCCTCTGAACCTCACAGGCTATGCTTGTTAAAAAGGTATAGTCATACTTTGAAAGCTTGTGCTGAGGGTTAGGAATAATATATATATATAACATGGGAGCACATGTCTTCACATAGGTGGTCACACAAATGGTCAAAAAGAAGAAAACTTTGCTCTCTCTCCTGGACAATGAGTCTGAAAATCCAGATAGCACCGTCCACTCTCTTTCTAGACAATTTAGACTGAACTGAAGGGATGGAGGTGATTCATGTTAATAATGTTACCTTAAAGAAGCTTTTCATTCCTCCCTGTTTTGTCATCCCATACATGTCTTGGTTCCTGTCTTTGTTGTTATCTGTCCAGTTCTTCTTAAGAACTGGCCCATATAGTTCTAATAAATTCCTATTTTCCAATTATCCAGAGAACTTTTAGTGGCTTGCATCTAAAAAACCTGAACTGATTCAGTTAATGTTAATGCAAATAGTAGCATTTTTATCCCTATGTTACAGTTTAGATATGAGGTGGTCCTTAAGACAAAACCTCAACTTCAGAGAAGTTGAGGCCACTCCCTCCATCTCAAGGTCACATTTCAGCCACCACAAACCCTCTGTGGCTTCTCTCTCTCACCAGGACATTTCCAAGTTTTAGGCAATCCTGAGTGCTCTGGAACAATCCAATTCCTACCACACCTCTTCCCATTTCCATTTGGATGATGTCCATGCTCTTTAGTTCCCTCAATTCCTGTCATTTGTTAAGAAACATCTCCAACCACAAGTGTGGCTTAGATTTCTCCCTGGTGCTTCCCAGCCCTCATTCTTCTGCATCACAGTATCCACTCTGTCATGATGAACTCACAGCCATCTTCCAACATCAATCAATCCAGAATCTCCAGAAGGCAAGAGCCACAATGTCCCTCCACCAATTCAGGGCTGATCCACCATGAACATGCCCCATCTCTACATGCCTATCCTTGGAGTGTCCCTTCCTTCCTCAGGTAGGAGAAAAAGAAGGCCTGAGAAAGTCAGGTAGGATCTTGGGGAGGAAAGGCTCTCTGATTATACATGGTGAGTTGATCATACATGGTGAGTTGAAATTGCAGAGGGTGAAGGGAGGATGGGACATCCCCCATTTGGGAAACAGCAACAGGTTCTGTTGCACATGACATGGATCAGAAAAGAACCTGGGTGGGTTGAAGAGGAGGTTGCATGTAGGTTGGGAAGAATAACTCCAGCAAAACTGACACCTATTGAGCACTTACTGTGTACCAGTCACTGTTCTCAGAACTTTGCATGTATTAATACCTCATAGTAACTCAATGTAGTGAGGTGAGTTTCCCAAGTTCACACAGCTTCAGGGCGGCAGAACTGGGATTCAAACTAGTTCTTCTTATGTTAAAGCATGTACTTTTGCCAAACAGAGCCTCATACAATATGCACATTGGGTCAGTGAAGCAGGATATTTAAAATCCCATTTTGTCTAATAAATCAAAGGCAGATCTTCACCACAGGCACAGGTACCATGGAAGGATTCTAAGCCAGAATCAGTAGAGTGATGAATTCAGCACTAGTGGAATATTCCTCTGATAAAAGTACATGAAAGAAATGGAGAAGGAGAGAGGCAACCTGGGAAAAATAAGGAGCTATTGCAGTGGCCCAGGAGAAAGAATGAAGGGAAGAGATAAAGAGGCGTTTGGAAGTGGAGGAAAGAGCAAGGCAGGGCAGTAATTCAAAGAGTTTTCCTGAAGAAACACCTTGGGAAGAAATTATAGTAAATCTTCAATAGGTCCAATGGTGGTTCCATTCCAAATTTTCTAAGGAATCTCCATACTGCTTTCCAGATTGGCTGTACCAATTTGCAATTTCACCAGCAATGTATGAGCGTGCCTTTTCCCCCACATCCTTGCCAACACTTCTTGTTGTTTGTATTCTTGATAATTGCCATTCTGACTGGCGTGAGATGAAATCTTAGAGTAGTTTTGATCTGCATTTCTCTAATTGCTAGAGATGTTGAATAATTTTTCATATGTCTGTTGATTGATTGTATATCTTCTTCTGAGAAGTGTCTGTTCAGCTCCTTGGCCCATTTATTGATTGAGTTGTTTATTTTTTTGGTGTTAAGTTTTTTGAGTTCCCTATATATCCTGGAGATTAGTGCTCTGTCAGATGTGCGTGTGGCAAAGATTTGTTCCCAGAATGTAGGCTCTCTGTTCACCTCTTTGATTGTTTCTTTTGCTGAGAAGAAGCTTTTTAGTTTGAATCCATCCCATTTATTGATCTTGATTTTACGTCTTGTGCTATAGGAGTCTTGTTAAGAAGTAAGGTCCTAAGCTGACATGGTGAAGATTTGGGCCTACCTTTTCTTCTATTAGGTGTAGGGTCTCTGGTCTAATTCCCAAGTCTTTGATCCACTTTGAGTTAAACTTTGTGCATGGTGAGAGATAGGTGCTTAGTTTCATTTTGCTGCATATAGATTTCCAGTTTTCTTAGCACCATTTATTGAAGAGGCTATCTTTTCTCCAATGTACGTGTTTAGCACCTTTGTCTAGTATAAGATAACTGTATTTAAGTGGGTTTGTCTCTGTGTCTTCTATTCTGTACCATTGGTTTATATGTCTATTTTGGTGCCAGTACCATGCCATTTTTGTTACTATAGCTTTGTAGTATAGTTTAAGGTCTGGTATTGTGATGCCTCCTGCTTCACTCTTCTTTCTAAGGATTGCTTTGGCTATTCTAGGTCTCTTATTCTTCCAAATGAATTTCATGATTGCTTTTTCTATTTCTATAAGGAATGATATTGGTATTTTAATTGGAATTGCATTGAATCTATATAGCACTTTGGGTAGTATGGCCATTTTGACAATATTGATTCTGCCTATCCAAGAGCATGGGTGATTTTTCCATCTTCTAAGGTCTTGTTTGATTTCTTTCTTTAGTGTCCTGTAGTTTTCATTGTAGAGGTCTTTCACCTCTTTTGTTAAATTGATTTCCAACTTTTCTTTTTGAGGCTATTGTGAATGGGGTAGTTTTCCTAATTTCTCTTTCAGAGAATTCATCACTGATGTATAAAAATGCAATTGATTTATGGGTATTGATTTTATATCTTGCTACTTTGATGAATCCATTTATTAATTCTAAAAGTTAAAAACAGCATACTACAGTGACGCAGCCACTTCAATGTTTATAGCAGCTCAATTCACAATAGCTAAACTGTGGAACCAACCTAGATGCCCTTCAATAGATAAATGGATAAAGAAACTGTGGTATATATACACAATAGAATATTACTCAGCAATAAAAGAGAATAAAATTATGGCATTTGCAGGTAAATGGATGGAGTCAGAGAATATCATGCTAAGTGAAGTAAGCCAATCCCAAAAAACCAAATGCCAAATGTTTGTTCTGATAAGTGGATGCTGATCCACAGTTGGGGGCGGGGCACGGAAAGAATGGAGGAACTTTGGTCAAAGGGGAGAAGGGAGGGGATATGGTGGCAGTAAAGATGGTGGAATGCAATGGACATCATAGCCCTAGCTTCATGTATGACTGCATATATGATGTGATTCTACATTATGTATAACCAGAGAAATGAAAAGTTGTGTTTCATCTGTGTACAATGAATCAAAATGCATTGTGCTAGCTGGGTGCAGTGGTACACGCCTTTTATCCCAGCACTTTGGGAGGCTGAGACAGGAGAATCACAAGTTCAAAGCCAGTTTCAGCAACAGCGAGGCGCTAAGCAACTCAGTGAGACCCTGTCTCTACATAAAACACAAAATAGGGCTGGGAATGTGGCTCAGTGGTCGAGTACCTTGAGTTCAATCTCCAGTACCAAAAAAAAAAAAAAAATGCATTCTGCTATCATGTATACCTAAGTAGAATAAATAAATTTTTAAAAAATAAACAAATGTCAATACCTCACCCTGAGGCCACTTGCTGTGGTGTGAATATGCTCAGCGAGCCTGATTCCACACTAGTATATGACATCTCTAAACTTGGAGTTGGGAGGAGCGCACAGTCTATTCCTGCAAGCCAGTCAGAGCTGGTGGCTGCACCAATGACTCTAGAACACAGAGGGACCAAGCTGGAAGTAATAATGCCCCAGCATCTGGGGAGCTCTGAGCTACCCTGATGCCCAGCAATTGTTATCTGATCCATAGGGAATGACCAAGGGCGCAAGGATGGAGGATGGAGAATGCGGGTGGCAGTTCCCATGTACTGAGTGATTTTCCATGACCAGGCCCGGTGTTGGCACTGGCAGGAATGCACTGACTCTTCTACGCCACCCCAGGAAGAGGGTTCATTTTTCAAAGATGAAAAAACAGAGGCTTAGGTTAACTGATTTGTTCAAGATGTCACAGAAAATAAAGAAAAGGAGAAAAGACTTAAATAGGTGACACTAATGCCACAACCCTATGTCCTACTTCTCCTCAGTGACTTGTCTAATGAGAGAAGGGACAGGAAGAAAGCAGAGATTGCCTCCCATGATGCAAACCAAACCCCCACACTGTGTGCAGAAGGTTCCAGTACCCATACCAAAAAGCAATGCTAGAGACCCTATCTCCACCTCATCAGATTTATGATTTTTCTTGAAACTCTTTCTCTAGATTCCTGAAAGAAAAGGAAATGATAAAGCAATGTGGAAATGAGTTATATCTGTTTTGCAATAAATTAACAACATTCCTCTGTATCTGTACACTGGACTCATATCTGAAACAGAAATACAGTTCCTGGCCCACATTTCCCATTTCTCAGTCTTGCACGACTTACTCTCTGGTCACTTAATATTGCTTAAACCAAATGTTCCTGAACCTAACAGCCTGAAGGGAGAATAAGGTTTCATATTTAATATAGATACAACACATGCTCAACCCACACACAAACCATGATACAGGGATATTTGCAGGAATGATATATATCTGCAGCCACCAAAACACAATGCCTTCTTCATGCTTTTATTTCTCTTAGTAATGACAAGAAATGACATTAAGTTTGTTAGTTAGGATCAATAGTTTCAGAGTCACCCAGACTAGCATTTGCAATGTTATTTTGGAGGAAAAACAATTACTGTTGGAAAACACATGGGAAGCAAAAAGGAGGAGGTAGACATCTCAAGATCATGAGGTCTATCAAAATTCAAACCTTGGGTGGTGTGGTAACCAGGCTCCAAGATAGTCCCCAGAGTGCCTCCCTTCCCAGCATGCAGGCCTTGGGTGGTTCTCTTCAACCATAAATAAGGGTGATCTGTGGAATCAGTAGGATAGTGCAGAAATAACAGTATATGCCTTCAGAAATGAGGTCATAAAAACCATGGCACTTCTCCTTTTCATTCTCTTAGATCACTTCTACTGGGGGAAGCCAATTTCTGCTCCATGAAGACATCAAGCCACCCATGGGGGAGGTTGGTCCTCATGGGGCAAGGAACTGATGGTTCTGGCCAGCCATAGCTTTCAACTCAAAAGCAGATTGTCCAACCTCAGTCACATCTTGAGATCCTCAGCCAAGGTCTTGAATGCCACTTTCTAAAAGACCCAAAGCTGCTTCCAGATTTTTGATTCACAAAGATGGTGTGAAATAATAAAGAGCTATTGTTGTTTTCATCTCCTAAGTTTTGGGGTAATTTTTTACACCACAATATAATTAATACAGATAATGACTTAGATTGGGTTTCCTACAAGCAGACATTGAGACAGATTTGAGTGCACCTTATTTATTGAGGGAGTCCTTTTAAGGGAGAACCTATTAAAAAGGAAAGCGGGGAACCGATGGGGAAAGTGTCTCATGAAGATGTGGTCTCAGGTGAGTTCTAGTCTTGACCTGTCCAAGAGGCTCTGGAGCATAAATCACACCACTGAGTTGCCTCCTTGGAATCAGGCTTTGGCCTCCTCATCTGTCAGACATTGGCTGTGGGCTCTTGCCCTTTGGGCATAACTTCCTGGGTGAGACAGCTCTTCCAAGAGGAAGGACATTCTCCCAAGGCAGGGGGCAGATAAGAATCATGAGCAGCCAATTCTGTTCCAGCAGGTCCTTCCTCAACTTGAAACTAGAGATGGGTTAGGATTCCTCTAGGTCTGGAAGTAACAAGTGTACATTTATGTCCCAGGAAGAAAATTTAAAAGGAGGGAAAATGTCAATATTAATCTGTCCAAAGGCAGCATGCAGCTTGGTACTTCCAAGTCCCAGGGAACCCTGCCATCTTACAGTTTGAGAAACTTCCACATTTAAGGAACTTCTCCAAATGAACTTAAGCACACATACACACACATTTTTAATTCCAGTCTTTAGTTAATCAGTTTTCTGTTTGTACTGATGGGTTCTTTGTGACTCCCTAAGTATATATTCCCTTAACATCGTAAGGAGTATGAAATGGTACCATTCACAAAGGCAAGAAAGGAAGAGACAGTTATAGTTGACTAATCCACTATATCCCATGAGTCCTTAGCAGTGGCAAAGAAATCAATCCTGGTAGGTGTTGAGTTCTATATCATTTTATGTACCTGAAATCTTTCCCTGACACCTTGACTTGCCCACTTTCCCTCTCAGGGCTAGGGCAAGTCTAAATCCAGGTTCACAGAGGAAGAAATTTGCAGTGCTGTAATTCAAGCTTCCATTCTGTCTGCCCCAGAGAGACACAGACAATCTGACCTCCTGGCAAGGTAACCCGAAGTACGAGCTTCCTGAAGATGTCAACCTTGGGTGGATGACAATCCGTAACAAGTCTATCTTCCCTGGAAAATCAGGAATGGTGTCTTGACCCTGATGCCCTCAGGTCATGTCGCTTTCAATGAGGCCGCAATGTCTGAAATTGCAGCCAGGCTTCCCCATTCCTTCTTTGCTCTAGTTTTATTCCTCAGCACTTAAAAATGTCAAATGTGTGAAATCCCTGTCTTTTATATTATGTGTCTCTCCCCTTCCTTCCCCAAACAAGGTTTTTCTTTCTGTTCACCGTTACCTTCCTAGCACCTAAAATAGGTTGGCACGTGGTACATACTTTAAGTACTTCTTGGATTAACAAATGAGTCAGTGATTTAAATTTGCATTCAGATACAGTTTCAGCTGGTTATTGACAATCTGGGTCTCAACTCTGTAGAGCTTTCCACCATGTCATCTGGAGTGCCATTTGGTCTCCATGACTCTCAGGCCACAGGCACCTTCCTCTTTATTGCCCTTACCTGACACGTCTCAGGAGCAGCATCTTATCTCTCCCAGGGAAAGGTAGAGGATCTCCCTTGGAAAGGTGATTTTTCATCTGGGAGCCTGAAAAAAAAGAGCCCTGCTCAGTCTTTCTCTGGGAACTGAGCTGGATTTGAAATGCCCCAGTTGCCTCAGCTGTTCCAAGCACGTCTGCTCAAGTGCTAATGAATTATTTTCCTCTTTATCACGAGCTGGGGGCAGGAGTGAGAGTGTTGTTCTTGGACAAGAGCACACACATCCTCGGGAAGCTCGCACTTCGGGTAACCTCGCCAGGAGGTCAGACTGTCTGTGTCTCTCTGGGGCAGACAGAATGGGAGCTTGAATTACAGCACTGCAAGTTTCTTCCTCTGTGAGCCTGGATTTAGACTTGCCCTAGCCCCAAGAGGGAAAGTGGGCAAGTCAAGGTGTCAGGGAAAGATTTCAGGTACAGAAAATGATATAGAACTCAACACCTACCAGGATTGAATTGGAAAGTGTGCACATATGGGGGTGGGGGCTGAGTGTATGTGTGTGTTTGGGTGTTGGGAGAGGAGATACCAAGAAACTTGGGGAAAAGAGGCTGAACCACTCCTTGAGTAAGACTTGAATCTCTCATTTAAGGATCTTTTGACCTTGTCTATAAAGAGAGAAAAGTGGACTTTTACCTGCTATCTACCTGTGACACACTACAACCTCCAGTCCTTCTCCATCCCGACTTCACAGATGTCTTTTAATGACAGTAACATTTCTACTTATTGAGGGGGCTTTTTGCATTAGAAACGGCACCTTCCACTTTATACCTTTGTCATCTGGACCACAATGCTGTGATATAAAAAATGTCTGATTCCTTAATTACAAATGGAACATTAAGGCCCAGACAGTTCAAGTGATAGCTACTGGAATGGCAAGATCAAGACCCAAGCTGAAGCCTGCCCAAGTCCAGTGTCTGAAGTGCTTGCTTCTATTCAGCTGGAGGGAGGACAACAGGTGGCTAATCTGCTCCTGCCACCTTGGTTATGTGCCTCCTCCCTCTTACACCTGTTCTACACCATTCGCCACTTATCTCTGCATTCCACAAGCTTCATTTCCCATGTTCCAAGCCTTCTGGCCTCTGGATGGGTTGAATATTAGAGTTCAAACAGTAAAGAGAGAAGTCAACGTACCCCTCTCCCCCCATCTCTCTCCCTCCCTCCATCCATCCCTCCTTCTCTCCCTCCTGTAGAAGCTCTACCAGGGCTCTGGCTGCTGCCCGTGGCTTCTGAACGCTGAAAACACCATCTACTCCTTATATCCCTTCACCTACTGGGTAAAGAAGCTGTTGCTAGCCTATGGTTAGTTCATCTCCTGTTTAGTTTCTCAGCTTTTCTTTCATCCATGTAACCAAATCCCTGTACTCTCTTGCCCTGTTGGAAAGATCGAGACTGATTTCTATCTTTCTGGTTGCACTCTAGCTGATACATATATCCTTTTCAAAAGACAAACTAGCAGACATTATCATTTACAATCAACATTAAGACTGCAGTTGGAATCAAGGTACAAAGTACAGAGGAGACTTAGCCACCATGTTAGTCAGCTATCGGTTACTATATCAAAATACCTGAGATAAACAACTTAAGAAGAGGAAACAAGCCCTAACTTTATGTATGACTACAGATATGTTGTGATTCTATACAACTTACAACTAGAGAATTGATATGTTATCCTCTATCTATGTACAGTGAATCAAATTGTACTCTGTTATCATGTAAGCCTAAATAGAACAAATAAATAAAATATGGGAAAAAAAAGAAGAGGAAACATTTGTTTTGCCTCATAATTTGGGGGGTTTCAGTCCACGTTTGGTTGACTCATTGCTGTTTGGGCCTGTGGTAAGGTAGCACTTCAAGGAGGGAGAGAGTGACAGAAGAACTAAACACTTCCTCATGGCCAGGGAGCAAAAGAGAGATAGGAAGAGACCAGCATCCGACAATCCCCTTTGAGGGCACGCCCCCAATGACCTAAGAGCTCCCACTAGGTCCCGCCTCTTAAAGGTTCCACCACTTCCCAATAGCACCAAGCCGGGGGCTGAGCCTTTACCATACGAGCCTTTGGGGAACATTTCATATCCAAACTTTACCAGTGGTCATCAACATGATTGTTGATTTGACAAACACAATGTTTGACACATCGATGGCAATTAACGAATGCTCATTGTTTTTGCATTGTCATTAGCCTTAGGAGTCTGAAAGATTTTGAAAGGACTGAAGACAAGCATTTCTCAGTAACAAGGGAGAGAAATGCATTGCTTTAATTTGGGGAGAAAATGGGGAGAATGACATTTAAAATCATGAGCTATGACCTCAGTATCATTACCTGAACAAACACCTAAATTTAACAAATTAGGGAAGGAAGTGACAAAAGATGACAAATGGGACAAAAATGTTTTTGTTTAAGAAATTTTTTGGTATCACTCATACAGGGAATATTTATTTAGCTTCTCCTCCATCAGGAGCTCGGGGAGAGATACAGGAATAAAAGGCCTCACCCTGGGAATGGAGACCTGGGATGGCCATCAGGAGACCTAGTGCTGGGTCCATCTCATGTCCCCTCTCTGAGCCTCAGTTTCCCCATCTGCTCACTAGTTACTAGGCCAATACTATGTACTGCAAGATCATTCCTGCAGCTTTCAAAGCACACACTTAGCCAGGCCCTACTGTCAGAATCTGATTCGGTATATTCCAGGGAGAGGCCTCAGGACAATTTATCCCTCACACTCCAGACTCTGACATGCACTCCTTCAAGGTCTCCCAGTCTAAGACGTCAAAGGTCTCCTCTGACTTTCAGCCTCTCTCAAACCATGGCAGCCCACCTGGTGCAGAGATAGGACCAAGATCAGCAGCAAAGACTACAGGACGCAGGGAAGGTACAGAGGAGGTGGCTTCGACCCTGAAGAGTGGTTAAGGTTGAGAGAGGAACAAGAAGTGGTTCCAGGTAAGAGGAAAGGAGGCAGGAAATGCTGAACTGTGAGGGAGCATGGAGGGAGGGGGGAAGGAATAGGAAGGACATGAGAGGCGAGAGGCAGGAGGACAAATGACAGAGGAATGTATGAAAAACCAGGCCGAGCTATTTGATTTAAAACCCAACTCCATTGGAGAACATCATACTAAGTGAAGTGAGCCAATCACAAAAAACCACAAAAGCCGAATGTTCCCTCTGATAAGTGGATGCTGATCCATAATGGGGGGAGGGGATGAAGGAACTTTGATTTGGCAAAGGGGAGGGAGGGGGAAGGAGGGGACATGGGGACAGGAAAGACGATGGAATGAGATGGACATCAATTCCCTAGGCACATGAATGACTGACTGCACATATGGTATGACTCTACATCATGCACAACCAGAGAAATGAAAAGTTGTGCTCTATTTGTGTGTAACGAATCAAAATGCATTCTGCTAAAATATATACCTAATTAGAATAAATTAATTTAAATAAATAAATAAAAATAAAACCCAACTCCACAACTCTATGACCTTTACTGAGTAAGAACTTTTTCTCTAAGCCTTAGTTTCTTCATCTGTAAGAAAAGTAAAGTGAGGGAATGATAATAGTCACAGACTTTCTTTGAGGGTTAAATAGAATAACGTACCGTGAGCTTATGAATGTCTCTGATAGACAACAGCTAAGACTGTGATCACCATTATTCTTTTATTTTCTACATATTGCCTTGGATGGCCCACCATGTTTTTGACTAAAGTGGAATCTGGGTTTTGGAGAGAACCTGGGGTAGGTGGAGGAGATGGAGAATGGCTTTTCAGCCTCAGTGCTGCTGGTATTAGAGGCTGGATAACCCCTGTGGAGGGGCTGTCCTGGGCACTGTGGGAAGTTTGGCAGCACCTTTGCCCCCAGCCACTATGCACCATCACATCCCCAGTCAAGAGAACCCAGAGTGGAACCAGACATTGCCCACAGTTAATTCTAAACAGTGGAAGAAAGTGGGGGCTTTATAGGGGTTTTTTTCTTTCTGTTTGTCTACTTCAAAATCGTCACCCAGCCTACCATGCAGCCTTCTTGAACTTCCAAGGTGTTCAGGAGATGAGCCTGTGAAATTGATTCATAGTAGTTCAATTTTCCCTGGATGGAAACAGTGTCTAAGGCCAGATTACTAACCAAGAGTAGAGATCTTGGCTGACTACCAGAGCACTTTTTTTTTCTTCCTTTGGTCACCATGGTTGCCTGGAAGATTGTAGCATTTTCCACCCACCCACGCCTGACCTCTCATCTCCCCATGATGCTCAGACGGCCCAGGGAAATCCTGGGGAGGATCTGCCAAGAGCTGTGGCCGAGGTAACAGATCTGTGTCCTTATCTGTGGACCAGTCAACTTCCCTCAATTCTTTCTAATAGGAAAACTCAGCAGGCAGTAGAGCTCCTCAGAGCTGCCTGGCCCAGGCCAGCCAGTGGAGAGGCCACAAAGATACAGACCACCTAGCCTGAGCACTGGCCACTGCCTTTAGACCAGGACCAGGGCAAGGGCAAGGCAGGGAGAGGCTGCCAGCCTTCCTCAATGGTGACCTGCCTTCCTCGGCTTCCTCTCCCCGCCCACTCTGAAGTGCCCAGTGGTCTTTTCAACCCCACTTTGCTCCAGCCTTCAAAGTGAGAGCGGCCCACCTGAGAGGGTTTCCTTGAGCGGAACATTAATCCAAATACTCCACTGAGCACTTTAAACATCTGGTACTAGGAAGTATGGTACTTAGCTTCTAGAATGTTCTTTGCCATGCCTACTTCATCATGGACTCCTTTGTTCTTAAGCTATTTTCTTCATGCTGTTTCCTGTGTGGAAGGTTAGCCTGTTTACATTTTAAACAGCCACTGAAGATGTATAACAGAGGGTAGGCTGGCTTTCCCCACCACCTCCACCAGCGACACATTCTCTGTACCACAGAGCAGGTGCTTGGTGAGGGCTTGACATGAGCTGATAAACTAGTCAAAGGATCTAACAACTAACACTCTGCTTCTTAGCTTTGACTTGAATCTGAGCATTGGCTCACCAGCTCAGTCTCGCATTCAGCTGTTCCATATCTCATTTAATTATTCTGTATTTATTTCCAGAATGTCTGTTATATACCAGATCCTAAAGCTATAATATCAGGTGCTAGAGCTATGATGCTTGAGGAAACAGACATTGTCCCCAAACACATGGATTTAAATCGAGCAGAGGGGCACTCATATATTAAGAAAGTTGTTGTTATTATTATTATCATTATTCTTGGCATTCCAAAGACTCTACACTAATTCAGACTGCCTCTCTAAGTAAGGCAATTAATTGGGATTCACAGTGTCTTAAAAGTCCTGGAACTCAGCTATCTGTACTTGAGATAGAAAAACAAAATGTCTATGTTAAATCACACTCTTCAATTCAGGCTGCTCTCCTTGTCCATGATGGGCCTTTATTTTTTTTCCCCTCATTCATTTTACCTGATTCTACTCCTATTCTCTTCTACTCACCCCATTAGCCCTACTATAAAGTATTTAATAAGCATCCTTTAATATGCTTATAATACTGCAAATGATGTCCTTTATGTAAGCGTATGTGCATAAATGTTTATTTACATTGAAGATTTTGCATTCAAAATAATCTTGTTTCTTATTTTTCTCAATTGCTAGAATTTTATTAAACTGTACTAGATGCTATATCTTAGATGTCTAATTAGTTTAGAATACTACATAGTATTTATATTGGTTTCAGCTGCTGTAACAAATTGCCACAAATGTGGTGACTTAAGCACTACAAATGGGTTATCTTACAGTTCTGGAGGTCAGAAGTCTGAAATGAGTCTCACTGGGCTAAAGTCAAAATGGCCGGCTCGGCCATTTTGACTTTAGCCCAGTGAGACTCATTAGCGCAGTGGCCTGTAATGCCAGCAGCTGGGGAGGCTGAGGCAGGAAGATCACGAGTTCAAAGCCAGCCTCAGCAAAAGCAAGGCACTAAGCAACTCAGTAAGACTCTGTTGTTTTTTTTTTAAATATTTTTTTAGTTGTAGATGGACACAAATATCTTTATTTATTTTTATGTGGTGCTGAGGATCGAACCCAGTGCCCCACGCATGCGAGGCAAGCGCTCTACCACTGAGCCATAATCCCAGCCCCCAAGACTCTGTTTTTAAATAAAATACAAAATAGGGTTGGGGAAGTGGTTGAGTGCCCTGAGTTCAATCCCCAGTATCAAAAAAATAAAGATGTAAGCTGCCCTCCTTTCTAGAATGGAGTTCATGTGGTAAGCTCTCTGGCTTTTGGAGAAAATCTGTTTCCTTGCCTTTTCAGCTCCTAGAGGCCACTCACATGCCTTAGCCTGAGACCCCTTCCTCCACCTCCAAAGCCAGCAATGGCAGGTCCAGTCTTCCTCACATCACATCGTTGTAGTTGACCCTGGGTGTCCACCATATTCTAATTAATGTAATTCTCCACCTCCAGGAGAATGAAGGCACCATTCCTTGCTAAAATAAATACTGCCTTGCTGTTCATCCTAGCAGATCTATGAGAGAATTTTTCTGAAATATATACGTAGTGATGATAGTACCAAGTCTTAAGATTTACAGTTAGGATGCATGATTTCAGAAAAATCAATCAACACTCACTTCCTGACTCTTAAGCAGGCTGGTAGCATTTCTATAGGGAAATAGTCACAGATGACAACATAGCCTCTCATGAATTTCTTGTCTCTTTCTGCTTTCCAGGCATACGGTGAGATCTTCCTTCTCTGACCTCGTTAAAGTTAGCCATGACCCTGTGACTTGTCTTAGCCAATGAAAATGGTTGTTTTAAGAGATAGTGCAAAGCTTTATCTCTTGCATGGAGAGCACAGAGGCTATGTTGACGTGGAGCCTTCACCAAAAGCTAGGTCTCTAAATATAAGGGACAGACACCACCCCTCACTCTTGCCAATCAACCAGACAATAAATATCAGCCAAAAGAAAAAACTCAAACTTTCACTATGTAAAACCACTGAATTGTATGTTTTATTTCACTTCAATGTAACCTATCCTAACCAAATTGCCTTTTGAGCCAGGAATAATTCAAATTTAATCTCTAGATGTGCAGGATTTTAATAAAAGCATTTTCTTATCTGTGATTTCCATGTTTATTATTTGTTTCCTTCTTTATCCCTCAGGTTTATGGGCTGCCTTTCCCCTGCCTCCCATGCATGCTAATTATAAAGATGCAATGAAACCAACTGCCCCGCTCATGGCCTTGCTCACTGGTTGGTAAGACTCCGCAGTCCCTCCAACCGCCAATGCACACCGTGAACAGACAGATTGCATTCTCTTAGGTCCTAGCACAACAGTCAGTACCTGGCACTTTAGCAGTGGTCAAAATACTACTATTCAAGAGACTCTTCTCTTGTTATATATATATATACCAAGAAGCTCAGAGAAGACAGGAGACTGGCCCAGGTCACATTCCAGGATGAGAACTCAGGTCCCTGTGTTCTGGCAGCATAATCCCTCCTCTGCCAGTCCAGAGAGAAGCATCCCATGACACATGCCAGGACCCAGCCCCTCCCTGCATTGGCCACTCCCTCACAGACACCGGCACTGAAGCATAAGCCCAAGAGGGATTGTGTGAATTCTCTTCCTTGTTTTCAAAGAATGTGGTAATGAATGATGGGTCTGAAAGCCATCCCCGATGAAATTAGTATCTGGGCTCATTGCTTCTCAGCATCTCTCTTACACATTTGCTAATGGTTCCTCTTTGCTCCATGCATGGGAGCCCATGAGGCTGCCTCATCAGATGGATAACGTGCACCATGACATAAGCCCTGGGTCTCAGGAGGCATAAACAACTGATATTGCCAAGTGTTCTGGGAAGTAAATAGAGACTGGAAGGTACAGGACATACAGAGAGGACCTAGGCCAGAAAAAGGGACTCATGTTTGGCTTAAAATATAAATAGAGGGCTTGAATTGGGAGAAACAAAAATGATCTTTTCCTCTCCTATTATCATAAATGTGGTCCACGGGAATCTCGAAAGTGCTCAGAAGCTTGGCTGTTGGCAGATGGTTCTGCTTCTCTTATCAGTCCATCAACTGGGCTAATATGACCCGTAGAAATGTTTTTCTTCACTGCATCTGTGCAAATAAACACTGACAATGTCCAATACTGAGCTGCTTCTCTGAAAAGTGATCTAAGTGATGTCAACTTAATAATTCACAAATGATGGCTCACCTCCAGTTGGACCTAAAACTTTAATTTGCTAATTCCTCTGATTTGCCCTTTTCTTCTTGCTCTTGACCCTGACAGATTATCACCCTGAAAGTGAGTAAATGGTTCCCAGCCAGAGGATCCCATCATTTCCACTTCTTTGAAGAAAAATGATGGTGGTGACCCCAGATTTCTGGAGGTGATTACAGCAGTGCTGTACCCTGGTACTCAGGACCTGGCGATCAGGGAACAAGGAAGCTAAAGGATGGACTCACATGGAGCTAGGAACAGCTCTGGGGGAAGCTAAGTGTTTGAGTACCATGTGAGGAAGCTTGAGCCTTGGCATTGATCTCTGGATAAGATGATTAGGATCTGTCCTGGGTCTGTATCCTGCTCTGCCATGCAGTAGCTCATGCCATGGAGTGATTTCCTCAAACTTTCCAGAGTGGTTCATGGTTCAACTGGAAAGGAGGATTCGAGTCATCTTAGGATTGTGAGGATTAAGTGAAATAATTTATGTAAATGCTTAGCATCACCCCTGTGTCAACTATTACATTAAGGATCATCTTAGATATTCCAGTGGAGAATGAATGCATATTCCTGCTGGAAGGATATCCAGCCTGGGATAAGTCTTCAAGAAAATAGCCTAGGATGCTTATGTCTGCAGCCTGAGGAGACAGGCAATCCTAGAAGAAAGGAGAGGGTTATCTAGATGGGCCAGAGGTTCCATCTTGGAATGTGCTGGCAGTGTTGAGGCTGATCATTCTTGGCAATGGAGCTCCCCAAGGAGAAGATGGCTGAGGAGCCAAGTTCCCTCCACTTGAGCACATGAGAGTCAAGAAAGAGCACCTTTGCTGGAAGAGCCAGTTGGCTGGCATCATTAAAAATGCAACTAGCCCTCAAAGTAGACCTGAAGGAGGGGTCCGAGCAGTGGCTTCTGCTGGTGGAGGGCTATCCACCCAATATCAGGGAAGGAGAATTATTCTAATTATTCTCTTGCCTAAAACCCTTCGATGGCTTCCCACAACCATAGGAGGTAATAAAACTCCTTTTGGTTACTGCAGTGTTGCCCTTCTGTTCCCCCCAACATCAGCTCCCCCTTAGGCTCCAAGTCTCTCCCCTGCCACCCTGGCCTCCCTTCTGTTCACCAAACACCCCCAGCTCTTTCTAAGCTCCAGGTCTTACACTGTCACTCCCCATGATATTCACCCAGGCGCTCTGAATCCAGTTACTCCCATCCCTCCCTCTGAGGTGCCTTTGTGGGGGGCTCACAGCCATATCCTCACCATATGGCCCCAGCTTTCAAAGGTCCTATAGGATCAGGAGCCAAAGGCTTCCAACGATGACTGTCCCTCATGCTGCAAAGCCTTTGTTAATTCTCTAAACCTCCGTTACTACTCTCTCCCTTAAAGACACTTCAGAATCTCAAGTTTTACTAGAATCCTGGCTATCTCCATCCTAATTCAGGGACAGAGGGGATGTCAGAAACCTCAAGTTTACACACCACACTAGCTTGTAATCACTTTGTGAAGTTCACAGCTGCCTCCTGTGTACAGTAGCATCAGTGTATAAACTGGAGGCAGTCTTCATGTTTCAAGACAGCGGAGTGGGATCTGCTGCACGGCTGGCTCGGAAACAAGGCCCAGGATGTCCCAGGACCCAGTCCTTCCCAGACTGCCCATGTGCACAGAGCTGTCATTGGGTGGTGGGAGGTTTCCTGTGGCTTTAAGCCAAGTGCAGACCAGTTGAGGGGAATGCCGAAATGAGGACAGAGGTGTCATTACCCTCCCTGAAGTGATTATGCCAAGACCTCAGAGCCTCTGGGGGACTGCAGAGCGTGTGTGCGCTTTGCACAGGGTGTGTGCGCTTTGCACAGGGGTGACCTTTAGAATGCAGAGCTAACTGGGAACAGGAAGGGCCACCTCTGCTTATGCTTTGAGATTCCAACATGACCAGAAGCAGCTGCGTTCGAATCATGTGCTCTGAAATTTCCTAGAAACTCCTCTGTAGCCCCTTTCCTTCATGATCTTCCCTGTCATTTTCTGAAGAGTGGAGGTGCATGGTATAGACTAACTCCCCAGAAATGTGCCACCAAGCTTCAACTATGGCCCAAACGGAAAGTATCCAAAGAGATTTCCAAGAGGTAGAGATTGAAGGTTTAAATCCTAGAGGCCATTAGTGTCTTAGAAAGTCAACCTCTAGCTAGAGTTTCTCAGATCAAACTCTGCAGCTCAAGCACCACCCATAGTGGGGTCTGGCCTTGGCTCAAAATGGATCAGAGGTTCTTGTCTGCTTCATGCATGTGACCTTCAGTGAGAGTTGGCCACTGCTAGCAGCCCCCTATTCCTCCTCTTCCTTTGGGCGAGAGGGTTCCTACGCAGCACCACCAGCAGAATCTGATGGCAAACTGTGGTAACTGCAATCATCCCAGGGCAGCTGAAGCCAGAGATGGGACTCCTGCCGACTGCACCACCTCTCCCAGGAGTTTCAATCTTTAGCAAATCACCACCAGTCAGTCAAACAAGAAATGGGTTAGAGTTCATTATTCTCAGATGTGCACTGGGGACTTGCTGAGTCACTGTAGTACCTAGAGTTTAGCTGCATGATGCTACAAATTGCAGGCCTTATTATTTGAAACCGTAAGTAAAAATTTCAATGCCATGATTCTATTAAGCAGAGGGGACAGTACTAATATCCCATTCAGATGTCCTTTGTGCCATATGTGTGCTCCCCCCCCCCCGCCAGCTTCTGCATGCTTTAAACCACAGCAGCCAACAATGGAAACTCTTATAGTATCTGATCTTGGGCTAATTAAGCTCATTTTGCTCACAGGCATAGGAAGCTTTGAGGTTCAATCTAAGCCCCACCACCTACTCCCAGCTCTTAACAAATGATGGACAGGTGCAATAGTAGGGAAACCCATCTACCTTCCCCCAAATTTTAAGGCCAAACTTGCCCTCCAAAGTTTCCCTCATGGGACTTGGCTGAAGTTCCCCTCGTGGGACCCAGCCAGAACTGGTTGTGTCCTGCAGCATCTTCCTCTGCCCTGCCTGCCCTGCCCCACCCCGCCTTCCCTGTTCCCTTTCTGCTCTCTGCTGGGAGCCTTTTCTTGTATGGAATGGGCATCACAGGGTCTGCTTCTGGAGTATCTCAGCTTCATTAACCCCAGTATTCCACCCACTTCTACAGCAACACTTTCAAACGTGAAAGCAAGAAAGGCTAATTTTAGGTAACAATGTGGCAGAACTGAAGGACACCCAGATAACTGGTTGCTGGCAGTGGTGGTAGGGGTAGTACTGGGGATTGAACCCAGAGGTGCTTTACCACTGAGCTATACCCGCAATCCTTTTTTAATTTTTTTTATTTTGATACAGGGTCTCAGTAAGTCGCTGAGGCTGGCCTCAAACTTGTGGTCCTCTTGCCTCAGCCTCCTGAGTCACTGGGATTATAGGCATGTGCCACTGCACCCAGCTCAGATAACTGGTAAAACATCATTTCTGAGTATCTGTGGGGATATTTCTAGAAGAGATGAGCATTTGATTGGTATCCTGGGTAAGGAAGAGTTGCCCTTGCCAATGAAGATGGGCATCATCTAGTCCTTTAAGGCCTGAATAGGAAAAAAGAATGGAGGAAGAAAGAATTGCCCTCAGCCTGGACCGATCCATCCATTTTTCTCTGACCTTGGACACCACCTCTCCTGGTTCTTGAGCCTTTGGACCTGATTGGGCCTTGTGCCATTGATGACCTGGTTCTCAGGCCTTCTATGCTTGAACTGGAACCACACCCTGCTTTCCTGGGTCTCCTGTTGACAGACAGCAGCTCCCAGGACTTTCAGCCTCATGATCACATGAGCTCATCCCTCAGAATAAACCTGTTTCTGTGTATCTACAGGTATCTGGTCAGCTTTGTTTCCCTGGAGAACCTGACCCACACACCTGTAGACCTATTTGCATAAGAAGAAATTCAGAGGATGACATTGAAACAGAGGTGCAAAATAGACTATGTAGCATGCTAAACACATTCAAGACTCTGCCTTCGGTGAGCTCACAGACAAGTGGGGATGCTGTCTAAATCTAACACACAGCTCATTATATACCATATATGTATTCCATTATATACATACATGTATGCATGTATATATACATATGGATGTGTGTACACACATATATAAATATGTAGTATATGGACTGATAGACAAGTTTAATCAGGAAGAATTAATATGTAGTATATAGACTGATAGACAAGTTTAATTGGGAAGAATTAATTTAGCCTAATGCTAAAGTTGCAACCAGTCTTTGTCTGCAATATAAAAAAAACATCTTATGATCCCTTCTCTCAGAGGAAAGTTTGTGGGAAAGCAGACTGGCCCTATTGGTATCACCTGACAGGGTCCAGATATGCCTCAAAAAGCCAGTCTTCTTTCATAACCACACCTTAGGGAAACGACATCCATGAAAACCCCCATAGGCTTTTGTGGCTAGTTCTATCTGTGGACCACTTCTTGGGGCTAATGTGTTCTGTATGAGATGTGTCCCTACATAGCAGTACCTAGACTGTAGGAGCAGGTCCCCCTGGGTGTGGCTCTGCCTCCAGCTCTGTGGGGTTAGAGTTTCAAATGTTGGAGCATGTGTCTCGTTTGAATAAGATGGGCTGGCCTCCACCTGCTCCCAGGTGTGCCGAGGGAGGGTGACAGATGTGAAGCACCTAACGGTACCAGCTCACGGGAGGGCTCAGGGAGCATTCTCTCTGTCCTACACCTCACTCTCAAGGACTCAGACTTCAGAACACAGTGATGGAATAGGAGCTGATTACAAAATGGTCCAATTCAAGGGACTTTTGAAGATGTATATTTGGTAAGTTCCTTGAGGGCAGAGGCTAAATCTTTTAAGCATTCAGTACAGTGCCAAACACGCTGTAGTGAGCCGATAAACACTTAAATAATAATAGTGGCTTGAGAACTTGACTTTGTTCTCAGTTTCCTTGGAGAGGTTGCCACCCTGTGGTCAAGGATCAAAATGGCACAAAGTTGGAACCTAGTCATTCCTAGAATAGTTTGAATGGCGACAAATGTATTGGCTACCAGTTAGGACCTCCAGCAGCGGGCACAAGTAACCATGTGTTTTCAAAGAAGTAAAAGAAGCCATTTAGAAGAAAACAAAGCAATGTCTTTGATTACTAAAAATATCACGGTCCCAATCCTCAGCTTGGAATCTCCAGCGTATGCATTTACTGGCCCGATGTAAATGAAAACTAGTATTATTTCAAAGCACATTAACCATCTACCAAAGTGAACTTCATTTAAGTGACAAAGACAAGAGAGCAATTGAGCTTCTCTCAGTCCCTTAGTAGCTGGCTCAGTCAGGAGGAAATCCTAAATATCTGGTCTCTGCCACTTACAAATATCGAATGCACCCTGAGCATCTATAAGACACAAAATCACTTTTCCAGCAAAGGCACCTGCAATATACAACTGGTTCTCCACACAATGGATATATTGATAAAAAGAGCATAGGCAGGAGGGTCTCAAGTTCAAAGCCAGCCTCAGCAACTTAGCAAGGCCCTAAACAACTCAGTAAAACCCTGTCTCTAAATAAAGTACAAAAAAAGAGGGCTGGGGATGTGGCTCAGTAGTTAAGTGGCCCTGAGTTCAACCCCCAGTACCAAAAAAAAAAAAAAAAAAAAAAAGGAAATGCCGCACAGAAGTCGTCCCAGGCTCCCAGTCAGTGGATTATGACAAGAGGGAGAGAACATTGCTTCAAAGATCAGATGGTTCAGGGGATGGGGCCAAAGTGCATAACTTTGGACTATTACCTGGCCTAAGGCCACTTGCCTCATCTGGGTTGATGAATTGTCCTCTATGTGACTGCCACATAGCCACTTCTGGCTGCTGTTCCCAGGTGTACCTGGGGCGCTCAGGTGGAGAGAGTGATGTTGGTGCTGGCATTCAAAGGGTACCGCCCAGCGTGTTTACACGAGGGGCTGGGCCTCGTGCGTGATCGCAGGTCACGGAACCTCCCCATCTCACCATGGGAGCCTGGGGTCAGAGAAGCACTTATTCAATTATGCCCACAATTTCCTGAGCCGAGTTTTCAAGTGTAGCCAGTAACGCAAGGAAAGCACTGCCCACTTCCAGCAATTCATTCCTGCCTGAGCTTCCTGAAAGATCCCAGTGAGTGATTATGCGCAGCGCCACTTGGGGAAACCTCCAAACCCTTCAGCTAATTGGCCCGGGGGAAAAAGAGGTCCTTGAGTGGAATCCACGTGACGTGAGACAGGCTGACCTTTGCTTTCGCCTTCCCCAGCAGTTATTTCCTACGTCACAAGGGGAAGCTGAAAGGAGATTTCTGTTGGTGGCAAAAGCCCTCACACTGGTGACAGGCAAGAGTAGATAGGGGTGGGGTGAGGTGAGGAATGGTTATCCTAACAGACTGTGCCCCTTCCCCAGAGTGAAATGCACACTGAGGTTCCTTCACTTGGCGATCATTCTAAGTGTCTTTCCGTGTTTCTAGAGATGGCCAAGGACCCTGGCCAACTCATTTCCTTCCCATCATGTTGGAAAACTGGTCAGTTTTGCGGATGAGACAGACCCTCTTGTTGACATCTGTGGAGTTTCTTCTGGGGCTCCCCATGCACAGGCCTGAGAACAGGCCTAGGCAGAGGGCAGGAACCAAGTACCACAGCTCACTGGAGAAGGAGAGACCAGGGGTGAGATTCCTCCATGAAGAGCCAGAAAACCTGGGTGAGCCCCCGGGGACTGTGTCACCATGAACAAGTGACGTGACTTAATGCACTTCAGTTTTCCTAATCTATAATATGGGCACAATGTGCCTTCACAGAAGTACCCCATGATGAAGAGTGAAGGGTTTCTTTCCTTTTGGAAGTTCATAAAACCCTGCCCATGGAACTCACCATGGTACTTGATGCTCAGTGGATACTCAGAAAATGTATTCTACCCTTGTGATTATCCCAGGGGGCAAATATAGTTGAATATGGTTTTTAGAGGCAGCTCCAGCACGACCTTTTCCAGATCACACATCCAGTAGGTATTTGGGTTAGATGTGGTCTCACATTCAGTTCTAAGCCGAAAGCTTATGACCTCCCCAGTGGCATGGACATCTTAAAGCTTCCGTGAGCATTAGTCTGTCTTGCTTAAAAGTGAACATTCCAGAGCCTCTCCCAGCTTCCAAACTTTAGATCAGAATGGGCCTCCCATTCTAATGGAAGTGGCCTCTAGACATGACCCGTAACTCCTCTTACCATAAAGCACTTTTCATGTATGAGACATTCTCATTACTAGTAGTAGTTTGCAGCTCATGAGCTTTTACTTGCATATTTAATTTTTAATTGACAGATAAAATAGTATGTATTTACTATGTGCAACATGATGTTGTGAAACCTGTAATAAATTTTACTTTTATAAGGTGAAAATGCAGCAGAGCTTGTTTAATAAATTAACAGAAATAACACAATCTCATACACACGCAGACACACACATGCGCCAAAAGTACAGATCTGATTCTACCCAATTCAATAGATGACAGAAAGTAAATGCATGAAAATTTCATGGGCCAAGTAAACATATATTTTAATAGAGTTGGTAAGTTAGGACATGTTTGGAGAGCCTATAATTCTGAGCCTAAGTTCTGATAAATCTCCTGAAAAGTCTCTGGGTTTCAGGGAGATTTTTTGTGAGAGATGGGGCAGGTGAGTTCATTCATTCATTCGCTCACTCAGTAAACAAGTATTGCTCAATCTATTTTGTGTCAGACACTGAGATAAGTATGAAGGATTCAGAACCCAACAAGACCAGAAGTTTCATAAAGCCTGAAAATCTGTCTGCCTTGTTGGGCAAATGGTCATATTTAAATAAATCAAATAATTCTAGTTTAGGATAAGTCCTAGGCAAGAAAAAAAAATCAAGGTAACAGAGCTTTGGGGGTCAGGGAATGTGGGGTAGAGTGTTCATCTCTGAAGCGCAGACAATGAAGCTGAGAACCGAAGGCAGGGAGGGCTCATGGGGGAGCCTTGGGGACAGAGAGTGCAAAGACCCCAGGCAGGAAGCGGCTTGGTGAGCTGGCTGTGGAAAGCCAGGGAAGAATAAAGTGAGATTGTGAGAATGGAGAGTGAGTTAGGGGTCAGCTATGGTCCCGATCAGGGGGTCAGGTTTTGTTCCAAGTACAGTGGAGCAGTCCTTGGAAGCTTTTCTTTGGGAGAAAATCATGATCATATCAGCTTCCTACAAAAATCACATTGGCTGCTGTGTGGAGAATAAGTCGGACGGAGTGGAGGCTGGTGATAAGGCATCCTGCATGGGGGGAGGAGCCCCAGCAGCAGTAGTGCCCGCCCTGCTCTGCTGAGCTTCCGGGCTTCCAGATCCACACATGTGGGCAACTGCACTCAGGGGGCATGAAACAAAGCTCCTGGTGACACAGACAGTCCATTGTTCTGGCTTCTCACCACCTTCTGCAGGTCAGGTGGCCACAGAGTGGCCTCTGTCCTCCTCCAGTGCTTGGATCCTCAGGGGCACACTTCCGTTGCACAGGAAGAAAGAGGTCACTTCAGAAGTCACTCCCACCACAGGTGCCTCTGACCTCTACTCTCCACAGGGGCTTTTGGTTACTTAGTCCATCCTAGCTCTCACAGGGGACAATGGTGCCCTCTGGCAATACCTGCAGGTCTCTGGTTATCAAAAGTGGGGCGGGTGTGGCTGACATCTCCTGAGTCAAAGTCAGAGAGGCTGCTGAGCATCATGTCATGCTCAGGACAAAGTCCTCACCACAAAGAATGGTTGGCACCAGATGTCAATAGTGACCACGAAATGCCACATAAAAGGTTCACCCAACTTTTAATTCTACCAAGTCAGTGTCTCCCAAATTATTTCCCCAAGGGGCAAGATAAGAGAGCATTCAGCTCCTTGTAAACAGGCAGAGGAGAGCAAATGGCCATTCACAGATCCCTGACCATAGGCAGGCAATTGCTTTTTTTTTTTTGGAGGGGGCAGGGGTACTCAGGGGCACTCGACCACTGAGCCACATCCCCAGCCCTATATTGTGTTTTATGTAGAGACAGGGTCTCACTGAGTTGCTTAGCGCCTCGCTTTTGCTGAGGCTGGCTTTGAACTCACTTTGCCTCAGCCTCCCGAGCTGCTGGGATTACAGGTGTGTGCCACTGCACCCAGCTAGGGCACTGTATTTTACATGTGGTGACCCAATCCCTGTTCATTTCTCACAGCTACATAAGATGGGCTACATAAGATGGGTACTTTTGTTATCCCCGGATGACAGAAGGGGAAACTGAGACCCCTCGGGATAAAGCAAACTTTCAGAATCATAGAGCTGGGATTCCAATCCCAAGATCCTTGTGAGCCTGGTGCCCTTTCTTCCATAAAACCTCTCAGATCAGCTGGAGGAAAGGAACAGGACAGCCACATCTGACATAAGAGGGGGCAGGAGCCTCTGCTTCCCTGTGGTGGATCTCGCCTGGGAAATGTAAATAATTTAGAGAAGAGGAGCTGTGAGGATAATCATCCCGTCTGGCTTCCTGGCCACCCAGATGGGCACTGAGGACAAGGAGCGGGACCTCTAATCCCCTCCCACTGTGCACACCCCACACTTACTGCCCTCCCTGGAACCCAGAGCCCCGTCCTTGTTAAGAAGTCCAGACCTTGCATTGAACAGAAGGTGAAAGGTCAAGATAACAAGGTCAGCAACCAAGTTCCCCAAGCAAAGAAACACCAAGACCAAGCCAGGAAAATGACGTAGCCCTCAATCAACCAGTATTTATTTGATGCCTACTATAAGGATCTGTACTTAGCATATCAAGGCGGGGAGGTTGTGAGAGAAAGGATACGTGAACCCCTTTTGTTCATTATGAAAGACTATCGTGCATATACTTCTGCCAAGCCCAGGGCTAGCTCTAGGTATTAGGAGAAATGAAAGATTCCTGACCTTAAAGGTCCAAGGTCCAATAAAAGATTAAGATACATGCTGATGAAGAAATCGATGAAGAAATTAATGGATTGGTATGAAAAAGAATGAGTACCCTTCAAAAGTGCAGTTAGAACACTGGGGAAAAGCGGCAGAAGGGAGTAGGGGGGGAAGATCTGCATTCCAGAGGAGAATTGGAGTTCTGGAAAAACTGTCTTTTGCACTTATGGAGGGTGTGATCTGTGCAAAGGCCAGAGCCATCTGGGAAGACAGAGATGACGTGTGACAAGGACTGCTCAGGAATCAAGCCCAGGCGTGGGGGCATCTGGAGTCCTTCTTAGATTACCTAAGACTGACTCTAAAGCAGGCACTTTTAGCAACCTTATTTAACAGACGAGGGAGCTAAAGCCACCCCTACTCTCCCCATTCTTTGGTTTCATGTTTGGAGCAGGATCTGCAAACTATAGCTTATGGGCTAAAACTGTGCCACTTGTTATAAATAAAGTTTTACTGGGACACAAACATGCCCATCATTTGCATATTGTCCACGGCTGCTTCCATACTCCAACAGCAGAGTCCAGGGGTCAGAGCAGAGACCGTGTGGTCTCTGCAGAGCCTAAAGCACTTACCATCTGGCTCTGCACAGGCTGCCGAGCAGCAGCTCTCTTGGCCAATGTGTGGCCCAGTGAACTCTGGGATAGCAGCAACTGGATGGAGCAATCGGCCTAGGGAACATCCCCAGCCAGACATCCCTCCCTCCCTCCCCTGATGGCACAGCAGAACTTAAGGGTCTTCCCAGGACGTCAGCCCTGTAAGAGAGCACGTCCCGGGAGAGCCTGCATTCCTGTGGCATCTCCACTATTTATACTGAAAACACCACAAGAACTCATTTTTCATGCTATTTCAGCTGAAAACAGCCGTGGCAGGTCACGAGCTGGAGCCGGGGACGGCGGAGCGAGCGTGTTTGTGCAGGCGGGGCTCAGCCTGCTGTGCCCCAGGTTGCCTGTCCCAGGTGCACTGGGCACAGGCCAGGCTTTTTTCTGGGATACTGGGCCTGAGGAATGAGGGTAAATCCAGAGGGGAAGAGGAACCCCCCCTGGACACCTTGTCTCCTCTAATCTGCAAAAACATGAAAACGCAAGCTGGCGCTCACACTTCCACCTTGTTCGACAACTTAACGTGGGTCGTTAATTGAAATAAAATGAAATCAAATGCAAGCCAGATGTTCGTGTAGATTCTCTTACACACAGTTCATATGGAAATGCCCAAAATGCTTATTTGAGGGACACAGGGTTACCTCCCTGTCCCTATGTCAGCTCCTTGCTTTTATTCTCTCATGGCACTAAGTCAAAGAAAAAAAATAGACACATATAAATTATAATTTAGGATTATTTTCTGTTTTGTCCCTGTAAGAAGGTAAACTCAAAAAGAGACTATGTTTGTTGTTCACTGTTGTGTCTTTGGTGGCCAGACATAACCTGGAACATAGTAAGTGTTCAATTAATGGTTGTTTATGGAACAAACACTTAATTTTTGTAGACCAGATGATCTACAAGGAACATACATTACTGTTATAATTTTTAAATGCATTATATAAAAATGTATTTCTAACAAGTCCAAGAACAGTAACTGATGTCTTATTTAATAAGTATCTATTGACCCCTCAAATTATTGTCTTTTTCTTTGCCCGAGGATGGCTTTGCAACTACTCATAGTGAATATTCAATTAATACCTCAAGAATATGCCTGACCACACAAATTGCACCAACCACCTCCAGCACAGTTACCACCTACTTTGAGAACGATACGTAGAAACAATAGGATAAACGTTCATCTTTAACAGATTAACTGTTCCAGTATCGCCACAATCCCCCAAAGTCTGGAATGCACTTTCCTGGGAGATAATAAAACTGAATTGCAACCACAGTATAGAGGGGAACCCAAAATTCTTTGGGCTTTGTCATCCAGACCCATGCCAAGGCCAGCAACTTCTGTGAGCAGATGAGTCAGCACTGATGGAAATGTCCCATGTCACGCCTGGCACTCATGCACCCCATTCCCCTAGGCTCCACTGAGCCCCTCAAGATCACAGTCATAGAGTTGGAAAGGTTAGGTATGAAATATCTATTGGTTATCTGAGTTCGTTAACATGCTCAGTGTTGGGCATGAGGTGCCCAGGCAGACTTGGACTCATTTTTTTCCCTCTTCACAAACATGTCAATGAAACCTTTATTTTTTTTTTTACCGGCAAATGCCATTTTATTCTCTTTGAATGCTGAGTGATATTCCACTGTGTATATATACCACAGTTTCTCTATCCATTCATCTATTGAAGGGCATCTAGGTTGCTTCAACAGTTTAGCTATGGTGAATTGAGCTGCTATCAACATTGAAGTGGCTGTGTCACTCTAGTATGCTGTAAAACCTTTATTTTTAAAGACCACTCCTTAATGTCAAGTGAGAAAGAGGCCAGAGGATAGCTAACGTTGCTAAATAAAGGCTGACCTGAGCACACTGATGGAGACTGGCGCTCTCTAGCAAAGCAAGGCTGGAACTTGGATGTAATAATAAACCCCTTAGCTCTGAGCATGAACCTGCTCACGGTGACCATTTATTTTCAAAGATGCTGGTGACACCTGTCATTATCTACCTCCCATCTGCCAACTGGTAAATTGTTCCAACAGCTGAGAAAATGAAAAACACCTTCAGAAAGTGAAATAAATATTCTTAAGAAGATACCACCCTTCATGAGCACACTTCAAATTATAAAAAGAAAGACAAAAAAATTAATTTACACAACAGTAGCAGAACAATCCTTTACCACAGGGAAGAAAAAGACCCAAACTAAAATGGCAGCCAGATGTCACTGAAACCACCTTTTCTAAGGAAGATTGCTAAATAACGGACTACCAGATATTGTCTATTCATTCCACAAATGGGTATTAACCCCCTGCTGTGTGGCAGGCCTACATGTTAGGAAGAAAGGGACCAAACATTCTCTACATTTAACAAGCATCCTTAGCTCCTGAGGAAATTGCTCTGATTTCCTCATGGCCTTCTGTGAACCAAGCTCCAAATGCTTGACAAATGTCATGTATCAGTTCCAAAGTATCTGTGACACCTCCCTCACACACACACAGCATTACCGTAGGCACTAGGGTTATAGGAAACCGACAAGCATATATCTCATTCCAAACACAATACAGTGCAATTCCACAGATATTATTATTCCATTTTATACAAAATTTTATACAAAAGGACCTCCTTGAGGTCACACAGGACCTGGGCTTGGTATACAACTCTGTATGCCAATATTTTCCTGGCTAAACAGTACAAATTTTGGTGGTAAATCTGGCATAGATCTCTAACTTAGAAACTGCATTATTCTTAATGCAAATATCATGCATATTGAACAATATTTTAATGTATCTAGAACACCTATCAATAGTCTTTTCCATTTCATATTTACAGATATACAATTAAATCAAAAAAATGCATTTAAACCAAATGATATTCTACTCCAAGTACCAAATATAGTATGTTGATAATAATTGCAATAAAAATTAAAAGGAGATAGACCTGGTGATAATGCTCAATGGTGGAACATGAGCTGAGGATAAAGAAAACTGTGGGCTTGTTCCCCAGCACCACAAACATGTGTGTACACACATGTGTGCACACCACACACACAATGAAAGGAAGGAGAGGTCACTCTATTCTTGAGTAACTGTCAGGGAGGAGAGGAGGCTTTAACTTGGGATGTAATGGATGGGTCCACTTCAGACATAAAGGTGGCAGAAAAGTAGGCCAAGAAGAGATGAAGCGTGAGGAGATGCATGGAGAGGAAATGAGCAAGTAATGCTTAGGGAAGAGTAAATGTCAGAACATTAAGGGAGCACAGAGGGAGACCAGGAAGCTGCAGAAGGCAAGAGAAGGATGCTGCGCAGAGGTAAATGATCTCGTTTGAAATGGGGACAGGAACTGGTCCACCTCCTGAGAGGTCAGATTGAACTCTGGAGAGAGCTCCTGAGCTGCATGTCTTCTACCAGCCCTGACATCTAACATGCACTTAATAGCAGATGACTTCCAGTAAAAGCCACAAACATGAAGGCATTTTGACCAACACAAAGTATGTACAATATCAAGGAAAGAGGATTGATAAGGGGACAGTTTTCAGAGGGACGTGATACAGGACTCTTGGGTGGGGGAGAATGATAGATCCAGGGTCTCTGAGGCTGTTAACACTGTTGACAAAGTTCAGGAGGCGTTTCTTTCTCAGATGCAATGAAGGGAACCCATTCCCCTGACTTCTGATCCAGCTGAGGATGTTAAGCCAGAAGAAGAAAGAGCACAGAAGTTCATATGTGGTCCTTTTTGGATGTCAGACCAAGACACACACTCTACCTCCCTCGATAGCCTCTTCGCATAATAATTTTTTAAAAAGCAATAGCTCAACATAAGAAGTTATACATTCACATGAGCTGTGGTCCACCTTCAATAGCATGACCATGTGAGCTTGGGTCAGCTCAGCCCTGACTAGCTCTGCCTCCAAGGACAAACTCCTGAGCTTGCCCGAGCCTTTGTTCAAAGACAAGGCATCAAAAGTAGAATCTGTCTTGCAGGACGATGAGGATGACAGGAGCGATATAGGGAGAAACTCTGTTACCCTCATGTAAATACCAAATCAGACAAAAAAATGATCTCATTTCCAGGAGACATCAAAAGCCAAGAGGCTGATTTCTGTTGAATTAAAAACTCCACAAAGACTTCATCTGGACCGTAGACTGGTTCTTGATAGTCATCTATTTCCTGACTCCTCCTAAGTGCCCTTTACACATAGCTGTCTTTACACGTAGCTGATCCTGCAGCAGGGTAATCCATACCCACAGATTGCCCACAGCTGTCCCGGCCACATGAAAGGCCCAGACACTCCCCAGTGACCTCCTGGCACAGGCAGCCATTCATCAAACACTGGAAGCTCCACACCAAACACACAATGAAAGGCCAGCCCCAGGTTTTACTGCAGTGGTATTAGCTTTCCCTGTCTGCAGCCATTTGATCAGTAAAAAGCTTTACACTGTTTACAAATGTTTGAAAGTCCTGGCCTTTTCTTCTTCTTGACTTTTAGATATTCACATCATTCATCTTTAATGTTCATTAGAAACTTCAGCCAGCAATGAAAATTGAAATACTGCCTCCTGCCAGGAGTCTCGAGTCCTGATAGTTTGTGCCCCTCAAAATGGAGTCCAGGTGGGTCAGGTGTGTGTGTCAGGGTGGGGGGAGCTGCCATTATACATCCTAGGCAGAAGTTGAAACTTATTTTTGTGACATTGCAAATGTGCTTGATAGCAGTCAAAAATGATGGGCATGCAGGAGCATTTAACAAAAACTTAAGTTCATTCATTTTATTGCATTATGGTTATCTCCATAACGGATATCCTTGAGGAACAAAAGAGGATATGTCACAGATCCGCAGTAACACCCCTTACGGTGACAGCTGCTCTACAACAGAGCAGTGAAAGAAACAGCCAGTGTCACTCATAATCAAAGCCTCGAGGACTCAGTAGGGGCTCAATGCCAATTTGTTATCTTCCATATTGATGTCACACAGGATGGAGAAGAACGTGTGGCATGCTTTTTTAGGAAAAAAATAATTATTTTCTTTCTGATTTCTTTTAAATAGCATTCTAGATCACCGGCACTGTCCACTTTTTGCTAAATAATGTAACTTTTCTATCATCCATTCTGCGATGATAGAAAAGTTACATTATTTAGCAAAAAGCTGACCGATGTACCTGTGCTGTCACAAACCCCAGGCAATTAAAGTTTTAACTAAAATGCAATTATACCACATTCGTCTTATGAATAAGCTAGATGTTCTTAGCCACTCCCCTAGTTTTTCTTATGACAGTTGTTTGCCACTCTTTTCTATTGTAGATACCTGAGTAGTGAATATTCTGTTCTGGTTTAGTTCTTAAACATTCCCCCAAAGGCCCACAGGCTAGAGGCTTGGTGGACAACCTGTGGCTATTGGGAGGTGGTGGAACCTTTAGGAGGCTAGACCTAATGGAGGAAGTGAGGCCACTGAGGGGGACCCTTCAAGAGGATGTTAGGATCTTGGCTCCTTCCTCTTTCCCTCTCTGCTTTCCAGCTGCCAAGAGGTGAATAAGGTTGTTCACCACATGCTTCCACTGTGGAACCAACATCCAACACAGGCCCAGAAGCAATGGGGCCAAGCGGCCAACGGCTGAAACCCATAAACTCTAAGCCAAAATCTTTCCTCCTATAACTTGTTTACCTCGGGTATTGTCACAGTGATGGAAAGCTAACACATTCAAAGAGTACTTTAAAATACCTCCAAATAGCACACACTGAAACTTAGGAAAGTGTTTTAATCAGCTTTTCATTGTTGTAACCAAAATACTCACAAGAACAACTTAGGGAAGGAAAATTTTATTTAGGGCTTATGATTTCAGATCTCAGTCTTTGGGGCCCAAGGTGAGAGCCTAGCGGCCCTCACGGGAGAAGGGCATGGTGGAGTATGGCTGCTGCATTCACGGCTGCCAGGAAGCAGAGGGGAGGATGAAGGGGCCACAGGGCAGAACAGCTCTTCCAGGGCACATCCCCAGTGACCCACCTCCTCCAGCCACACACCCACTCACAGTCACCACCCAGTCAGTTCATTCAAACTAGGACAGACTGATTAAGTTACAGCTCTCAAAATCCACTCACTTTAGCTCCAAACATTCCTTTATTAACAAGGAGCTTTTGGAGGATACTTCATATCCAAATCCCAACAGAGAGCTAGCTATCCTGTTAATTCTAATCTCTTAGAGTTTTATATATCCCTTAAGAATAATCAATCTGTAAGGAAGATTCGAAATTGTGCTAATCTATTCAGAGATGTTAATATCCACTGATAGATACATATTGGGATGCCAGGGAGATCGAATTTTTTAAAACCTAAGCCATTGGTAAAGAAATATAAAAGAAGCCTGTATTTTACCTCAACTTGGAAAGGTTAGATTCCCTGAATTTGTTGGTATTCACTTCCAAGAAGATTTTCATCAAAATTTACGGGATATCAACGCACATGTATGGGAGACCAAGAGTTGGCCACAAAGGGGAAGGAGTAGTTGGGAAGGCTGCTTTGGAAAGGTATGGGATCCTGGGATGGTTATATTGGGAAATTCTCAGGGTGCAGCAGTTTTGACATTTATTTTAGCTACAAGACTTTTTGTCAAGTGAAACCTTGTATGGAAATTCAGTACAACAGGACTGCTCCCATAGAAATGCAGAGATTTTTAAAATCGCCTTCTCATCCCTCCCATCGCCCCCACCCCCCCCCACACACACAAATGCTCACTTCCATGCAAGCCAATGCTCAACCCTCAAGGCTCTCTTGAGGTGTGTTTGAAAGCTATGGTTGCCTTCCGATGCTTCCTGTTGTAAAGATGTGTGGAGACCAGGACTCCATGAGAAAAGCGAAAAGCTTATTAGCGACAGAATCATGAGTCCCATTTCCTGGCTTCTAGTCAGTTCGCTTTTTAATACCAATAATGTGTTTTATGGTGTGCAGAAACCTGAGAGGGAACACAAGCTCGAAAAAGAGTGAAGCCCGGTGAGCCGTGCACAGAGAGGGTACAGGTGGTGAGGCTCCAGAAGGCAGCCTAGCACAGGGGACTTCAGAACTCTGTCATCCTATGGAGGTGCAGGGACTGCCTGACCCCAAGAACCACCTCTCAGATTACTTTCCACAAGTCACAGGAGAAAAATTCACTCTCTCTGTGTACCACTTTGTACTTTTCTAAGTATTGGCATGTCCATCAGTGTGATAACCCTGGGTGAGGGAGAAGCTCGACAGGTACCATTACAAAACTCACATTTTACACAAAGACTTGCAGATGTTAACTTGCCTAGGATTGCAGGGCTACCCTATGCTAGGCCTATAAATTGGGTCTCACAACTTCCAAGTGCAGAAGTCACCTGAGTGGATGTCATTTCCTCTTGGTCCCCAGGAGTGAAATAGATGGTGATGTGGGTTAAGGAATAAGCAATAATACCAGAAGTTTGGGTGTGATGCTCAAATTAATAGCTGAGGATTTCTGGTTCAGGTAACATGAAGGAAACACTCCACCCTGCCCCTCTTTCTGAATGTGACAGTAAGACATAGACCTGACACCTGGAGCCACTATGTGAGGATACTCTGGGACATAACAATGGACACATTAGAGGGAAGACCAGCCCTGGTGTACCACTGACCCAGCACTGTGTTCCACTTCTTTCCTCCAACACACGTGGGTCTGGGCTTCACACACCAGACCTGGTTGTGGGCAACAGAAACCTGCCAGGAGAAGCCACCAGGACCTGAAAAGGAGTTCCCAACTCCAAAAGAGACTATAGGAATAACCATTTTGTTTTCTCTTTCTTTTCCGTTGTCTTGGGTTTTATGGGTGTGTAACAAACTGAACATATCTAAGGAATACATCTTGATTCACTTGGGGGTAAGTACAGATCTCTAAAGCCATAGCCATCATCAGAGCCATAAACATATCCATATGTCCCAAAGTCCCCTCCTGGCCCTTTTATTATCATCTTTGGTGTATGAGTGTGTGTGTTTTTTAAATCAATCAATTTTGTAAGGGTAGTGGACACAGCCAGTTCCAAAAGCCAAAACTCTGAGGGTGAGGGATTTTTCTGTCTGTTCACTGGGTCGTAATTCCAAGAGGGTGGGGCAAACCCACCACTGGCCCCTGACACAATGCTGGGTTGACTAATCCCGTTTTCTAGTCAGAAGACCAAAACTATAAAACATTGAAGACTTGACAAAAAAGTGAGTGACTCAAGAAAACAAACTCATAAATGTGTTTATGAACATTTGGGTTCCCTGCCCTCAGTTCCTGCCTGCCTGGATCTGACCCTGTTCAGAACAGCCACATTTTTATCAATCAACAAACGACCTTCCAAGACCCAGACTGGCCACTAGGTGGAGCCATGCAGAACAGACCCAAAGAACCCTGGCAAGACCTAGAAAACAGCAATCCTTAGATTCACAGCCCCCAGAGGGTGGGTAGAGCTCAGGGGCTGACCCCACACATGTCAACTGATTGCTACAGGACCTTAGAAAGACAAAAAGAGTCTCTCAATATAACATTAAAGGTGTTCATAATACATCAAAAATAACTCAGCAAATGAAAAATCAGGAAAATCCAAACTCATGTGGGAATAGATAACAGACACCAACAATGAGATAATATAGGTGTTGAAATTATATGACCAAGACTTTTAAAAAGCTAATTTAAATAATGCTTGAGCAAAAAAATAATGGAAATCAAAGGAAAAATAGGTTGCCTTGGTGAAGAAACAGAAGACATACAGAAGAATCTGATAAACATTTTATAACTGAAAAACGACAAAGACTGAAACGTATTGGATGAACTTGATGGTAGAACGGAGATGACAGGAGAATCAGGGCACTTGAAGACAGATCAACAGCAATCATCTAATCTGAAAAGAGGGAACAGTATTCTAAGAACATGTAACAGAGTCACAAGGAACTACATATTGGTGATGAAAATTTCAACATTCATATGATTGGGATACCAAAAAGAATAGAAAGGATGCAGTGCTGAAATATATTTGAAGAATAAAAACTGAAAACATCCTAAATTTGGTGCAAGACACAAATCTTCAGATTCCAGAAGCTGAGTATATGCCAAACAAGAGAAATCCAAATAAATGCACACCTGGACACATCATAAACCAGCAATCAAAGGCTCAAGACAGAGAACAAACTCATTATCTATGGAGGAAAAACAATTTAAAAGACCAAAGTTTTCTCATCATAGACCATGAGACCAGAGAGAAATGGAACAAAAATTTTTCAAGGGTTGAAACTTTAAAACTGTCAAGGCAAGTTACACATCCAGCAAAAAAAAAAAAAAAAAACCCTTTAGGAATAAAGTCAAAATAAAGTCATGGTCAAAGGAAGGAAAATGAATAAAATCATTTCTAACAGGCCTGCCCTCAACTCCTAAAGGAATTTCTTTGGGAAGAAGGGAAATGATACCAGATGGAAATTCAGAACACTGGCAATGAGGAAAGAAAAAGTAGCAGTCCTTTTCCTGTGTTTCTTAAAAGACATGTGAAAGTTGATGCAAACACTAAAATATTGTCTAATGGAGTTTTTTTTTTTTTTTCATTTCTATTGTAGCTGTAGATGGACAGCATGTCTTTATTTTTTTTTTATTTTATGTGGTGCTGAGAATCGAACCCAGTGTCTCACACATGTGAAGCAAGCACTCTACCACTGAGCTACAGCCCCAGCCCTAACAGGTTTTTTATACTTGTAGATACGAAATAATTATAAGGGGACAAGGACGTGCTTATGGTAAAAATGGTAGAATGCTTCCTGGAGATGGCAAAATGTTGATATTCAGTAGACAGTAAAAAGCTAAATATGTGTATTATAAGCCCTAAGCAACTACTTGAACCTACAGAAGGATATATAGTCAAAAAAAATAGTACATACATTGTTAAACGTTTCAATAACTCAAAAATAATCAGGACAGAGGAAAACAAGGTAGATATGATCCCTGCTCACATGGCAACAATTAAAGAAGATCAATGTTGACCTTTTATGATAAAATTACGTAAAGCAGAGCACAGCGACACAGACCAGCCCTGGTGATGTTCAAGTTCAGGAAGGGCTTCGATGAGAGGAGCTCCCACGGAGAAGAACAGCAGGTCTGGGAAGGCTTTTATTCCAAGAAGGTGGGACAGCCTGAGCAAGGACTCTGAGACAGGAGACACATGAGTGAGAAGAAGTGAGAGATGATAGAGCCCTAGTGTGAGAGCAGGAGAGGGACCCCAAAAGGCCTCGGAGGCCACAGTTACAGGTGTGGCTTTTGTTCTAAGTACAGAGAGAAGCTGTGCAAGTCCTTCACTGGAAAAACACAGGGCACTCAGGAGGACCCACTGGTCTCCACCTTGGGGTGGGGAGCGGGGTTCCTGGGCAGGGCACACACATGCTCCCCAAGGGTGTGCTCAGAGTGACAGAGAGAGACAAACAAGGAGGTCCGGGGCGAGGGCCTGCTTTCTCATTCCTTTGACAGCTGAACAGTTAGCTTCCCTGGGCAGAAACGTGAACAAATCTGGATTACATCTCACGGTCAGATGCCTTATCTAAGAGACGACAGCCAAAGTTTGATCTTTGGCCTGAGGGGAGAATTAAAAGGTGTTTATGTTTCAGAAATAATCAGAGTCAGACATCTCGACATTAAAATTCTTTGTCAGCCTATCAATATTTATGAATGTGTAGAGTTTCCAACAGCCCCATTCCACAATTTCCATGCACGCAGGTTAGGAGATGCTTGGCCTTGGAGAGAGCAGCTCTTCTCCCGCACATTTCTCACTTTGCAAAGTTTTTTTTTTTTAAACTCCAACCCTTCTCTAGTCCAGTTATCTGTGTTCATGTTTCTCACTGAAATCAGAGTGACATTCCTTTGCGTACAATAGGCATTGCAGGAGGGAAGGAAGTAAGCTACATCTTCCCCAATGCATAATAAACTCCTAAACTATGAATTAATAAGCCACGGATATTGCGAACTGGTTGGGTAGGAAGCTAGTGGGGACTAGATTTGACGTCAGAATAAAAAGGTGGCTAGTCATAGTTTGGATATCAACTCACCATGTGAACTTGACCAAGTCGTTTTTACCCTCAGAGATCTCAATTTTACTATCTATAACACAGCCATTGTGCATAAGTGTGTACACCCTTACACACATGAGAATGTATGTGTGTGTGCACACGTGCATGTGCATGTCAGGTTCTCTGGAGGCAGAACCTCAGACAGGGATTGAAGGTGTATGATGAGCTGAGGAAGGCCTTGGAGACAAGCCTGTGGAGGGGGTGAAGCAGGAAGGGAAAGGGGGTGCTGGATAAGCATCTGGTGGGAGGTAAGGCCTGGCCGTGGCCTCACTCACAAGAAGAGAACAAAAGGACAAGGGGCAGAACTCATGAGCTGCATCTCGAGACAAGAGGGCCAGGTACTGGGTCACACATAGGGTGGAGGGAGGAACTTCTCCCGGGTGAAGAGGGTATTCCAGGTGATGGTAACTATTTGGAGAAGGCCAGCCAGGAACTGTTGGCAGCCGACACTCACAGAGTTGAGGGTGTAGGTGCACTGGCCCCAGAAAGGACACCTGGACAGGGCACCAGTATAGATAAATCTATACACATGTGTAGATGTATAATGTACACATGCACACATGTGCACGGGTAAGAGTCCACACATGACACACACATGTGGAAGAGGAAGGAAAAAGGAAAATTGACTTCCATTTCCTCGACTGGCTTGCAAGGTTATTATAAGAACAAATAAAATAATAGTTGAGAAAATACTAGAAGCTCACACCTCCTACATCCCAAAATCATGAAGCTTTCCTTATCCCATTTTGCTGGTCCCTTTGCCGGACTGAGCTTGCCCCAAGTTCACCTGACTTCAAGGTGGCTCTCAGATGCCTCCTCTCGGGAAGGCTCCCAGGTGCACCTTCTCCATGACCACCCCACCTCCTGCACTTAGTCACAATGCGAGACCCCATTAATAAGGACCCAGGAACAATACTCACTGTATAATACCCACTTGAGGAACCAATGATAGGAGGTTCAAATCCCAACTTCCCAACTCTGGCCAAGTCAAGACCTCTCTGAATCTGCTTTCTTCTCTGAACGGAAGAGATGCCACTGACCTCAAGTTTCATGACACACAAGAAAGTGTAACACCATGAGTGCGTGTTACATAGTCCTGTGTTCTCCACTCAAAGAAACCCATTTCCAGCCCCTCCAGGTTAAGGAGACCCCAAAACGCCCTTGAATCCTCAGGACTCCCCCACAAAAGAAGTAAGCCTAACTGGATTCAAAACAAAAAGAGTCTTGCAATGTTTGACTCGAACATCAAAGAAAGGAAAACTTAAAAGTGAGAGGAGAAAAAAAATAAATCCCAGGCCACAAGCCAAGTGTCCTGGGTGCAGCTGGGGGCAGCAAAGAAAACTGAGCTATATTTTTAGCCTCTATTTGGGCCTACTGATTTCCGGTATGCTATCCTCTGACTATAGTGTCTAGAATTTATCCTTCCACCAGAAGCAGGAATCCTACAGCCCTTCCCAGGGCTACCTTCTGACAGATTCTTAGCCTTGTAGATACGCCGTCTTGGAGCCGCTCTGACTTCACCAGCCATAGGAATCTCTGCTTTTGGCAAGCAGCAGCTCAGAGTCCTCCACTCCAGCAGGCTGCTCCAGTCTCCTGGTGCCAGCTGGCACTAAGCACAAAGTGTTGGCACCATTTGTGTTGTTGTTTTCAGAACAATACAGCAAAACACAATTCCAGCTTAGCAGCTCACGTAGTAAGGAGACGTTCTCAGCCTGCTCTCGTTACCCATCGTTGCCTGACAGGCCATTCCAAAACTCTGTGACTTAAACAGCCGTTTTACTCCTTGTTGTAGTTCCACGAGTTGAGCTGGCTTTGCGCGACAGTTCTTCGGCTGGTCTTTCTTGGAGTCTCATGCCATTATATTGTCACTGGGGCTGGTGTCATCTGGAAGCTCAACCACAATGTTGGCTGAACTCTTAGACCATGTCCTGTCCAGTGGCTGCTCCAGCAGGGTAGCCAGACACCATGCATGGTGGCTTAGGGATCCCAAAGCAAAGATTGTAAGAGGGGAAAAGTAGAAGCTACCTTGTCTCCTTAATGCCTAGCCTGGGAATTCCCAGAGCATCATTTCCCCCATGTTTTATTGGTAAAAATAGTCCCAGGATCCGCTCAGCCTGCGGGCAAAAGAAAATAAGGCCTCGCCCTTGATGGGCAGCATGGAGCACATGCACCAAGAAAGCCCAGTGCATCAGGGCCACCTATAGACACTACTCACCACAGCCCAAAGCCCATATGCACGTGAGAGCTTTGTCAAGCTGTGGTGATGTGAGATTTGATGGTTAGCTCTGCATGGGAAGCACATTCCAGAAGGATGAATGTCCAAAAGGGCTCCCGTTTGGGCCACTGTCATCCCTCTTCCATTGAAATTACCTGAGAAACTTTCACTCTTCTTTCCGAAAGCTTTGTCCCTTTTGTGAAAGCAAGAACTTTGTTCTTTTCATAGACATGTTCCTGGAGCCTAAGAAAAAACATGTGACCTTAAGATAACTTGATAAATATGATGGCAAATGTAGTGGATTGAATGATGGTTCCCCCAAAAGACACGTCCATTTCCTACCCCCAGGGACTTTGGAATGTGGGCTTAGATGGCAAAAGGTCTTTGCATATATAATGAAGGACGTCCAGATGAGACCATCCTGGATTTAGGGTGGGCCCTAAATCCAATGACAGGTGTCCTTATAAAAGAAAAGCAGGGGAAGATTATGACACAGGGGGACAGAGGTGACATGAAGACAGATTGCAGGGGTGAATCTAGAAGCGAAGGAGCACCAAGAACCTCCTGCAGCCTCAGCAGGGAGAGAGGCATAGGGAACACTCCCACAGAACACTTGGGGGTGGACCCTGCTAAGACCTTGATGTGGGGCCTGCAGCCTCCAGAACAGTGAGAGGATACATTTGTGTAGTGTGAGCCACCAACTCCTGAGTTGTCATCTGTCTAGGAAGCCCTGGGAAGGAATATAGTGAATGAACAAATTCACAAATAATCCAGATTTCTGGGAATGGGTTAGAAGAACCAAAGTTGATGGAGGAGAGCAGGCTAGAGCTCCATGATAAGAAATTTTGGTATCTCTCAGCAAAATTCCATTTAAATCTAATATCAGTTCTTCTGCTGGGCCATGAGCCTGTGGCTGAGGTAGAGATGGCTATGGTTTCACACAGAGAGGTGGGCTTGGGCCACCTCCAAGGAGCTGGGATGTGGGGACCCCAAACGAGATTTGGATGTGTTTGCATGAGACAGAGGGTATGAGGGAGAAGCTGACTTGGGTCTCTGTACCTTAGGTCTAGATCACTCACAAGGTTGGACTTTCATTCAGCAAAAAGATGGGAGAAAGTTCAACCAGGCATCAAACTAAGAAACTCATAGTAAAAAGAGGATCCCTGGACTCTTCAGAAGGAACTCATGAATAGGAGGTAGTGTTGCCTAAGTTTGAGTACTGATGTCCACATGTGGTGGGGTAGACTCCACAGGCTTGGGGGAGTGGCAAGACATGAATTCCTCCTCTCCTCTTTTTAAACAAGGAAAACAAAGGACAAAAGCCCTAGAGAGCATTGGGTACATGCACAAGTGCCCCTTACCCTGAATAAGTGATCTCTGCCCTCAATCTTTCCACCACTCCTTTTCCCATGACCTCATCTGCCAACTTTGTGGGGTGAAAATGAGCTGGAAGCAGCTGGAATCAGCGAGCCAACATTCACGAACAACCACAGCACAGACTGCACAGATAAATGCACACACGTGTGTGTGCAAACCCACCTCATCAGGCAGGGGGCTGAGGCGTGCATTTATGGAGACACGATCACGAGTGTTATCATTTTCTATCTGAAAACATGTGTGCCTTCGGAGGTTTGTGACATTTCTGATAAGAAGCTCTGCTGCTCTGCAGAATGTCTCTTGTCGTCGCTTTCTAGGCCTGAAAAAGTTCTTGGAATTCTTGGAGTCCAACTACCTTTCCCAAAGGGAGTACTAAGAGGGAGAAAGTCATGAAAAATGATTATGTGCTGCTGAATCCTCTGTGATAAGGAGGCCTCAAGGTGATACGGGGACTATAGATCTTCTCTCTGAAAGTGGCCTTTCCTACCTGCCCTATCAAATAGCAAGCTAGTGACACCCCACCCAGATTTCATCTTCTCTCTACTTTAACAACTGCCTCATCATTTATCTATTTGTTAACTGTCTCCAACAAAATGTATACTCCACAAAGTCGAGGACTTTATCCATCTTGTTCACTGTCTTATCCCCATAAACGGGACCTGGTACACAGGAGGCACTCATTAACTATAGACCTAATGAATGAATTAACATTAAATCCAATTAAGGAGAAGACACTGTAGGATGTTTTGTGAAGTTTCCCTCAACAAGACTGCAATGTACATTGAAATAATGCTTGGGAAAACTACAAGGGCTTGCAGATCATTGAGAGCTCAGGAAAAGTGCTCTCAGAAGACTGAACACTAGCCCCTACAGTTAAAGGATGTGATTCAGACACAATTCCAGCAGACAGCAGGCTGTGAAATGCCCATCATGTGAGAATCAGAGTTCCTCATCCATGACTTTGGACTAGAAACTTGTGTTTTATGGTACTCAGCTTCTTCTTCTACAAAATAAACATCGCTGCCCAGACAGCTGCTGTACTATACTGACACTGGAGGGGACCATGAAGGAAGGACAGGATTGGGCATTGATTCCTTCACAAGTCTGAGACATAAGTGGCAAAATGGTACTAGGTTGGGGCTGGGGATGTGGCTCAGTGGTAAAGTGTTTTCCTGGCATGCATGAGGCCCTGGGTTCAAATCCCCAAGCACCAAAAAAAAAAAAAAAAAAAAAAAAAAAAAAAAAAAAAAAAAAAAAAAAAAAAAATGGCACTAGATTAATAAAATGCCACAGGACCCAGAACCAAGCTGTCTGCTGTTGAGAGCTATCTGCAATGATGCTCTCCATGGAGCTAATTATAATAAGGAGAAAACTAGAAATTGTCCAGAGAGTTTTAGTTTGAATTATAGACAAGTTGCATAAATTGTTGTCTCCACACACCTCTCCCTCAGCTTCTCCTAGTGTTGGAATAATCCCTTTCTTTCATCCTGCTCTGTGCCTCCTGCCTTTCCTCAACGCTGGAAAGTTGTCTTCTATTAGTTCTTTGATTATTTCCTCACTTCCGCTGTCTCTGGGGAACTCCTAACAGCATGTTGATCCTTGAGGCCTTGCAATCTTTTCCATGATTTCTCTTTATCTCTCATTTTACATTCTGAGAGGTTGTTTAAAATGTTTCCTCCAAACGTAAAAGAACATGTCTTTCATTATACGGTAATAGTTTCCACTGAGAATGAGGTTGCTCAGCCTCAGTGCTACTGGCATTTTAGGGCAGAACATTCCTTGTTCTGGGGCTTCCCTCTGCATGGTAGGAAGCTGATCAGTGTCCCTGGACATTGCCAAATGTCCAGTGGGGGACAAAATTGCCTGTAGTTGAGAATCTTAATTTAAAAGAATTCATTTCTCATATTTCTCCTTCTTGGCAGCAGCTTATACCTTGGTTTTGGTTTTGTCTGTTATGGTCACAATCATTAACACAGTTAGGCCTTGTTGAAATTCTTTGTTCCTGGTTTGTCTTTGTCTTCCAGAGTCTATCTCTTCTCCCTGGTTCCTCCTCAATGGCCGACTCTCCTCACGTCTGGTATCTTGATTATTTATACACTCATAAATAAAGTTTTTAGTCAATTAATAAAGGTCACTGAAGTGGGTAGTGCTTCCTTCGGGTAGGTCCTGCCCCTACCCTCGACAGTCATCTTCCAGGCACAAGACCAGGAACTCTGGGCCTTGAAGGACCTGTGAAGAAGGCTTCGCTTTAGGGGGAACAGTCCAAAGCAGGCTGCTCCTTCTCCAAGTGGGGCTCACAGCACCCCATAGCCATATGTCCCCCAGTCCTCGGGAGATCTGCCCATACTCTCCCTGATTCCTGCATCTCCTCCAACTCCATCCCTCTTTAACTTACTGAATCCAAGCCAGCTGTTTCTGACGTGTCAGAAAAGAATAATTCCCAAATTTGTTCCCTCTGTTACTACCTTGCCCCGGGGGCACTGAGCTCCTTCCTGCAAATGCCCCTCAATAGAAAATGGATTATGAGATATTTTATATCTGTTATGGGATACTATGCAGCAATAAAAAGAGACAAATATCTGTGTGCTGAAAAAGATTGGGGGATAACTGAATGAAAGAAGCTGATCCCAAAGGCGTACATACTATCTGATTCTATCTATAAGATCTTCACGCAAGACAAAGGTATAGAGATGGAGAATGGATTCCTTATGGCCAGGGTTAGGGGTGGGGGTGACACATGGTGGATGTGACTCTAAAGGGTAGCGCTGGGAGATCCTTGTCATGATGGAATTGTTCTGTAATGTGAATTGGTCACACAATATATACACATGTAAACATCTACACACACGCATATGCACACATGTTCAATCTGTGGGTTACACCAATGTTGATTTCCTGGCTTCGGTACTACATTGCCATTGGGAAGACTTCTTTTAAACATATTTTCCCATAGGTTTCTTAGTATTTCCTCAAAAGTGTAACTTTATAAAACTCCTGTAGAATAATAGTTCTTCACGTGTGATCACACCCAAGACCAACAGCATCAATGTCACCTGGAAACTTGTTCGAAATGTTAATTCTCAAGCCATAGTAAATCAGGGATCTGGGGATGTGACCCAGATATCTGTTTCTTATAGGTACTTAGGAGATTCTGTCGCATACTACAGTTTCAAAACTACCATCATATATAGTAATAGGTTCTCTATTTGTGGGATTGGTTGCAATGAGAAGATATTTTTATGACTTACAAATATGTAATGGTAGGGGGGAATGCCTCCTAAAATTATTTGTACCCTCCCTTTCTGCCCCTGGAAACATTGTACCTTTATTTGTTTGTTTTATGTTTATAATTTTATCATACTTTTGCTTTTGCTGCTAGGAAACTCAGGGCCAAGTTGGAAGCTCCATCACAGAAAATGTATTAACCTACAGAGTTATCATATGGATTTCCTCCTCCTTTCCTTGACTTTATCTCTTATTTTATTGGATCTGATTCCTTTGGGGTGAATAGAAAGTTATAAATACAGTCAATAAACAGGTGAATCCTCGAGGACAGCGGCAGGGTGTCCTTGTTTGCTGCCACATGATCCCTTCTGAGCATAAGGTCCAGACGATGCAGATGTTACCAGATATTACACTGTTTCAAAAATAGATTACAGAGCATGAAACTGCAAACACTGCCTAGGAAAAATATTTTCATATGTATTCCCAAGGATGTTTTTACAAAATAGAATTATTATTGCCTTTTTGTTTGAATATGAGAGAAAGGATTTAGGCTTAGATTTATTATACCAGGATATTAACCACTATTGTTTTGGCTTCTTGCCTTTGGGTGATGTTTTTCTGGTTCAGAATTATTTTCTGTTTCCATCATCTTGAAATAAACAATGTGCATGTCAGTGGTCGTCTTAGTCTCCCTGAGCCAACAGACCAATACAATTCCCATGCGATGAGATTCTTCTAAAATTTTATACATGACCAACAAAATACTGCAGCTGCTGAGAAGCTGAACAATTCCCGTGAATGTGCTGTGTGCTGGGTTTCATCTGTGGTGTCTTGTCACATATCAGTTATAAAGGCCTGGTTAAATGCATGCTCACTTGAAAGCTAAGTGAATAACCACAACCATCATTGATAATCGGTAAATGTTTCCTGAGCATCATTTCAGAGGCTTTTTCTTTAAGTCTGACTTTGGAGGATGGAGAAAAAGCACAAATTGTATCCCACAAAGCCAGAGATGGCGCCCATGGACCAGTTACATTCCCGTTGACCCCACAGTGCTGGACTCCTTCAGAGCTTCCTGATATGTTCTTGGAGACCTTAGTCATTTTCTAGGGTCCCAAGCAGGCCCCTGGCAACTGGTTGAGTCCTGTTCTACACAGAGCCAGGCAAGGACAGGTACCTCAAACTTGCCTCTGAGCATAACCACCTGTGAGAGTCGCTCCCTGCCCAGCACCAGTCAGGACGGAGCCCTGGGTGTCAGCCCACAGCTCTACCCTTCTGCTCTTTTCTCTTGGTTCGCACACCATTAACAGGTTGCCCAGGGTTGCCATAAGAAACCACCACAAACTCTGGCTTACAACAACCCAGATGTATAACCTCACAGTTCTGGAGGCTGGAAGTCTGATGATAGACTCAACAGGTGAAAATCAAGGCGTTGGCTGTATCTCTTCAGAGGCTCTAAGTGAGAATCTGTTCCCAGCTTCTAGAGCTGCCCAGGCTGCTTGGCTCCTGCCTCCATCTGCAAGGCTCCATCAGCAATGGCTGGTGGAGCTCCTCTCACGTCACATCCCTCTGGCGTGCCTTCTCCCCTCCAGTCTCCCTCCTGCAGAACCTTGTGGTTGTGATATGTGGTCATGCTGGGCCATGTGGACAGACCTGGACGATCCCTCTATATTAAGCACTGCTGCAACTCTCTTCATTCCTCTGCAGCCGTAACTTCGCTTTGCCATGTAACATACATGGGTTCTGAAGATTAAGACAAGGGCATCTTGGGACCAGTAATCTACCATAACCAGTCGACCAATAAATGAGCATCCACTAATGGACCGGCCTGTAGTGTCCAGCTCCAGGTGATGACCACTCAGCTCTCCAGGCAGCCTTTTGCAGGAAGACCATGGCAGGGCCCAGCTGTGGTCAGCTCCACACTTCCTCCTTCAGCTGATTAAGCTTCGCTTGCCTTGTCTACAGCACGGGATCCCAACACCACCTATTCCACAGGCGGCTCACAACACTAGGTGAGCAAATGCACCAGTGCCTAGAATACAGCAGCAACTTAAAAGGTGTTAAAGAATGAGGTTCAAAATAATAATAACAACAACAAAGCTAGCAAGTGAACCTATGTTCCAGGGCACTAAACAAAGTACTAACTCAAGAGACAGAGTATCCTGGAGCTCAAAGGATCTTGACAATCATAGATTGGAAGATAAGGAGCTGAGGTTCAGAGAGGGCAAACCATGTCACGTAATGTATGGCAGAGATGAGATTAGACGCCAGCCCCAGATTGGAAGCCATGAGACCTTGCTCCACAGAACCATTCAGCTACCTATCAAGATGGGGATGCTGGGCAAGGACTGTCAGCACCGAGCAGTTGGTGGGTGTGGTCCTCCCCTGAGTTCACCTCCTTCAGCCCTGCAGGGGACCTGGCCTCACAAACCTGCAGAAGATACTCTCCTTACACTGACGTCCGTCTTTTTGTGTGTGTGTGTGGGGGGGGGGGACCAGGGATTGAACTCAGGGGCACTCGACCACTGAGCCACATTCCCAGCCCTATTTTGTATTTTATTTAGAGACAGGGTCTCACTGAGTTGTTAGCACCTCGCTTTTGCTGAGGCTGGCTTTGAACTCACGATCCTCCTGCCTCAGCCTCCCAAAGTGCTAGGATTACAGGCGTGTACCACCACACCCAGCTGCAACTGTCTTTTTAAATAGTATTTCAGCAAGGTTTCAGTGTCATTGTCCACTGTGGATACAAAACAGATATATAATTGCTCATTAAGTAGCAATTACACAGAAATAAACATTTTGTTTGACTTGAAATAAATACAAAAAATGGTAACTATTTATCTTGATATCATAAATGGTAGGTATTTTTTAATTTTGTCTGTCTTTTCAAGGTTTTCTAGCTATTTTCTAAGTCATCAATTTCATAATAATAAAAAGAATTTTAAGTGCTTATTTTAAAAAAAAAATAACAATAATGAGAAAGATTTCTTTAGTTGATCATTTTGTCCCCTCCAAATTTCTCCAGATTTCTAGAACCTGGATATTCAAAAACAATATCTCCTTTATGGTCTCAAAAATGTTTCTTTCTGCCTGGTGAGGTGGTGCACACCTGTGATCCCAAGTGGCTCGGGAGGCTGAGGCAGGAGGATCATATGTTCAAAATCAGTCTCAGCAACTTAACAAGGCCCCAGAGACCAAGCCAGGACCCAAGTCCCTCATCACCCTCATTCCCTACATGGAATTAGCGTGACCTGTCTGAACGTGTTCCTCACAGAGGCTTTTATCATGACCATTGTTCATGTGTCTAGGTTTTTCATCACTGAATCCTTGAGTAAGACTGTGGACATTAAAGTGACAACATGCCATGCTAAAATTACAGTTAAGTTCAAGGGGAAATAAAATGCCAGGTCTCAAGTTAAATGGTGGAAGGCAATTGCAAGTCATGGCTGCATCCCTTCACCACATTTGGACGGGTCTGTGACTGTCACACCTGGAGTGATAGCGTCACATTTTCAAAATCATTCGAGAGCATCCAGGGATCACCGTGTGTGCACCTCAGAATGGTAGGGGGACACATCTCCTCAGAGCTGGGCTTTAACGATTCATAACAATGACAAAACAGATCTCAATTACCAAAGGATCTCAAAGCCCCTGAGTCAAAATGGGAAGAAATGGTCTTGCTCAAGAGTGTCTAGGAATTTAAAATCTGGGGAAAAAAATATTGGACCTCCTTGATTTTCAAAGGGATAATCCCAACAAATCAGGTTTAGGAAATGTGCATCGTTTATTGTATGCATTATTAATGACAGAGGGCTACTGGGAGTCTCATGATTGACCTGACCTTCTATTTGTGTCTTTAAGATATTTCCCCACACGTCCCTGTCAGCCACCTTGCTCTCTTGTATCCTGTATCTGTTGACTTTCCACTGACTGCTAACTCTTTCTGTAACTTCAGTACATGGAACGTCCTGATAGGTGGAAAGGTCATTAGCTTTCAGGACATAAAATTTGCCTGACGTTACCAGCCCGATCGTGATTTCTAAAAATCTCATGTCTCCAGTTTGATAATGAGTATCATAATCGTGTTATTAGCTCACACTCGCTGGATGCTTTCTGTGGACCAGGCATGTTGACTCGAGTTCTCTCCTTGAACACCTGCCACCACTATATGGAGTAGGGATCAGTGACCAAGCTCTCTGAGCCTCAGTGTGGAAGATTCATAAAAACAGTGCAGGGAGTTTCCATTCGACTTCCCTAAAGGCCATGCACTTTTTTTTTTTCTGTAACACTGTCTCATTCTTCAGGTCATCACTGTCAAAACTGGATCAGCTGAGCCACAGCATGATAGGGACACAGTCGCAAAGACCTTCTAGTATTTTTAAAGGGCCTCACATGGATGAAACACCTATCCCCTTGGTGGGGGTCCTCAGCTGGTGTCTCGTACCTCATCTGTGATTATTAATGCACCCTCTGCGTAGCAGGACCTTGACCTTGCAGATCTACACATGTGTACATAACAGACAGATTGAGGATTCTTGATTTTATTGAGTTCTTGACAATTTAAAGAAATATCCCTCTCCCTATAAAATGCAGGGACAAATGATCCAACAAATTCCGGCCACTTCCAGACTCACAGGGTACCCCTCCTTGGGTTCGATTTATGGGTTTTTTTTTTTTTTTTTTTTTTTATAAAAGCTAACAATTGCAGTCTGACCTGCTAACCTCCTTTCCTATCTTTTCCTCAATCTTCTTAGAGTTCCTTCACATCACTAACTCTGGGGAGACTGCCAAAGAATTGCAGAATCACTCTGTCTAAGACGTGGCTGCAACCGCTGAACTGTTGTTGGTTTGGGGCTGCGGAAATGGCCACTTGCCAAAAAATACATGTAACTGCCACCAGGACAATCTCATCAGGCATTGAGGACTGTGGATCTCCTTCTCCCACTGTGTCTAGCCCATTACCACAGGGATTTCCTGACAGCTGGGCAGCCCTATTGGCCCCTCGGCTACCCACTTGCTGCAGGTCAATCTACTTATTCATCAGACCCCGGTGACTTCTCACAAATTAGTCCTTAGGAGACTCTTTCCATCCAAACTAAACATTCTAAGTTGAATGCTGCTGGCTTGAGTCTTGATAAACGGGAAGTCTGAATTTCTCAAGCCAACATTCCACTAGAGGATCAGGTGATAATTAGTGAAATCACGAGACACACAACAAGGCCTTAGAACAGAGGACAAGTTGATGCTCGAGTATTCCCACTTCAAGGAAGTAAGCCTTTTTTCTAGATGAACACAAAATCAAAATATTGCAGTTTCAAAAGCAATGGGTTAAAAATATAACAATTACCAATAATCCCCACATTTTGAAAACATAAAATTGATCCTCAGAAAAGTATGATGAAGAGAAAAAAAGATAAAATTATCAGAGAGAAATTTCTTTTTAAAGAAAGAAAATATGAAAATATTTTCAAGTAAGAAAATTTTTCTTTTTAAAAAAGAAAATATGATCAAAAGAACCTAGGCTTTAGGCTTAGACAAATTAACCCGAGTTTGGATGTGTCACTTTCCTGGCTATGTGACTTTGATGAGCTAGATGTTCCTCTTCTCTGAAATGTGGGAATAACATCCACAAAAAAGGGCTGTTATGGAGGGGCATGGGGTGCCCACCTGTAATCCCAACAACTCTGGAGGCTGAGGCAGGAGGATCATGAATTCAAAGCCAGCCTCAGCAATGGTGAGGCTCTAAGCAACTCAATGACACCCTGTCTCTAAATAAAATACAAAATAGGGCTGGGGATGTGGCTCAGTGGTTGAGTGCCCCTGATTCAATCCCTGGTACCACCCCCCCCACCAAAAAAAAGGATCATTATAGAAATGAACATGACCTTGCACCAGTGACTATGACTAACTCAATGAATCTTAGTTCTTTCTCCCTTAAACTCTGTTCCAGAACTCCTAGGTATTCTGAACAGCAAGAAGGAAAAAGATTCTACAACTTGAGGAATCTGAAGGAACTGGAGTAAGGTACAGATCTCCATGTGCCTGTCAGGGAGCCACATGTAAAACTGATGGTTCCAGGCAAGATGGAATAGTCATGATCCACCCCATTTCACCTATGAATGGCAACATAAACTCTGGACAGAATACATGCAGCAGTTATCTGATGGCTCTGAAAATTAAATAACCACTGGGCACTGTGGTACACACCTGTCATCCCAGCAACTCAGGAGGCTGAGACAGGAAGAACTCAAGTTCGAGGCCAGCCTCCACAACTTAGTGAGACCCTGTCTCAAAAAAAGGCGGGATGTGACTCAGTGTTAGAGGACCCCTGGGTTCAATCCCCAGTACCAAAAAAGTAAATCAAAGCAGACAGATTGGGGAAGGCAGAATTTGAAGTACCACCAACTAGGAGTAAGTGTCCTAGTTTTCCTTCTCTGGTATCATCTGCTTGGACAGATGTTCAGCTCAGTTTACTGTTGTAGACAAAAGGGCTTCAGAAGACCGGGATTTCTGACATAAAGATCAGGAAGGGGGCCTCAAAGGATCAGGCAGTGAGGGACATCTCTAGTTTTGCTTTTGTTTTTTATCATGTTATAAGACTTTTAAAACTGCCTACTTAACTATGTTACATAAAATGTGAACTAAAATTGCCAGTGGGATTATCTATTACTAAATTATTCAGTGCAGCATTTAGGAGAAAAAAAATGAGTTAACATAAAAATTCTGGAAGAACTTCCTTAACTCATACATATAGGCAGCTGGCCAGAGACTCAGTCCCCTTAGATAAATATCATTACATAATAGAAATACATTTATGTCCAAGTTACTGGCATATACTCTGAACTTCAAGATTTATGAGATTATAGAAATTTTTCTAGTTATGAAGAATATTAAAACAAGAAAATATTTTTCTTCTAGTCTTGAAAGTAGTCAAATGGAAATGTTCTAATTTCTCTTGGTACAACCATCTCTCATTAGCTCATGAGAGTGTCACTAACTACAAGCATTTGTCAAATACTTATTCCAAATGATCAATGATCACATTAGAGAGCCCCATCTCATCTTGTCTTGAACAGCAGAGAAAGAAGCCTAATACCAAATGCCTATTCTGGAGCCAAGAAAATATGTATTGTCTCAGTCCCTAAATCACACATGGTGCTAAAACAAGACCCAAGCCGCTCTTTAGAATGCTTCATCCTTTCTTTCTTTTCTTTTTTTAAAGACTAACCTTAGTCCAATCTTGAGAAACCCTGAGAGTATCACTTACTTACCCTTGACACTGCGTTGTAGACCCTGAACAGCATCTCTTGTTCCTTCTCTGTCCTTCACATTAGTTCCTTCTCTGATGCTATCCCGTTGATAACCATTGAAGTCAGAGAGAGAGAGAACACATTGATACCAGAGAGGAAAGTGGACCAGATTTCCAAACGCCATCTTTTGGGAAAACTAGACTCAAACACAGATTTCACATTGAGGAATTTTACATTTTAGTTACTGGGTTATGATCTCTGGGACTGACTCGATCTCATCAAACTCCTCATCTGTTGATATAAATCATGTCAAGACTCTTAGAGTTTGTTTTATTTTGAATGTAATACTGAAGGAGATACCTATCTACCAATCAAAAACTTGATGCCTACCCTTCAAACTAGAACTATCACAAATAGCAAGGATCAGTGGAAATGAGTTATGATTCAGATTGTTAGATCAGAATGTAATCCCCCAGACAGGGAGAGTGGATGGGCAGGAAACCCCAGAAGAGGAGAGACAAGTAACCTTCTTGTCCCACAACCACCCCTCGTGCACCGAGGGCAGATGCTCTTAACCAACCTTCGCACATTGGATATGAGCTCTGCTGCAGCCTCAGCACCCATCCCACACAGCACCCCAGGCAGCCCCGGCCATCAATCAGTGTTATTCCATAAGATGAAATGTGACATGCCACATCTGGCCTGGGGGGATGATATGGCACAAGCCCTACATTTCCTTTTACTGTCATAAAGCAGAGAACCCTTTATTAGTTATCAGAATTTATATTTATAGAAGGCTCTGTATCTTTCACTATGTATATTTCACTTTCTGTATATTTCACTTTCACAATGATTGCCAGATTCTCCTGTTCTTGTGATGGAGCACATCTGACAAAGTTAGAGAGAAATGTGAAACTCTGAGTAAGAGAATCTAGAGACAGGACCTGAGCGTTTGTACTTCTAGAAATTTCCACGGAGAATGTTAAAAGCCCCAAAGTTGGGTGTTGCTGGGACACAAGGAAAGAAACTACCCAGCCTGCTTGATTCAACTACACTCTCTCTGCTGTTACAAATAACGGCTACCAAATCCTACTTTTATCACGAGTGAGGACAGAGATTCAAAATCTCCAAACGCGGTGTTCTAAAGGTACCTAGCAAGAGATTCGATGCCATATGTTCAATTCTCTCTTCAGCTGAGCAGGGAGCTGACATTTGCCCAGCCCCCTGCAGGGTAACCAGGTAGCTTAACAGACCAGTGGCGCTGGGACTGAAGAGACCACGCCAAGCCCTGAACAACAGGGTGTGACGGCCTCTCCTGTTTCCTTCTGCCATCAGGGGCTGCACTGCTCCCCAGCCACCCAGGGCAGCCGTGGGCTGCGAGGAGCAAGCCCTCCTCCTCTGCAGCCGCGGAGAACCGGCTGCCCTTCCTTCCACTCTACCTGACCCAGCACGAGGCGGAACTCTTTCGGCAATCCTTGCAAAACCTCCCTGGGAACTCTAAGAGAAACAAAAATTGCTTTGGGGCTCATCAAGGTTCAATTCTGGCAAACTTTAAACACAGAAGCAGATAAAAATGAACTCGATATTGTGGAGTTTTTTAGACGAGCTGCCTAAAGAGGAACTAAGAGCAGATTTGAACATGAGGGAGCAGAGAAGGGGAGGAGGCGAGGGGAAATGCCCCTGGGGATGATTCTTCTGGCCTAGCACAAACTTCTGCTGAACCCTGACCTTGGATTTCCCTGGACTGGATGACTGGGCGCGGGCCAAGCCGATCTGTGTTGGAGGAAGAGGCATTGAACACATGGGTGCCGGGTCCAGGACTACCACTGCGAGCAAGATGGAACAGGAAAGGAGAAATGGAACCCACTGTCATTTCCAGGCAAATACTTAATTTCTTACTGTTTATATATCTCTTCCACAATAGGAAAAAAATTCAAATAACTGATTTAGAGAGAGCTCGGTGCTAGAAAAGACAGCATTTTATTCTTGCCTAGTTTTCGCAACATATCAAACTCTTAGGCTATGAAATATTCTTCAACACTTCAATTACAAATTTTAAGAGGTGCCATCCAAAATCTATAAATGACAAATCCAACTTCCAAAGGTTCACTCAATGTCAAATAAAATGCTTGATATAATTGGAAACATATGTTTTCTTGAGTAAAATAGGGTGCAATATTGACAGTGTTTTTAAGTGATTAATTCCCTATCAGTATACTGAAGATCCTTTCTATTTGCCCCTTATTTTCTTTTCAAGGGTGTATTTTGGAAGAAGAGTTGAAAATGTGTGTCAATTCCCATAAAAATACTGTCCTTTTGCTGTAAAATTTCATCAAAATTACATGTTTGGTTGTGGTTTTATAAAATTATAAAGCCCTAGGAATATATTTCATAACTGCATATGGCACTGAAAATACTTTCTTTTATAGAAGAAATATTTTGGAATATTCCTTATTCCAAAAGAGAAATCCAATGATAGGACATTGATTATGAATAGTTCCCCAACCACCTTGGATCAGATATTTAGCATTTTTATGAATGGTATAGACTAATCCACCCATTAATTTCAATAAAAACATATTTGTAAGCTCTTCATACCTGCCAGGCTGCCCGGTTCAGTTTTAAAGCCACCTCTGTGAATAAGTAAGGACCATAAAGGAGTTTATGGTCCCATGGGGGGTAACACACACACACACACACACACACACACACACACACACACCACTGATGACTTTTTAATTATATTGTATTTAAATTATATCAACGGGGATAAAGAATGATGATGGGACATACATTTATAGAAAAGCATCTCTGAAGAAGATACATTTGGGAAGAATCATAAATAAAGTAAAGAACAGTATCTCAGGGAAAGGTAAGGGTAAGTGCAAAGGCCCTGCAGTATGAACGACCTGGAAAGATTTTGTAAGCAGATAATAGAAATGGCAAGGCCTAAGCTTTAGCAATGGGAGAAGACAGCAAGGATGGTGTGAAGACAGATCACCAGAGACAAAACGCGCCAAGAAAGAGATGCCCGGGCCTTGCATGATTCATTAATAGTCTCATCACCTCGGCTTATTTCAAGAGTAATTTTGAATCTTTCTTATCCATTAATATAAAGCTCAAAATTTCACTCCAAGTGCTATATTCACTCAATTCTCAAGTTTTTTATATGTAGTGTTTGTATGATTTGGTTCTAAATGTTTTCAAAATATCAATGACTTTTCAAATTTGTGATCAGTGCACCATTTGAGTGAATTATTCAAATTACCAAACAGATGGCCTTTTTGGCTTTTTGTCACTGACTTCTAAGCTTATTGCATTGTAGACAAATAAAGAAGTATGTATAATATTGATCTTTGACATGTGTTCAGAATTACTCTATAGCCTGGTATAAGATTAATTTATGCAACCATTCAGTGTGTGCATTTAAGAAAGTGGTTATGCACCAACTTGAGGACGAGGGGTCTGTGTATGCCCATTGAATCTATCATGGTGTTTGTATCTACTATATCCTGCCTAACATTTGTCTGCTTTAATCTATAGGTATCAACAAAAGACACGTCACTTTCCTACTATAGTTTTTATCATGCCCATTTCTCCTTGCAATTTAGTCTATTGTTGCATTATATATTTTGTGGTTATCTTATTTATGTGCATTCAGGGTCAAGTGTCCAATATCTTCCTGGTTAGTTATTTCCTTGGATTAGGGTTCTATGAATTATAATGATATATTTTACCGTAGAGTCTATTCTGACACTAATGTAACTATTTCAGCTTTGCTTCATATGTATTTTTCCACTATTTAACATTCAACTTTTCTATGCTGCTTTGCATTAGAAACATCTCTTAAAAACAAAACACAGATTTTCCCCCCCATTGAAGAATCACCATCTTATAATGTGTGAATTGAGTCTGTGCGTTTGACTTGGTGTGATTACTGTTGTCCTTGGATTTAATTCTACCGTCTGTATTTTTGGACTAGTTTTTATGTAATCAGATTCCAGGGCTCCTGTGATAATGAACACTGGGATAAAACAACAAAGTGTGGCGCAAGCTGCACTTTCTTGGAGGAGACGTTTCCCCCATCTAGAACCATCTGGAACTCCTCCTTGTTCCTCTGACTAGTGAGTGTGGCTTTGCTCATCCTTCTTCCACACTGAGGAAGCACTTCCTGGTTTCATGCAAGGGTCTGAGCCTTGCACTGACCCGAGGGTACAACTTCAGTCTTGAAGATAGTATTAAAACACCTGTCACCTGCCATTCAGGCCAATTCCTCCTGAGACGCAGAACATCAACTCCCTCCCTCAGATCTGGCCTTTGAATTCCATCTTTATTTCTAACGTGTGGGGGTCTATTCTTCTGATCTTGGCTGAGCATTTCATTTGAGGAGCATCTTGGTCTTATTTCTGCTGCTACAACAGAATACCTGAGACTGAAGCGGTGATGCCTTCCTAAGATGTTTCTTTTGATCTCTGTTAATAGCTGCGACCTGCTCATTTCTGCTTCTGTAATCATGCTTGTGGCAGGAACCAGAGCTGCCTGGAGAAAGGGAGACATCAAGGCTACTTGCATGAAGAAGTCTCAAAGCCCGGGAGTCTATACTGTGTAAAAGAACAAAGGCTGCGCTCAGCTTTTGGAGAGGACTCCGCTGAGCCCGCACCGGCGCTGAATAAACCTTGCTCATCTGCATCTCCAAGTGCCAATGGTCTCTTTCCATTGCCTTAATTATCTGTACTTTTTCGCATTTTCTGTAACAAGACTAGATAATGCATAAATAACAGAAATGTATTTCTCATAGTCCTGGAGGTTGGAGAGTCCAAAATCAAGGCATCGGTAAGTTTGGGCCCCTTCTCTCTGATTCCAAGATGTCACCTTCATGCTGCATCTTCTGAAGGAGAGGAATAACGTGACCTTACATGGAAGAAGAGCAGAAGATGGAGAACTTCCTCCTGAAATCCCTTCTTGTAGATGCATTTCATCATTCATGAGGGTAAAGCTCGAGACCCAAACAACTCCCATGGAGCCCTTCAACACTGCTGCATTGGGGATGAAGGGACCAGCACATGAATTTCAGAGGAGATAAAAGCATTCAAAGCACAGCAGGAAGATGAAGGTAACATTTCATCCAGAACTTTTATGTATTTGACTGAATATGGAATACCACATTGGTCTGCTACGGCTGCCCTAACACAGTACTACAGACTATGTGGATTAAACAATGGAGATTTATTTCCTCACAATTCTGGAAGCTACAAGTCCAAAATCAACATGTCATAGGGATTGGTTTCCTGAGACCCCTGCCCCTGTGTCTTCCCATGGCCCTCCCTCTGTGCACCTCTGTGTCCAAATCTCTTCTTATAGAAACTCCAGCCAGGATGGACTAGGCCCACTCTAAGGTTCTCATTTGACCTCACTGACCTCTTTAGGGGCCCACCCTCCCAACACAGTCACTTCCCTCATCTGCAGTATGATCATGGGGTACCTGATGTGAGGCTACTGATGGGAAGGTAGCACCCTTTGAGTCAGTTATGATGATTAATCACATTTCAAAAAATAGACACAACCACCAAAGGTTAAATAACCTGCCCAAGATCACGAAGCTGGCAAGCATTACCGTCAGGATATGAACACAGGGCCCCTCACCCCAGAACCCATACGCCAAAACAACTATGTACTGACATCGGAATCGAAGACTGAGTTTGAATTTCAGCCCTGCTATGGAATTCTCTGTGAGCCTTTGAGAACCCTGCTTGAAACACACCTTGCTTGTTCCTTTAACAAACCCTGAGGATGCAGTCGTGGCAGGCAATGCCTCAAGGGTGGGGATGCACAGAGCAAAACCCAGCATGGTGTCTGTGGGCACTGAGCTTGAGGCCTGGTGGAGACGCTGTACCTGGGTGAGAAGCAGGAGGCCATGATTTCATCGTGGGAAGGAGAAGAACATGGTTTTCTCTGGGAGAGAACTACCCAGAAACCTGCTGGGGAATTGGAATGGCATTTCCAAGTCCTGCTGGAACACAGGGACACCAGGAGAAGGAACTGGGGTTTGGGTAATAGGTGTGGTTGAGAATGGAGAGGGATCATTCCAGAGGAGGACCGCACAAGCCAAGGTCCTGTGGCAGGCGTGCCCAGGGCAAATTAGGCAACCGGAAGAACATCTGCATGACTAAAGCACAAAGCGGGAGGGTAGAGGAGGTGCCAGATGCTGCTGGAAAGGGAAGACTGGAGAGAGAATGCAAAGCTTCTTGGAGTTCCAACAACAGGGCTTCACTGGCTCTTGCCCATCCAGAGCCCATGCATGGCAATTTCTTCCTTGTAAGGCTACAGTGAGGATTTTATGAAAAGCCTGGAAATGTCTGGTCGTGGTCAGCACGCAGACGTTTGATTTCCCTCTGGCTCTCTCAACCAAATCTATTTTAAGGATCATCTAGTCAATAGTCTCATCCACTGGGATTTTAGTCCCTCTTCAAACTTATTTCCACCTAAAATGTAGGACATTGGTATCTCATCACGCAGGACACACTCTCAGCCTTTAATTTGCATAGAAATTGCTAGATCAAATAATGTCGTCCTGCACAGAAACCACAACCATGACATCAAGTCAACTCCGCAAAAGTGGTCAGACCGGAGGCTTTGCCAGATGCCACCGCTACCAATTAGAAGCCACAGCAATTTGGGACAGTTTTTCAAAAGAATAAGGAGTCATCCTGCCAAATAGTACCACTAGAACTCCCCTTTTGTAGAGAGGGTGAGTGCTTCGGCAGGGAGGACCTGCTTGGTCTCCCGTGTGGTCCGTCAACTCTGAGCCTGTGTGTAAATCCCTCTTTCTCTTCTTTACCAAGCACGAAACTGAGAACCTTCGAGTTCGCCACACAAGGACTATACAGGGATCCAGGACGTGCAGCTCTACTCTGTCCCTGAATTCACTCTTCTTCTAACATTCCTGGAGTTGCCACCTTGTCTACCTTGGGTAGCGTTGGAGCAGGAGAAATTGCTCATATTTCAGCTTAAGTGTAGGCAAAAGACTCCTCTCTTTATACCCCAAGAAGTTGCTAGAAGGGCACACCCAACTTAGCTAAATAGGACATCATTTAGTGTTAAACGTATTTTGTATCTAAGCATTAAAATCAATAACACCAGGAACAGAGATAATCTGGCTTGCTAAGAATGACCGACTCGCTGTGGTGGCTCTGTGTAGCTGTCATTCCTAATTTTTTCTCTTACCTTTAATTCTCAACACTTAGGAATTTGTTCCTTGATATCTTGAACCTCATTATAATCCAGAGTGGAAACACTGAGTCCACAGAGGGAGCACCTAGCTCCTTTGTTATTTACCTGGAAGTCCATCTCTTCCTGGGTTGGTTGATTAAAAACTAAACTCTTGTGAAGCCTCACGTCCTACAGCCCCTCAGGCCAAGGCAGTGCTTTGATGGCCCAGCCTTTTAAGAAATCTCAAAGCAAATCTAGAAATCCAAGATCCATGCATTTGACCTTGGGAGGCTCATTTCCTTACAAATGTGTCATTCTCCAAACTCCACCTTCCTCAAAACACTGATGGCAATTTTATTCCTAACACCCATTAACTATTCTCTCATGTTACATTTTAAAAACTACAGGTGTTATTTTAACAACCACAAGTATACCTTAAATTTCATAATTTTGCAGTAATTTCTAGTGTTTCATGTTTCTATCTACCTTCCAAATAGCTTTATTTTACCAAGTTGGTAGAAGGAGGACTGAAAGAAAAGGGAGAATGTACCCTGTCCCACCTCCTCTAAGGAACTACAAATCTGAGGGGGCCGGGGCTGCATCCCAATCATCTTCCACGCAGCTGTGGTTCTGCACCTTCTGGTTACTCTGGCTTATTGCTCTTTCAATTTGGTTGGCCACCCAACTTCTCAACTCTCTTCTATGATTAGAGTTCTAGCTGGGTCCCACCGTAGAGGCCGGAAGTGTGAGCTGCTGGCCTGCTGGACTCGCCTGCAGCCATGGTATGTATGAACACTAGCCCAGGCTCTGTCAGCACAGGCACCACCATGGACTTTAAAACAGGGCCCGGCAATGCCAGGAAGAGGGACCAGCTCTGGCACCAACTGAGGTTTCAGCAAACTTGGGATGTCAGACCATGAGTCTAGGGGTACCAGGCAAAGTACACGAAAGTACTCAGGGCTGGACCCAGTTCTAGGGTGTAATTTTAAATCTTTGTTTCTGCCTATGTAAATCTGAGCTTATTTTTTTTAAGCTCTTTCAACAATGCCCTTTAAATAAAACCCCCTTTTCTACTTCAATCAGCCCAACCCAGTGCCTGCAGCTTCTAGATAAGAGTTCTTGCTACCCTGTCCTTACCTGAAGGACCAGCTCCAGGCTCCCGTCAACCGGTTGATGAGCACAAAGCCAGCCATCACCTGATTACTGGTGACCCTACTTGTGTAATTCCTGCAGATAACAGGGAAGAATGGATGTTTTAAAACAGACCAATCTCTGATTTGGGAGTTATGGAAACAATCCAGAACGCCGTTCTTTCCAGACTATCTTCACAGATGATCACCAGTCACCCTGATAACGATGCTGTGGATTTGTAGTGCCTCTGTCTCTATCTGTCTCTCTCTCTTATTAGCTATGATCATGGTGATAATGCTTAATAAAAAAAAAAAAAAAAAGTTTCCCCCTTTTAAAAGATTAAAATCTACAGTTAACGAGAAATTTGGTTTCTTTTTCTGGTGAATTTTTTAGACCAAGATTTTCTTTACCCTTTACTCTTAAGCTCAGTATCACTTCAAGCTTTTAGAGCAGAAACAGCTACTTCCAAATGAACATGCACCACCTCATCCTCATAGTCACGTCCTCAGTCAAGGGGAAATGAGATGCTGTCACCTCGAGCACTACGCCCCATGTGCACCCCACAGCTTCTGTCTGGGGAAGCCTGTCCTCGCAGTGCGGAGGATGGAAACACCAGGTGTCCTCTACGCAACCTTGGGAACATACCTTATCATATTGTCACCAAGCTTTGAGGACACAGCATGGAGCAATGATGTGCAGAGTCGTGGCCGGGCTGCTGTCTAGAGTTGCAGTTGTTTCCATACCAGTGAGCTTTCAGTGCATGCTCCTCACCAACAGGGCTCACAACACACCCTTAAATTACACAGTTGTGGGTGTAGACAGAGCCTTCCGACCTTGGCGCTCAGGCAAAACACAGATTGTGCTGAAACACAAAGAAAACCCTGTACTGCTGGGAATGTTCAAGCAGGGAAATCTAAAAATAGTGAGCCATTTTACTGTGGATGCCCAAAGGGACTTTAAGATAGTGCATTGCTATAAGTGAATTTCAGGCAAAATGCATCTCCTGAACTACCAGAAAAGAAATCCTACCTAGAACCCAGCAGGGTAAATTGGATTTAACCAGCTTACCAATTTCAAAGTCAATAGGTAACTGGAGGCCTGTGTTAAAATCCTAATCATTGGCTTACTGTAAAAGAATACAAGATTGATTAGCTATGTCTGCCACAGCATTGGAAGCAGGAAGCGGTGCCGAATGCACTTTGCGGTCCCCATTATCTGATGTCACTGCATCACTTAAGTGTTGCCTGAGTTCCACGATTCTGTGTTTCATTCTCCTTCCTTGGGAACTCTACAAGTGCTTTCTTCTGCTTCTTATGACATTTAATTATATTCCATTCCTTATCACTTACTAACCTGTGTGTTTTCTCCTTCTGCACCATTAATTCCCTGACATAGGAAGCTACATTTTATTTATTCTTAGATTCCTCTCATATGCTAATGTGAACACTCTTATCCATCCGTTTCCCTGTTCCTTATTTCAGCCAGAGGTACTGGCCACTGCTATGGTCTAAATGCTGATGCCCTCCCCATCCGAGTATTGATACCCAGTGGCTGATGAGATAGGATTAAAAGTGGGACCCTGGAGAAGTGATTGAGTTATGAGGGCTCTGACCTTACAAATGACATCAGTGGCCTCATACAAGAGGCCTGAGGGAGCTGCCCTGCCCCTTTTGGCATGGAGGACACAGAAGTCACCATCGCTGAGGAACAGGCTTTCAGCAGACACCAGATGTGCTCGTACCTTGATCTTAGACTCTCTGGTTTCCAGAACTGTGTACAATAAATTTCTATTATTTATAAATTATTCAGCATAAGGTGTTTTGTTAGGGCAGCCCAAAGAGACTAAGACAGACACCTACTCAGTAGGGACTGGCTATACACTGGGGTATAAAGAAAACTCAGTCCACGCAAACTTGTAGCCTTGCATATATTGAGGCTACTGTCTGTGCCAGTGACCATCCTCCAGAGGAGGTTGGTTTTTTGTGGCCTATGAAACAGGTTTCATGCACACTGCATTCTAACATTATCCCAAGGAGACAGACAGGACAGGAAACCAAGTCATGATGACCAGAGAGGTTGAAAGACTTGCCTACAGCTTCACCAGGATGTTTTGACAAACTGATAAATGTTTTTGGAAGTGTCCATGAAGCAAATGGGAAAGCCTCCTCAGTCATGTTGTGACCTAAAGTCTGAGGTCTAAGAATCATCCCGGCTTCAAACACAGAGCATGAACCTCCATGCCTATAGCAGGCCAGACAGGGAAGGTGTCCAAGAAGAAGTCCATGTCCAGATCCCCCGAACCTGTGACTATGTGAGGCTATACAGCAAAGGAGACTTCAGGTCACCTAGAATGGAAATTGAAAAGCAGCTGGCCTTGAGCATGGATTGTCTCCTGGACGTTCCAAGTGGACCCAGTGTAAACACGTGTGTTATTAAGTGGGGAAGAGGGAGGTGGGAGGGAGCTAAGGCAAGAGCAGCAGCAGAAGAGGCAACCAGACAGCCCCTGCTTGGTGACGAGGGAGACCCACTGCCAAGAACGCAGGCAGCCCCTACGGTCAGGAAGACAAGTAAAGAGGTGCTCCCCTGGAGCCTCCAAAAGGATCTCAGGCCTGCCAGCACCTTGACTGTAGCCTTGTAGGACTCGATGTGTACTTTAGACTTCCAGAATCAAGAAACGATAAATGTGTTTTATTTTAAGGTACTATGTTTGTAGTCATTGATTACAGCAGCAATCAATAGGAATCCAATACAGCATCCCTATGAGCAAATCAGTTTCAAATTATCTTCATTCATGTGTGTGAGCGTGGGGCATTAAATGACTATCTGCTCAGGGTCTTCCACACAGCATAGTAACCACCAATGTAGTCACCTCCCCACTACCTGTGAAATACTGGGAGCCTCTCTATCATCTCTATCTCCTTCTCCTCCTCCTCCTCCTCCCCTTCCTCCTCTTCTTCCTCCTCCTCTTCGTCCTCTTCTTCCTCTTCCTCCTCCTTTTCTTCCTCCTCTTCTTCCTCTTCTTTTTCCTCTTCCTCCTCCTCTTCTTCTTTTTTTTAAATCATAGTTTAAGCAATTCCTGGCCTGCCCTATTCTCTACCTGACAACATTGAGAGACACTAAAAAACAAAACAAAACTTCCTTCAAAGAAAGTAGGTCCTCACCCTAACTGCAGGTGAGACACCTGGGGCAATGGAGAAACAGACATTCTGGCCGAATCTCAGTCCAGCAGCTCCATCTCTCTGAGAGGAGGCCCCAGCACAGGTCTTCTTCTTAAAAGAAGGTAATTCCCAAGCATGACAAGGGTAGAAGCACCCACAGGAAAGCCACAGGGAGACCGCCAGCCAAAGCAGGTGCCTCAGTGGCCAGGGCCACAGCCCAGTCCCCTTGCTCTTCAGAGCCTGCACTGTGCCCACCAGCTGCTTCTCCTCAACACCCTGCTTTCCCATTTTGTTTTAGTTGCAGAAAGTTTTTCTCAAAAGAAAAAAGATTCGGAATTCCAGGAGATTTTTTTTTTAAAATGGGACTTGGGAGCTCAGAGTCCTTCTGAACACATTTCATCTGAACCCAAAGTACCAGAATTAGAATTATCCTTTACAGAGTTAACCACAGAGCTGAGCTGCACTTGAGTGACCATCTAGAGAACATGCCTTAAACTGTATGCCACTGGCCACCAGCTCCGGAAGACATAAGCTGCCATCTGAACAAGTATTAATAATGGGGGGGTCATGATCAAAAGTCTTAGGCAAACACCCACACTCTCCCACTCTTGGCAATTAAAGACTCTGCAGTTTAAAAACAAAAATGTTGTTTCACTTAGTATTTCCTCAATTTCTTTGACCAAGGAAGCATTTTTGCAAGGAGGACCTTGAGGACTCCATTTGGACATTCCAATTCCTTACAGTAAGGATGAAAATTTTCAGAGGTTCAGGACATGACATAATTTGTGCAGGGAGAGAAACAGCCCGCCAGTGTCTCCCTGCATTTCTTTGGTTGACCAGGTCCTTCTGACCTGGGCTGTCTGTGGCAAGCTTCACGCCTCTGGGTACCTGTCTCTCTGTAGGAGAACTTCCTCTGGACCCGTGGACACCTGCCCTGGGTGCAGGGCCATGGCAGCTGTTGGTGCACAAGTGCCTGGATTCTCCACCCTCTAGCCCTGGGTACACTCCAAAGGGCTCTCAGAGGGTGTCTAGCAGCAGCAAGCTCCTGCTGCCCATTGTAAAAATCTGCCCACAAGTGCCCCTCTGTCTAGTTTTCCTCGTGTGCCTGCCCCTAAACCTACTTCCTCCCCTCAGCCGCTCCAGGTTGAGCATCTAATGACCCCCCACAGCCTAGTCCTTGTCCCAAGCCCTACTTTGGAGGAGACTCCAACAATGTTACTGTAAGAACAATGAAATTAAGGTGCAGTTCAGTCACAAACTAGATGATCTGATTTTTATAAATGAAATCAGAATCTAGCTCAAGATTGCAAGTTTTCAGTAGCTAAATTCTACTGTCAAAATCAAAAGAATTCAAGCTTTTTCTTTTTTCTGATCCTCAAAAATAGGAGAAATAAGTATGTGTTAGAGACAAAACATTTAGCTTTATCTTCAGAAAATAAGCAGGGCTCCTCCACCTGTGTGCCCTTTAGTTAAAGGTCACCATCAACTATTATGTCACGTTGCTAGAATTTTCTTTCAGAGCTAAGAAGGAAACAAATGCTGTAAAACATTTAACTCAGGAATTTCTGACAGGCTACACATCTGAGGTGACTCCCAGCTGCCAATTTTTTTTTTAAATAAACAGTGAATAAATTTGTTCAAGAAATTAGCTGTCAATAAGAGCGATATGAAAACCTAGGCAGAGCTTTAAGTTTGGCTGAGGATATCAAACTCTTTCCCAAATATTTGGGTTTTACTAAACCTCACACATTTTTCTCAGCAACTTTGCCTCCCTTTATTTTCCAAACTCTGAAATTATAAGGGAACTTTAATATGTATTTGTAAGCATTAGTTGATATCAAACAGGCAGATAAATGTTTACTCTTTTACCAGAAGTATTTTCAAGAAACTCAACATGTTTTGGGGTGGCTGTGACTTCCCCCATATTTGAACTGTGCACACTTCCGCACACCAAAGGAGGACCTTGAAGCTTAAAATCTCACTGGAGATGCCAACACTTTCACAGATGGAGGGAGCCTGAATTTAATTGGGTTGAGAGAAAAATAGAAATACCCACTAAGGAGAAAAAGGTAACCCTTCCCTTTCACTCCCAAGAGTCTGGAGATGTGGAAGGAACTTTGGATGGCTGTCGAGAGAAGCATTACAAGGGGCTGGGGTTGTGGCTCAGTGGTAGGGTGCCTGCATGTGAGACCTTAGGTTCGATCCTCAGCACCACATATAAAAAGATTCATTAACAACTAAAAAATATTTTTAAAAAAAGTTCAAAGCCAGTCTCAGCAACTTATTGAGGCTCTAAAAAAAAAAAAAAGATAAACGTTACAGATAGATGAATGAGTTGTTAGACTCTATCTGCTCAGCTCCAAGTATTTTAAGACCTGGCTGAATTCACAGTCATGTGCTTCAAAACACCAGGACATCTGACTTCTTTTCATCGAGTCATGGTTTTCTAGAAATCCATCCCCAGCCATACTGCCCTTGTGTTCCACAGAAGCATGACCAGTCACTCCTTCCTAATCAGCTCCCTGGTTCTCAGTGTTTGCAGGGTCCACTACAAGAAGCTTCCCATTGTCCTGGGATCTGATTTCAACCCCAGACAAATGACCAGACCATCTGACTCTCTCCTTGTCCTTGTTTAGCTCTGAAACCAGATACAGTTCTGAAGGACAGGGTGTCCATCTGAAGACACCGTTCCCATCTTCCTTGGCCTCCTACTGTGGGCTCCTGTTTGCCGACAATACCAGCTCTTCTCAACATGCCACCTCTACACCTTCAGCAGGGCCACCTTCTACAAGCAGTTTACCTACTCTATGCAATGCCCATAAACTTTCAGGGACAAAGCATCCTCTGGAGATTACACAAGAAGTCTCTGTATTTATTCAGGGTTCCCCAGAGAAACAATAGGATATACAGAGATACACAGAGATTTATTATGAGTCCTGAGCTCATGTGGCTGTGGAGGCTGAGGAGTCCCACAGTCTGCTGTCTGCAAGCTGGAGGCCCAGGAAAACTGATGGTGTAGCTCTCAGGTCAAACCCAGGGCCCGTAAATCAGGAGAGCCAATGATGTAAGTCCTAGTCCCAGTTTCAAGGCCAAGAGCCAGGAGCACTGATGTCCCCATGCAGGAGAAGACAGAGTTGCATTTCAAGTTGGGTGAATTCACCATTCCTCCATCTTTTCCTTCTGTCCGGGCCCACAGTGGAGTGGATGGTGCGCACCCTCGTTGGCAAGGATGGCACTTCTTTACACAATCTACCAATTCGAATGTTAATCTCTTCCAGAAACATCCTCAGAAACTCACCCAGGAATGTTTTACCAGCTATCTGGGCATCCTCTAGCCCAATCAAGTTGACACAAAAAATATTAACCATCATAGTCTTCTCCGAAGACTTCTTTAAGGGAGTGATGGAAAAGGTCCTTTTGACCAAAAATAACTCCTCAGCAATCTGTCATAGGACTCAAAAATCTACCATTCCATTCATTTCTCTGAATTCAAAACACCGAAAGAAGGCAGCAGGATAGGGAGATGGAGAACACAGACTGCCACTGGGAACCATCAGCACACAGGCCAAAATGAATGTATCCAGGTTCCTGCAGCCAGCAGAAGGCTGATGAAATGGGATCACGGATACAGAAAGCACATTTAGGAATGTGATAGGGAAAGATGCCAGGAGCACAGGCTGCTGAGCTACTGAAATGCTTTCTCTTAGTTATGGGGATAAAGGGGAGAAAGCCGACTCCAGGAGACAGCACAGGGGTACATGAGCAGGAAAAGAACAGCCTGAAGGAGAAGATGCTGGCAGGGCAATGGTGGAGCTGATGGCGGAGCTGATGACCCCCAACAGTGGCCGCGGTTACTACTCAGTGAGCAGGTGCTGTGTCAGGCTCCTGCACAAATTAGCCTATTTTATTTTCATGCTAGTTCCACATACAAGGCAGGCATCCTTATCTCCATTTTATGAGTAAATCTTGGCCCATTGATAGCTCGCCCCCAATCTAATCACACAACTGAGAAGTGGTAGGTTGGGGGTTCAAGTTCAGATTCCGTTCCAAAGGCTGTACTCATTCCACTTGGTGAAAACATCTTCCTAGTGAGGGAGCACATGCAGGAAAAAAATCCACTAGATTTCTCTGACTAAAAGCTTGGCCCAGGCCAGTAAGAAATGCCAATGAACGAAATCGATGACGGCTCCTTGGCCTCACACCCTATGTTCGTCTAAGTTTGTGGCTCCCGAAAGGAGACTCGGAGTTATTCCAAGCAACCCATGCCTTCATACGCACACCAAACCTTGTCTATGGACAAAATTCATTGTGCACCTAAAAAGATATTTTTGTGATTGATCGTATACCAGTTGAATCTGAAGTGTTATTGAATTCACAGTAGATATTTATCATTGTACATTTCCCAATCCAGGGTTATTAAAGGTATAATTAAAATCATGTGGGATGGATGTTTTTGTCATTAAAAAGGATTTTCAAGCCTACAATCCACAAATTCCATTCCTAGATGTTTACTCAACAGAAACACATCAATCTGTTAGTCAATAAAGCATGTTATACAGGAACAGTCCTAGCAGTATAGTCATCATTCCCTGAAGTGGAAATGGCCCAAATGTCAACAAAAGTGGAAAGGATCAATATGTCCTGGGACAGCCATATAGTGGGTCTTGTACGTGGATGAATACGAATGGCTCCCAAGTACGTAGCCACGGGACGGATCTCACACGCTGGATACAGCGCAAGGACGCCAGGTACGTTGAAATGACCCTCTATGTAATTCCCCATACAGAACATTCAAAGGCAAGCAGAACTGATCTATGGTGTTAGGAGTCAGGAGAAAAGTGGCCTTGAGGGGACAAGGGGTTGTGAGTGGGAGAGTGGGGAGGGCTTCGGCAGACACTTTCAATGCTCCATTTCTCGATCTGAGGGTTGGCTACATGGGTGTGAGTCAGCTGAAGAGAAATTACACGAGTGTGCACATGATTTGTGTACATTTTAGATTTATGTTATATTTTAATAAGGCATTAAAATGGAGGAGAGGGACACAGATGATCGGCTGCTCTATAGGAAGGCTCATCTCCGTCAAGTTGGGCTCTACTCCTCTCCAGGTGTGATGGTGTTGCCCACCAGTTTTACTCATCCATCTCCCCAGCTACAATTCACCCACCCCCTATTTTTGCCCATTAAAACCTCTTCCATTCTTAGTGGGCCCACTTCCAGGGCATCTTTCCATTTCTCCAGCCAGAAGTAATTCTTTCTCCGCAGACTCCCAGAGTGCTTTGGTAGCATTTCTGTGATCCCAACTCTAAGGTCCTCAGAAACTCATATACCACCTTGCTGATGATAGGTCAATCAATAAAGGTTCTCTGTTGTTACAACAAGATCCACATCTTCACCTCACGTGGTAGTGATTTCTGTCTGTCTCGATTTCTGCCCTCAAGAAGCTTACAGTCTTGGGAGAAATATCTCTACTCATGTTGGTACTGCCTGCCACACACAATCCATTACCACACACAGAGCAAGTGCTCAGGTAGTGTCTTTGAATGAAGACCAAAGTCACCTGTAAAAGCACCGGCAGTGAGAAAGCTACCCTGAAGACCTCCGCAGCTCTGCTTCATACCTCTATTCAAAGAAAGAAGACTTCAGCCTGAACATTGCTCTTTCTTCCCAAGGGCTACCACTGCCATGAGTCTGTAGGAGACTGAAGACCCTCCTGGGCATCTAATATCTACACAGGCAAGAATGTGAGTTTTTCAGTAAGAAAACTGAAGGCAGCTGAGACATCAGCATCACAGAGATGAAGAGGCTGAGCCCAATTCCAAACCCCTTGGGTCAACCTTGGCATATGGCTCCATATCATGGCGTCCAACAATCAGACCGACAAGGCAACACGCAATGAAAAATGGCAGATGTGGCATTGATGCCAAAGCTTTCATTGCACTCCAGCCTCATCTCCAGTTAGAGCAATGGTCCTCCTGGATAGTCCCCAATGTGTCCTCTGTCTATAGTTCTGTTTCCCCTTCCCCTTTTCCTCCCCTTTTCTCAATAACCTGCACATTGTTCAGGGAAAATTCACTGTGAAATGGTTTTTAAAAAAAAAAAAAAATCATTAGGGCAAAATGAGCAAGGCCAGAGTGCTAAGATTCCTGAATTAATAATAGTGCTGCCATCCGTGATTTTTAACTTTCTCTTTTCTGTTGGCAGAGCCGAGACATTAGGAGATATTTTCCAGCATTATAGTCGAACTGTGCATTTTTAGATTTGTGGGCAGGCTGAGTGATCTCCAGCCAGAGTCTCAGCCCTCAGCCCTACATTCCAATGTCATTCTCTTACCACAGCCTCATTTCTGGCCTCCCCAAGTCATCACTTTGGAGAAAATGAAGCACATTTTCAGAATTTAATTTAGGAATAATCCGGGCAACCTGAGGCCAGCTAACAAGGCAGTTGGTAAAGTCAGCAGAAGAGGAGCTGAAGAGGCACGTGGGCAGCAGCCCATCAGGAAGACCCGGATGGGAACCTATTCTACCTGCCTCAGGAATTTCAAGAGAGGCTAGACTTGCAGGTTCAAGCAGCCTTAGGTATCCACATCTTTTCCTGCTTACAAGGAAACATAGCTCTCCAATTAAAATCTATATGCCAGGACTAACCTACTTACCATCCAGCCATCAACTTTAATTTCCTTTCTCTTGGGCTCCTGGCCCAGGCCCGGTTAGGAGAGACACATACACACACCTATCCCTCCTCCTTCCCAACAGTGGCCGTGAATGTCACTTGCAGATCACCTGTGAAACCATACAGATATGTCTCTCCATGGAAATATAAGCTCCATGAGGACAAGATGGAATCTGTACTGCTTGCGGCTGTGCCCCAGCATTGCAGACTTAGGAAGTATGCTAGACATGCACCGTAATGAACACAAGCTCATAGACTACATGGGTAGTTAGAACCTAGCGAATCAGTATCCACCTCACTAAGTATGGAAACCAGGAAATAAATATGTGTTTTTCATGAACCCAGGTAGGTAGTGAATGCATGATCAAGTTTTGTTCTTCTCTCTATTCCAGCCTCCTTTCCTAACTCACAGCACCACCACGCTCCAAGTTCAGCAGTTTCGAAACATAACAAACATCACTGGCTCTGTTCTCTTGATCGACCCTCCTTCTTCGAGAAACTTCCAGCTGCCTACCTCTCCCCCCTCTCATGCCACCTTAGTCTGGGATCTTGCTATCACTTCCTAGACCAGTAACTGACCCTTGACCTTTGCCCTTTCTTTTAACCAGGCCTCTTCATTTCTAGCTAGCAGGGAATTCTTAGTAAATTCAAATCACCCCCTACTACAAAAGCACTAACATATCCCTCATGCCCTGGTGAATAAACTGTACGTTCTGTAGCTTGGAACATTTAGCGGTCTCCAACCTGTCTCCAGCTCCCTTCCCGTACATCCTTCCACATTCAGTGACGTGTCCTTCATGCAGGAAGGCTTTACCCAATTCTTTTCCACCTGAAGATGCAACCAAATGCCCCCACATGTTCTTTTTTGGAACTGTGTAAATGTTTAATTTTATAAATTATGAAGCATCTGCTGAACTGTTCCTATTAGTCTGGAAAGATCTTCCAGCCATAATCTAGATCATATTGGTCTTTGTTTACCCCAAAATGCCTAACACCATGTCTGGCACATAATAACTTTCAAAAACATTTCTTGAACTCAATCCAGTTCATTCTTTCAAACATCCAGTCTGTTTACCAACCACAGCCCACCCCAGGGGATAATGATGTAGAATAGTTGTGTGACCTTAGGCACACAATTTTAACTCTTCTGTACTTGTTTCTTCCTCTGTGAAAATGAGCTGCACTGGAGACCAAATAAGATAAGATAATGCATATGGAATGCTTAGCCCAGTGTCTGGTGCCTTGCATACATTCAGTGGATGTTGATCTTGTATCATCTTCATCATCATTACTGTCTCACAAGTTGCACTGTTTTGCAGTTACAAGTACTGAAAAAAATTCTTCCCAACTCTGAGTTAAAATATACCTATAATTCCTATCCATTGATCATAGTTTCTTTACTTGTAGACAACAAGAATAAAGTGACTTCAAAGTAGGCTTAGATAACATTTCTGAAAATCTGATTCTTGGCCCCTGGCCTAAAGTGCAAAGGAAAAGTGAGTTCAACTGGGGAGAGTGAGCTGGATTTCATTAATTCTATGGGTTTCTGAAAAGAGCTAAGGTTCTCGAAGCTTGTGTTCATTTTCTACCTTGGAAGTTTTGCTCTGGGAGTCCAATATGCTGCTTAAATTTCATTTATTTCCTTTAGCTGTAGGACTTGGGTGAGCAAGGAAAATTCTGCAAAGTGACTTCACCATTGGCAGTAATTTGCCCTTGGCCAAACTGACTTGCAATTACTCTAAGAGTGTCAGGAGTTTCCAAATTAGCTTAGTCCCTGCCTGGTGCTGAACAGGCTCCTTGGATCGTGGATCGTGGCCATCACTTGAGTCGAGTGGAAGATGGATCCAGCTGTCCCTGACCAAGTGTGTACCCCACTGTCCTCAATTCCCCTGCACCTGACTCAACTCCTGCTGGGAACTAAGATATTTAAGGACTTGTTTCCAGTTTTTAACATCCCTACACCCTATTCCACTATTTTTTTCTACCTCTGGGTTAATTATTTTTAAGTAAATAGCCTTCTGCTGATGAAAGTTTTCTCTCTTGAAGAGCCAGGCTTTTCCTTTTTTTGACATGCTCTAAGACTCTGTTGTGCTCTATAGGTGGACACAGCAAGGTATAGAGAAGCGTCCACAACCACACACAGGTGTCAATGACAACATCAGCTCATTTTCAGAATTCGGAAATCACTTTCAGAAATGTCAGGAAGAGACTGTCACTCTCCAGTAGTTGCAAGGACTGATTTCTGCATACACACTCAAAGAATAACCCATAATTTTCTCCAACTCAAGCACCCAATAGGAAACAAATGATGTAGTTTACAGGATTCACTGGGTATCCACTCTGCTGCAGATCGTGACAGCAGCAACTTCCCACTGGACTCTCTCTATTTTGCCTTCTATAATCCATTCTCTACTAGGTCACCAGAATCTCATCGTCCCTTTTAAAAATGTTCATCAGCTTGAATTCTACACAGAAGGAAACCACGGATTTTAACACTCAATATGCTTTGGCTCCTGACGCCGCTCCCTCTCTCACATCCCTTCACCTTTGCTTACTCATTGAGCAAAAGTGCCATACAGGTCCCCAACTTCATCAATAGCTTCTTGGCAAGGGGATCAGTTTTGTACTTACTCTTCCCTCCATCTGAACTATTCCTCCCTAAATTCTAAATGTCTGACTCAGCCTCACTCTTTTGATTCCATCACAAGTTAAACTTTCTCTGAAAACTCTATAGTATAAGCCCCTTCTTCGCCATGCAAAAGTGCTCTTTAAATAATTGAACTTATTCTCTTCCCAACCAGCCTATTCAATGCCAGCCACCTTAAAATGCTATGATTTACATAGACAATGGAACCATCTCCAAATAAATGAAGGTGATAAGAAGAAGAGAGTTTTCATAGACTTGCAGCACTGTGCGGAGTATGGGGAGAGAAACCACCACACTGTGTCAACCTACAGTAATTAACTCATATATAAAGATTGTCTCCATAAAAGCAAGAGAGGTATCACCAAGCAGAAGTAGTACAAGGACGAAATACTCCCTTCCCTTCCCTTCCACAGGGCGCTGCTCCCTTCATAAGGAAATCCTACATATGGCAGAACTTCCTGCTGCCATGGGAAAGCCATGTTTGAAGTGATTGCAAGGATAGGCTGCTTCTTGAATATTCCAGTTTCCTTCCAGGACTGAATTACCAGCCCACTCCATACTCCTTAGATGCTACAAGAGCAATACAACTAATCAAGAGAGAAATTTCTCCTTGATCACTGTCCATTGTCGTGTTCCTCAGAAGACAGACATTTGATATAGAAGCTTCTTTCAACAGTGAAAAATAAGCCCATGGCTGGTAAACTTAATAAGAGTCATCATTAAGACTTCATAAGACGCAGAAATTGGAAAAATGAAAGTCCAAATAAAATAATAAAAGTAGTAGCAATATCAGCTAACCCTAACATTTCATGAATGCCTATTCTTCCCAGAAGTGGTTCCAGGCTTTTACATGTGTTGCTTTATTTAAATCCCAGGCCATGTTGCAAAATAAAGCACTTGGATTTAAGACTCTGTGTGCATGGCTTCTGCTAATACTTCCACATTATCCCACACTAAGATCCTTCTACAGGTATTCCTGCCCTTGGGTTTTACCTTCTCTCCTGCAGGCCAGCATTCTTCCAATCAGATTCATGTGCAATGTCTTTAAAATTCATACTCCAACCTCTCCCCTGGGCCTTCTCTGGGGATGAATCTTGACTATCCTCATTTTAAACAAGACTTCCCAACCCAGACAGCAATATGTACACACCAGTGACAGGGTCTCACTGCCCTGTTGATGACCATGTCCTCTCTACCTGAGATTCCTTCCAGCTCTCATATCTGTCACCCAAATCTCACCAACGATCCTGAACTATATTCCTTCTTCTTCATAAAACTATTCCAAATATCTCCCTCCAGAAATAACCCATCCCTGCTTTGAATCATCGCAGCACTTGTTGATACACATGATGCTTCTTCCGAATATTTTCAAGCTTCTTGAGGTGAGAGTCACATGTCACTCATAATATTCCCAAAGTTAACTATCATGGGACTGCAGAGGGTCGATGTTCAGTACAATGGAATCAGACAAACAGCATGGAACAGAATCCCAATATTTTAAAATCATTTTGATCAATCAAGTGTATGAAAGTAATGCCTGACTCCTTAGGGGGAAGGGGCAGATGAAAGCGGCAGGTCAGACCTTGTTCTATTTTTTTCTTCCCTTTCTTCTGATTCCTACTGTACTACCACCCACCAGTGCCCCTTTTATTCCTTTGGCCATCTTGGGATGGGTGATGAGTGAAAACCCTCGCCTACTTCCCTTTAGCACAGTTGAGGCTTGCTATCAAAGCTAATGTATCTTTCTATTTAAGGGTAAGCAGACAAAAATCAATACAGCAATCACGAAGCACGTAGCATTAACTCACTTGCTAAACTCACTGCTGCTGAACAGTAACCAACCACTCACTCCATGCACTCCCTTCTGATTTTTTGAGGGGAGGGCAGGACTGGGGATTGAATCCAGGGGTGTGAGCTACACCCACAGCCCCTTATTATTTTCATGTTGAGGCAGGGTCTTGCTAAGTTGCTTAGGGCCTCACTAAGTTGCTGAGGCTGGTTTCGAACTCATGATCCTCCTGACTCAGCCTCCCAAGCCGCTAGGATCACAGGTGTGTTCCAGTGCACCCAGTAGTCCACGCCTACCTTCTTAAAGCACCCCACCACTTATTTCCCCATCCCACTCATGATCTTTCTAGAGCCCACCCTGAATTTTGCTGAAAGGGGCATACCTTATCCCCAGGGAGTGGCAACATGGCAGTGACTGTGCCAGCCCAATTCAGGCCCAAGAGCATTCTCACATTTCAATAAGGCAGAAACGATGGTGTGCACATCCCACCCACTCTTACCTCACCTCATTCCGTGGCATTCACCTGAGGTTCTTCAAATGCACAACTTTTTTCCCTCTCAGCCTTTGAATGAGTAGCTTCCTCTGCCTGGAATATCCTTCTCCCCTGTCATGTGAATATACAAATCTCTTTTCTTCAGAAACGTCTTCTCAATTAGTCCTCAGTTTAAACATCCACTCTTCAAAGGGACTTCATGGCTATCCATTTTAATTATAGTAACCTCCTTCCCCACTCCCCGTTCCTTATTCCTTTCTGTCATAGCACAGACTACAATCTATCATTCCTCCACTCATTTCTTTAAGGGCTTGCTCCTTGTCTCTGTTTTTAGAAATGATATAAATGGGACAAAGTCAAGAGCTGGGTCCATCATAGCCACCATTTCTGACACATGGTAGCAGCTCAATAAATATTTGTTGAATGCTTGAAGAAAACAATTTCACAATATTTAATCACAGAGAAGGAAAGGGAGCCACATGATCAGACACAGCAAATCTTTTGCTCCTATGCAATTTCCTAACTAGGAAATAATCACTTTAGACTTAATTTGGCAATAATATATCAACATTAGCTCTATGATTTATTTTTCTACTAAAAGATACAAGTCCTCTTCCTTTTGAGTTATGATTAACCATAACACTTATTCTATAGACTCTGAATAATGAATCTCTTCTCTCCCAATGGAACCCAACTCCTCAAGACATCTCTATAAGACATCAACCCAGGAAAGACAACTTGAAGAAGCAGATGTGGCTATTTTAGAAGGGAAAAAAAGTCTACATTCTGTTTTAACTTTGCAAGTCTCAAAGAATTCTTTCATGACAATACACTGAGAACTACTTCATGAAAATAAATAGCCACAGAGGAATATGGGTTTAATTGCTTGAATTGCAGCATTAGCTAAAATAAAACAGCTGTGATCACATTCTGGGGTAAAAACCATTGTTCAACAAAGAGGTCTATTAAAAAGCACCCCAGTGATGTGTCTGGCTTTCTAAAATCAGGCATGCCACTTCCTGGACCACCCATCGTCACTAGGGTAACAGTGATTCCCGTCTGGGGGGTAGGGGGCATCTGGGTTAGGGAGATGTTGTCTGTGCCCAGAATTGCTTGATAGATTTTTCTTTTCCCCCAACTACACAGCTCAAGTTACTCAAAATTACTCAGCAAAACAAATTCCTTTCATATTTCTATAATCCCAAGACACAGGAAAGGTGCTGGGCTGGCAGCTCTGATGACTTAAGAGTTCCAGTTCCCTAAAAGATGAAACGAGAAGCAGATTCCAGCCAAGCTCTTGCTAAGCAATCCTAGTGAACAGACCTTGGTCCCTGAGTCCCCAAAGTGGTGGTTGGGGGGTAGTTGTTGAGATCAGAAACCATGTTGAGGTTCTGATAAAGCCAAGGAGCTCTTCACCTGAAAATCACACATGTTGGCACAAAATTTAAAACCCAGCTTCCACGGCTCTTTAAATGCCCTGAACCTATGTATCTATGAGCCACAGGCTCAGCATTCCCACTCGAAATGCAAAAATGGGCCAGAGACGAGGAAAAACAAGAACTGAAAATTCTTTTTCACCCATCACCTTCGTGATCCTCCGTGCACTTTACCTCTACCACTTGCCAGTCTCACTCGGAGCCTTTCCACTCACCGCCCTTTCCAAGAAAAAGTTCCAGAGAAAGATATGCAAGGAGAGATTGCTGGGAAGTTCACAACAGCTGATCGTCAGCTGATCAGCAACTTTAACTTCATCAGCAAAGTCCCTTTTGTTACACATTTCCACACAGGTGACACCAGGGAAAGAAGGCTATGGAGATGGAAATCTTTCCTACAGCAATTGCCCGCTTGCCCTGCATATCCCTCAAGATCTTCCTTGGAGCCGGTGCGGTGGCGCAAGCCTGTAATCCCAGCACTTTGGGAGGCTGAGACAGGAGAATCATGAGTTCCAAGCCAGCCTCAGCAACGGCGAGGCGCTAAGCACCTCAGGGAGACCCTGTCTCTACATAAAACACAAAATGGGGCTAGGGATGTGGCTCAGTGGTTGAGTGCCCCTGAGTTCAATCCCCGGTACCAAAAAAAAAAAAAAAATCTTCCTTCCCCAGGATGACTCCCTAATGATTTCAACACCAACCCTCCAAAATTCCCATCACACCTACTTTACTTTCATATTGTGAACTAGAAAACAGAAATAGCCTCCCTCCCTCGTCCCCTAATTATGTCATATTTCTCATTACCTGCTACTAGTCCTTTAAATGTCTCTTCACCTCCCCCATCCGCAACCCACACCAGGCATAAACACAGCGCAGGTGTAACATTTGTGGCATTCTCCTGCTCAGCATCTCCTCCCGCCTCCTCTTCACTCTTTCTTGGTAACAACCAACAGACCAAGAGACCTTCCTCTAGCCCGTGCCCTTTGGCTTCCCACAACCGACCCCGCCCCTTTCCAGCAGATGTCCCATATTGGGCCAATCAGTGTAACCCATTCCCCTGGTGGCGCTGATTGGTCCATGCTTGTTACATGACCCATGTTGGGCCAATGAGATTTGACCCTAGACCTTTGGTAATTACAATTGAGGAAGAAGTTATCTCTATGTATGGGACTAGAGAGTTTCTGCCACCTGCTTGTCACCACTGGGGGAGGACTTGTCCAAGAATGGGACAACAGATGTGAGCAGTGCTGAGAGATACAGAGCCAGGGACTAAGTCCTAGAGACCTGGTTCCTGGATTCAGCCACACCAGAAGCCAGCCCTACTTTCCAAACTGTTCACTTACACTCGGCGTATAGCCAGCCAGTAACCCAAAACAGTACAGAAGCCCGTTTGAGTTGTATTTTTATCATTTCACCTGGAGTCCACATTAAGCGCATGTTTCATGAGTACTGATTTTAGAAAATGTTGAACATATTCAGTTTCTTAAAGCCTACAAAATAACCTCTTTGCAAATGTCAGTGGTTAACTTCTGTCTTTGGCAAAGAAGACTTACATGGTCATAAACTACATCTTTCAGCACCAGGTGACTGAATTGGGGACCCAGCTCTGTCGATTAAATTTTGCATGACCTTGGACAATTCACTTGGTAATCTTTAATTATAGGAAGATGACAAGAATATGTTTCGTTCCTGACATGCATTGTTGTTGGAAGATCATTTCTGCATAGACCTGAGCTAAGGGTGGAGAGTCAGAGAGGTGGGGAAGTGTCATCAATGCTCAAGCAACAGACAGTAGCAGATCAGGGGTCTACTGAGACAGCACCATTTGGGAATGCAGAACAGGATCCAGATTGCAAACCCTGCAGGGTTTCTAAAACATCATTCATCAACAATGTAGCATTTGGCATCATTAAGATTACACCAAAGTAATCCCAGCAGGCTCGGGAGGCTGAGGCAGGAGGATCATGAATTCAAAGCCAGCCTCAGCAACTTAGGCCCTAAGCAACTCAACAAGACCCTGTCTCTAAATAAAATATAAAAAAGGTCTGGGGATGTGGCTCTGTGGTCATCCCCTGGCATCAAAAAAAAAAAATATATATATATATATATATGTATATATAAACACACACATATATGTGTATATATACATATATGTGTGTGTGTATATATATTAAACTAAGCAGCTGAAAGCCTATAGGGAGTGCGTTCTCTTGGATGCAGTGTTCTCTGGGCACTTGCTCTGCCCCAGGAAGGTTCTCAGCACTGCAGGGTTTCTGCTCCCAGCCTGTGCTGAAGACAGCCAGGCAGCATGTGCAGCATCCCTGGGAGCCCTGGAAGCCCAGTGCAACCTCCAAAACTGCTACTTATTCTAAGCAATCCAGGAGAGTTTTTTCACTGGTTCTTCATAAACACTCAGCATGTGGTTGGACACTGGCCTCCTGCTCCAGCTCCAGCCCTTCCCTGTGCCTCTGCGGAACTCTCATCCAGGAAAACCTGCAGACGTGCACAGCAGACCCGCTGGCACAGTGGTGTTGAATTTTGAACGGGATCTTTTGTTGATGGAGAAATCAACTTCTCAAAAGAAATGCTGCAGGCCGGCCAGGAAGGGCTCCAGCGCTACTAAACTTCTCCCCCTAGTGGACTTGGGGACTTTGAAATCATTCTGAGCTGGAAGCACAAAAATCACTGGGGCTCATGCTATTGAATTTCAGTCCAAAATAGCATTAAATATAAATAAATTAAATTAAATAATCAACTATGAGCAGTGCCTGCCTTGTACAAAATTTTTGCTTGCTGAAAAGATTATCAATAAGCCATTATCATCTGGCATCACTCAAAATTCACATAAGCATTTTTTTATGGTGAAAATAAACTTTAATGGACATTTTAAAAATACTTAAAAGTGATAAAGTGATAGTTATAAAACCATTCAATTTTTGGATGCAGCAAAGGCAATATGTTTCTTATTGCTAGTATGAGAAGTTACCATAAATTATAAACTTGGATGCTTAAACAAATACTTTATCTTACAGTTTTGAAGGTCAGAGTTCTGAAATTATCCTTAAAGGGATAAAATCAAGGTATTGGCAGAGCTGCATTCTTCTAGAAGTTCCTTAGGTTTTCCATTAGTAGAGGCCACCTGCATTCCTTGGCTTGTGGCTTCTTCATCTTCAAAGCCAACAGCACAATACCTTTAAACCTTACTGAGTCTCTGCATCTATCTTTTACTAATGACAACTTCATGATTACATAGAATTAACTTGGATACCATAAAAAGGGAAACACAGACAAAGTGATGTGCATGAAAATTTAACATTGAATATTGAAAATTGAATGCAAAATACTCATATGAGCATCTTTTAACACTAGGAAGTAGAAAGGACAATGGTCCCACAGTAAAAGCAGGTGCTAGATAGACCACAGTGTGGAGGGGAGGGTGGCTTCTGATTTTGTTCCGATGCCTTCTCTCCTCTAGGCAGATAACAACATTAAAATAAATGAACACACATAAATACAGTCAACTGAACTTTGACAAAGAAGCAGAAGCAGTCTAATGGAGAGAACAGTCTTTTCAGCAAACAGCTCTGGAACAACTGAACTTCTACACCCAGAAAAAGAGGAGGTGGTGGTCAGAGACCTTATACCCTTCACAAAAATTGAGTCAAAATGAATCATAGACCATAAAGCAAAACACAAAACCATGAAACTCCTAGAAGGTAACACAGGAGAAAAACCTAGATGACCTCAGGTTTGGCATTAACTTGTTAGATACAATGCCAAAAGAGTGGTCCATGACAGAAATCATTCGTAAGCTGGACCTCATTGAAATTCCATTCTTCTGTTCTGGGAAAGACACCATCATGAGAATGATAACACAAACCTTAGACTGGAAGAAAATATTTGCAAAAGATATACCCATAAAAGTCTATTATCCAAAATAGAGAAACTCTAGGAAGTCAACAAGAAAAACAACCTGATTTTAACAACAGGCAAAAGACCTGAACAGACACTTCACACAGAAGGCAAATAAGCACATGAAAAGATACTCCACATCATACTTCCTTAGAGAACTGCAACTGCAAACAATGAGGTACCTCTGCATACCTACCAGAATGACCCAAATCCAGCTGGGCACGGTGGCACATGCTTGTAATCCCAGCACTTAGGGAGGCTGAGACAGGAGAATCGCGAGTTCAAAGCCAGCCTCAGCAACGGCGAGGCGCTAAGCAACTCAGTGAGACCCTAAGCAACTCAGTGAGACCCTGTCTCTACATAAAACACAAAATAGGGCTGGGGATGTGGCCCAGTGGGTCGAGTGCCCCTGAGTTCAATCTCCGGTAACAAAAAAAAAAAAATAGAATGACCCAAATCCAGAACACTGACAACACCAAATGTTGTTCAGGACATGCAAGAGCTGTCACTCTTTCATCCCTAGAGGGAATGCAGAATGGTACCACCACATGGGAAGACACTGGGCAGTTTCTTAAAAATTAAATATATTCTGACCAGATGATCTAGTCATCGTGCATCTTGGTCTTTAGCCAAAGGAACTAAGACTTATGTCCACACAAAAACCTGCACAGATATTTGCCAATAATGTTATTCATAATTGCCAAAATTTAGAAGCAACCAAGATAGTCTTCAGTAGGACAGAAGTGGAGTGCTTGAGAACAGATAAACGGAGGCACATCCAGATAAGAGGGTACCATTCAGTACTAAGATGATATCAAGCCATGAAAAAACATAGAGGACTCTTAAAAACAAGTCACTAAGTAAAACAGGAAAAAGATCAGTGGATATCTCAGTTGCTTCCAAGTTTGGGCACTTATGAATAAAGTTGCTATAAACATCTGTGTGTAGGTTTTTGTGTGTAGGGAAGACTTTAAAGTGTGGTTTGAAACCAGCAGCATCAGTATCATTTGGGACCCCACCATGGAACTGCTGAATTAGAATCAGCATTTTAATAAGATCATTGGATGATTCATATTAAAGTTTGAGATGCTCTAGTATGGAAAACCTGGTTCCCTGTCTTCAACTTTATTTCATCATTTTAGAAATCTTGGAAGAAAAAAAATGGCTTTGGTGTAGTTCGAGACAGTAACAAAAGCAGTCAAGTGGTTAACAAGAATGAACTTCATGCTTTTGACCTTCTCATTTCCCTCATCCACATTCTTTTTTTTTTTTTTTTTAACCATCCGAGATCTCTGTATCTCTTCTCCATGTGTCTAGCTATTGCTAAATATTTACTCCTTAAATATCTCTGGGAATTTGCCATATGCCAGATACAGGGCTAAATGCACCACATCGACTCTTCAGAAGTTTACAAAAAAGTGAGTAGAAAATGAGTTTTTCTGTTAAATGTTACAATGGCAGCAAGCACTGAGTTCTTCTGGAAGGGGACAGAGAGAAGTAGCCCATCGCCAGGTCCCAGGCCCTGCTTCCTCTCCCTGTACTTTTCACAACGGTTTCACAAGATGACAATTAGTTTACTTGACCTACCTACTCACTAGATTGTTCTGCAGTTTACCTAAGGTCTCACAGCTGAAAGCTACTGGTCACCACAAGACAGAACCTCAGACAATGAAGATAAAATATTTAACCTTGAGAACAGAGTTGACCACACAGTGAAGATGGTAAAAAACCATGAACAAAACATCCAAGATCTATAGGATCACATCAAAAGATCAAACTTAAGAATTTTTGGGATAGAGGAAGGCATAGAATTCCAAACAAAAGGAATGAACAACCTATTCAGTGAAATAATATCAGAAAACTTTCCAAATATGAAGAATGAGTTGGATAATCAAATTCAAGAGGCATACAGGACACCAAATGTTCAAAATCACAACAGACCTACACCAAGACACATCCTAATGAAAATGCCTAACATTCAGATCAAGGAGAGAATCCTAAAAGCCACAAGAGAAAGGAAACAGATTACATATAGGGGGAAGCCAATTAGGATCACTGCAAACTTCTCAACCCAGACCCTGAGAGCAAGAAGATCATGGCAAAGCATATACCAAGCGCTAAAAGACAGTGGTTGCCAACCAAGAATCTTACATCCATCAAAATTAAGTTTTAGATTTGATGACAAAATAAAAACCTTCCAAGATAAACAAAATTAAAAGAATTCATAGCAAGAAAGCCGGCACAACAGAACATTCTTGGTAAAATATTCCATGAGGAGGAAATGATAAACAACAGTGAAAACTCACAGAGGGAGGAGCTGCACTAGAGGCCTATCAGGAAAGAAACCAGGTCAAGTTGAATGCTAAAAATAGACCAAGATGACTGGAAGTACAAACTATGTCTCCATAATAACATTGAATGTCAATAGCCTAAACTCAGCAATTAAGAGACACAGACTGGCAGATTGGATTTTAAAAAAAGACCCAACAATATGCTGCCTCCAAGAGACTCATCTCATGGAAAGAGATTCTCACAGATTGAAGGTGAAAGGATGGAAAAAAATTTATCACTCTCATGGATCGCATAAACAAGCAGGAGTTTCCATCCTCGTTTCCGATAAAGTAGACTTCAAACCAAAATTAGTGAAAAAGGATAAAGAAGGTTCATTTCACACTGTTTAAGGGAATCATACATCCACAAGACATAACAATCTTAAATATATATGCCCCAAACAATGGGGCAGCCATGTTCGTCAAACAAACCCTTCTCAAATTCAAAAACCAAATAGATCCCAACACAATAGTGCTGGGGGACTTTAACACAACTCTCTCACCACTGGACAGATCTTCTAAACAAAAACTAAACAAAGAATCTACAAGACTTAATAGAACAATCAATGATCTAGACTTAACAGATATATATACAATATTCCATCCTTCAACA